>JAOUQZ010000051.1:242719-260090 GCA_028564935.1 Neosilurus hyrtlii | reverse complement strand
CCCAGAGTCGGCTGAGATGGGCACCAGCCTCCCCGCGACCCTAATTAGGAATAAGCGGTTCAGAAAATGAATGAATAATATGAAATAGAATAGAATAATTTTAAATACTTTAAATAAAATTTATGTGCTGTGTTAAGAGATGTACAATGTATAATATCATTTATTGGATGGCCCTCATGCCCCCAGCCTAAAGAGAGCGCCTGCACTCCTCTGCCTACCCTTAATCTTAATGAAATTCCTGTGTGTATATATATATATACCATCAGTTGAGGTCAAAAGTTTACATACACTTTTAAAAAACATGGATGTCATGGCAGTTTTGAGGTACCCGTCATTTCCACAACTCTTATTTTTCTGTGATAGAGTGATTGGAGCACATACATCTTTGTCACAAAAAAGATTCATTAAGTTTGTTTCTTTTATACATTTATTATGAAAATGTGACCAAAACCTGCTGGGTCAAAAATATACATACAGCAATGTTAATATTTGGTTACATGTGTTAGAACCCGCCCGGGGCGGTGATTATGCCTATCTCATGTTTGTTCTGGTTCTTTCTCTGTTCAGGACACCTGATTCCATCCAGCCTGTGTTTAATTACTGGCTCCGCCCTGATCGTCCCCACCTGTTCCCCATCAGTGACTCATGGATATAAGGCTTGGCGTCACCCCCTGCTCCCTGTCAGATCGTCTTGTTCCGTCTCTGAGTATTCTGCTTCTCGCACTACGATCCAGCCACGTTACCACAGTGCACGCACCTAGTTTCCTCTATGCTTAATAAAGGACTCACGTTTGCACCGATTCAAGTCGTGTTCTGTCCTGCATTTGGGTCTATTAGTTTTCTGGTATCAGGTCTAACAACATGTCGCTTGGCCATTTTCACTGCACTGACCACTCCTCTCGACAGAATTATTGGTGTTCAAATAAAATTTGTTGGCTTTCTGGTGTGGACTTGCTCTGAACTCTGGTGGTTCCACTGGCAGCAAAACAGCCCCAGAGCATAATACTACCCCCACCATGCTTGACAGTCGGCATGGAGTTCTTGGGGTCAACAGCCTCACCTTGTCTCCTCCAAACATATTTTTGGCAACTGTGGGCAAACAGCTCAATTTTTGTTTCATCTGACCACAGACCCTCATCAACAGCAATCTGCAGTCAAGCCTTAAGGTGCTGCTTCTGGACCAAGGGCTTCCTTTTTGCACAGTATGCTTGACTGTAGACACTGACACCTGTGTTCCAGCAGCTTCCAATTCATTGCAGACCTGCTTTTTTGTGGTTCTCGGTTGAGTCTTTACCATCCTGAACAATTTTTTTTCCCAGTAGCAGGTGATAGCTTGTGCTTTCTCTCTGACCGTGACAGTGACACAACTGTGTCCCAAAATCAACTTTGCAAACAATTGTTTGTACGTATAGTTGATTTTGGAACCTGTAGCTGCTTTAAAATGGCTCCAAGTGACTTTCCTGACTTGTTCAAGTCAATAATCTACTTTCTCAGGTCCGTGCTGAACTCCTTTGACTTTCCCATTGTAGCATGTGTGGCTGAGTCTAATGACACTACCAAATGAGCCCTATTTAACAGGGGGCTCAGAGAAGTCACCAGCTGTGCCCAATTATAATCACTCACAAGAAGTTGAAAGGCCATGCCACAAAGCTAATTTGTTTGAAACAACTTTCTACATCACGAAAATCTATCATTCATGTTTCTGTATGTATATTTTTGACCCAACAGACATTGGTCACATTTTCATAAGAGCCATAATAAATTCATAAAAGAACCTGACTTTATGAATCTTTTTCGTGACAAGGATATATGTGCTCCAGTCACTCTATCACAGAAAAATAAGAGTTCGGCAACAGGATACACTCTGAACAGGTTGCCAGTTCAGTGCAGTCACTCTCACACCTAGTGGCAATTTAGAACAGCCGAATAGTCCAGTGTGCATGTCTCCAGACTGTCAGAGGAGACTGGATAACCCAGAGGAAACCCACGCACAACACAAACCAATACGCCTTGGCATAAATCTGATATTGTCTTTATGAAATGGTTTACTGAATACAGTTTAGATCACACAGTATTTCTGTGAGCAGGTGAGAACTATGGATGATGATGATCATCATCATTATCATATTATATTGCTTAATCAGTAAAATAATAATCATTCCCTATGAAATGGAAACATTATCCATTAGAAAGCTAGTTGATGAGAAGTGTGTGTGTGTGTGTGTGTGTGTGAGCTGTTTCCTCTCTCACTTGCATCTAAATAAACCTGGATGCTCTGAACACCTGAGATCACAACACTCTGCAGTTAGGAAACTGCATGATGCAATGGCGAGCAATCTGAGCTGGCGGCTCATAAGCACCTGGGGCCCAGGTAGAGGCAAGAATGAGCGAATAAGCTCATTTCCACTGAAGACAAAACCACCAACAGGGGAGTATAGAGTGGACCGGCGGTATGCTAATCACATGGGTTCAAGTCCATAAACCGCCAAGCAGAGAAACTAGTGCTACAGCTCTGACTGGTAAACAGGGAGTCCACAGGGTATACGGTCTACTGTCCAATTACAGGCTTCTGATCAATTCTGAATATGGGGCTGTATTCATTTTCACACTTTATCTATAAATAATCCACCTTTAAATGAAGCCAGCAGATCCTCTCACACTCTTTTCGCATCGATTCACAATGGGAGCTCATGCTTCTGAAGGGATATCTCACTAAAGGCGAATATTCCGTGAACACAGGCGAATTGGTTCCAACTCATTGTTTTCTAGAGACATTTTACTGCAGTGAACAGTTGGAGATATTCTGGAGACACTAAATTTACAAACTATTTTTCAACTATTATCTAACTATTATCTAACTGCTCTCCAACTACTTGTCAAGAACCTCTCAAATAACTGGCGAGTGAACTGTTACAATGTTGCGATAACTTGTTGCACACTGTAACTCATATAATCGCCATTTTTATTTATTCTTTGCTTTTTTTTGGGGGGGGGGGGGTGAAAACAGGAAACATTCGCTTGAGAGATAAGCGACCCTTAGGAGGTAATCACAGTAGAGGAGCGATAAAAATTTTTATCATTGTGTTTGCAGTAAGAACATGAATAGAAAATGTTTTGAGAACAAAACGCTTTTTTTGCAAAACATCCAAAACCAAATGCAAATTACTTTCAAATCAGTCGCAAAAATTTTTGCATGACCTTTGGTGTGATATACATATTTAAGCTGCAAAAGAATCACTTGCATGTCGATTCACAAAACATCTTGACACGAATTTCAAAATTTGCAACGAAAAAAAAAATATCGTAAAAATTACAAAAATCAATTCTCGTCACTCACTTGTCTATCGCACCACTTGTGTGATCACCACATAACATTATAGTTTGAGACTGTTTGGGATCAATTTGGAGGGTTTTTTCTACATTTGTCAGGTGCATAATTAAAACATGATCAAAATAAGTAATGTGGGTCAGTGAACTACCTAGAAAATTCAGAGAACAAGGCAGGCTTCGTCTGTAACCTGATGAAACTTCACCTGCATCTGTGATGACGTTTGGAAAGCTCCTCAAACGTACTTAAAACACAAGTAGTGGAATGCAATGTAAAACCTTACACAATACTGTTTAGCGTGCACCAAACACACACACACACACGGATGGAGTATCTAGACAGCAACTTTCTGTATGTGCTTTGCTCCCAGGAGAAAATATCCCACAGAGTGTCATTCCATCCATCTTTTCCACATTCAACTGATATCCGATTATCTCCTCTAGAGAGTGCAGCACTGACACACACACACACACACACACACACACACACACACACACACACACACACACACACACACAGAGCATTGGGGAAAAGATGAAAAGAGACCCCAACGCCTCATCTGAGATGTCAGCGCGTTGAGAGTTTTTTGAAGAAAAAGAGAATGGCGTAGAGTAGAGAAGACACACACACACACACACACACACACACACACACCACACTTCTGGAGGACGGTTGAATCAGTGACTGTAAATAGAGATAAATGGGCCTCCCATGTGCTCAAATATTTGCCACAAAATTGCAGACACGCCAACACGTCCAACAGACTGATGGATCAGTAGCAAGCGCGGAGACGAGAGAAAGACGAGCTTTCTGCCTGCCAAAAATAAAAATAAAAAATACGCGCTCTGAATCCGTGCAGCATGTCTGATCAGGAACAACCACAGTTTCTATCTTAATATTTATTTTTTGAAAATGCAAAGTAAGAAATGACACAGTGGTAGACTGGCCACAATTTAAATTCTATAATACATTAAACCTCACAAGGCGGCACGGTGGCGCAGGCGTTAGCACGTCCACCTCACAGCACAAAGGCGTGGGTTCGATTCCCAGGCTCAGGGTGCTTCTGCATGGAGTTTGCATGTTCTCCAAGTGTTTGCATGGGTTTTCTCTGGGTACTTCGGTTTCCTCCCACAATCCAAAAACAGTAGGCTAATTGGCTGTTCCAAATCACCCCTATGTGTGAGAGTGAGTGTGAATGGTTGTGTGAGTGTTGGCGCTGCGATGGCCTGGCAAGTTGTCCAGGGTGTACCTCGCCCTCGCCCAGAGTCGTCTGAGATGGGCGCCAGCCTTCTCGCAACCTTAATTGGGATTAAACGGCTTAGAAAATGAATGAATAAATTAATTAGACCTCATGCCTTAATCACAATATTTGTTACGGTTCAAAGTGTCCCTGAGATACAGTATGTTTATTTAATAGATTCAGTTTCCTGCATTATTATTTAAACAGTGTAGTCCTGTATGTCTACATGGTCATGTTCACTAATACCAACTGGAGTGTACCATCACATTTTTGTAGCACCAGGGGTGTGATTGAGTGCTTCCTACAAGTGGCACCTGTCTTATTTAAACATGACATCTAGGGACTGGTGTTCTCTTTACTACTATGTGTGTGATGTCATGACTAATATAAAGATCTAACGAGTTCTCCGAGACCTTCAGGAACAAAAACAGTTGTGGAGTCTATTAGTCTGATATGATATTTAAAAAGATCTCTAAATTATTCAACTGTAAGAAAAATCATTTGCAAGTGGTGCTGATTTCAAACACCTGGCAACCCGTCAGGGCTTGGCTACAGCCTGACAGCAGACCATTGGATGTAGTAGCAAGTTTACACTCATTCATTCATCATATTCTGAACCGTTTAATCTTAATTAGAGTCGCAGAGAGGCTCACACCCATCTCAGCCAGCTCTGGGCAACCTGGATAGCTCGCCAGGCCATCACAGGGCAGAAACACACTAATGGCAACCCAATAGCCTACTCTTTACGAATGACAGCAGTGGTTCTTTCACATGTTTCTCACCACAGACAGTAAGAGACATGTTAGATGCACTGGGGGACACCCTACCACCAGGCCACCACTGCCCAAGAAGTTTCCAAGAACCGGAAAGAACAGGCGAATTTTACAACTGTTGGTGTGAAAGTGCACACACCTTTATCTATAATTGCTGTATCTATTGAAATGTTTGCTTGTATACGTCTTCTTAAAAAATTTAGAGATCCCATGGGAGATACTTAGTTTTATTTTTTAAATGACTACATCCATGTCTACGGACAAGCAATTTATTATTCAATAAAGAACACCGACCGTAACCCTGAAAATTATGTGGTGACTCTGGTGCCATGAAAGGTAATACCGTGCATGCTCATCAATAATCTAGGAATTATTTGGTGTTGAGACTGAATTTGAATTCCATCTTTTTGTTACATACATTATAAGTAATGAGGTATCCAATATTGAAGTAAAATCTCCCTTGGGGTCAGGGCTGGAGGAAAAGGATAAAGAAAAAAATTGTGTCTGCTATGATTCTGTCACCACAGCTAAACAAACAAAAAGGAAGGAAAAGGCTTTAAAATGAACTCTGCTATCAAGATTTGAACTTCAAAGATGCCCTGAAAGTTAGCGTCTCGCTTTGAGCCCAAGCAGCTGAAGTAATTAATATTTCACTACAAGCTTATTAAAAGCCTGAAACCCGTTGAACAGCCGGGGTGATGAAAATAGAGCAGTGCGCTACAGGGACGTGTAATCGTCAATGATGGGGGTCTAAATAAAAGACAACCTTGTGAAAACAGTCGGACAGGTCTTTTTTGGAATACTGATGAAAGCTTCAGAAAATTGTGGCCCCGAGGTGAGAGTTCATCCAATGAGGCTCATCACGATCAGCCTACGAATGCAACCACAAGCACTCAGTGACTTTACATTTGGGATGCCACCCATCTTGATCCTCTGATTCCCCAGCACCTCATGTGATTTGTGTGTAATAGAGATAGGAACTGAGCTGTAGACAAAGAGACAGATGATGACATCCTGAATTAAAGGTTGCCCACGCATGCAAGACATGAGATACAGGGTTCTATCTGGTCCCTGTCACCTTCGTCTCAAGCTACCTCTCGGTATTTAACACTTTCATCAGGGGATGATGAAAAGGCTCAAGGGAGGATCTCAGATATGCCACAAATCATGCCATCCGTCTGGTACATGAGTCATTCATGCATCCTTGTCCACCTGCTCACTCAGTTTCCCTATCTCTCAGTGAGCGGCGGAAAAATAACGCTGCTCCATGAAGGAGTTTGCTTCATGTCTGGGTAAGGCACACAGCTGCGGGCGTGATTGCAAAGCACATCGTTATAGAGTTCCACATGTTAAGAGGGCAAGAAATCCTCCCTTTCTGCCTCTCAAACTGAACACAGCAGGCGCATCATTTGGAAACTCAAGAGAGTGGCCAAAAAAGATTAGACACAATCTCTCCTGAAGTGGAAGACCTGGTGGGACATGAGGGTAATATACCACCTGTGTTTCTCTGGCACTTTATGAGGGATGTTCAGTACCAGATTAGTGTGTGAGTCATGTCTTGTGCGAAGATGTAATTGTAACTGGCAGAGCTCTACGCTACATGATTGGAGAAATTTTCTTATCCCTAATCCAACACAGGAGGCATGTGAAGTCAAGGGTTATAATCAGATCTACAGCATATACAATTTAGGTGCATTATTTTTTTTTTCAGGAAAATCTGAAGAACATTTGAAACTCCATGAACTCCATGAGCTGTAATACAGCAACGTTCCCCACTGTAGCATCACCTCGACCATTAGCCTGCCTCCTAATATTCATTTAAATCACACTCGCATTGATCTACTGGATGTCATACTGACCTTTACACTGGTTATTTAAAAGAAAAAGAATGTTGGCTGAAAAGTGTGGATAGGGCTAAACATTCATTCATTCATTTCCTAAGACGCTTAATCCTAATTAGGATCTCAGCTGACTCTTAGCAAAAACAGGGTACACTCTGAACAGCTCGCCAGACAATTGCAGGGCAACACACATACAACAATTCACACTCACACCGATTTGGAGCAGCTAATTAGCCTAATGTTGTACTGTGGGAGGAAACCGGAGTACTTGCAGGAAACCCACGCAAACACAAGAAGAACATGCAAACTCCACACAGAAATGCCCGAGGTGAACATGCTAACCACTGCTAGGGCTAAACACTTCATCATAAATGTTTTGCATTCATTGGTCAGTAAAGAAGAGCTCCTGGGCAGAGATTTATAGGAATTGAAGATGATTTGCATAGTTGTCCTGCAACCATGCATACCCAGCACAGGAAACCCAGGGTTGTCATGCCACTGAGTTGAGTATTTGTTATTGATAATGGACCTGAAACACAAAAAATAGAGGCTTACACATCACTACTCAGACTCATACCGAATAAAAAAAAACATGCAATCTAACTCAGGTGAACAGACAAACGTTCATCGAGTAAAGCACGAAACATGAACAGAAACACAGTACATGAACTTGTTAAACGGATAATCAAACAGGACAGGTGATACAAATGAATGTGGAAATTAGCGAGTAAAAGGTAGTGACAAGAAAACCCAGTGCTAACCTTTCCTGCTTTCACTCTAAACCGTAGTCGGGAAATAGAGGAAAGAGACAAATGTATTTCCTCCAGGGCTGAAGTTCATGATCACTTTAAGGTTAGCTCCCACTTTGGTCACCAGTGGGGAAGATAAATGCAGAGAGTTCTTGATGCTGAGCTACTACTAAAACATCGCTGCAAAAGTTTTTCTCTTTATTTCTACTCCAAATACAATACAAACATCTCTCTCTCTCTCTCTCTCACACACACACACACACACACACACACACACACACACACACACACAGATCACCACATACCACGCACATGCATAATAAGCTGATGAATCCCTTAAAGGAGCTGCGCTACTCCTAAAACACCAGGCTCGAACACCTATTAATAGAGCTATCTATTGGGAGCTCCACCTTTAGGCAGTGCATAAATCTTGATATTATAGTGATGAAAAAATGTTAAAGAAAGCTTTTCAGTGTAGAAAAAATACCCATGCACAAGAGCACTAAGCTGTCAATAAATAAATGTTTTAATTAATATATTAATATTAACATTAATAATTAAATATCTCTTTTTGTTTGTTACATCATAACAAACCTACATATTCTTACTTACTACACTCTCTGTCCATTCTAATTACACCAGCCAATCACAGGCATGATTGCATCATGCATACAGAAGTGGGCGGGTAGCATGTTGTTGTGCTGTACACAAAAAAAAAGGTGCACACTTTAATGTTTTCATGGAGTGCACTTAGCCTTCATCACAGCATGTAATCTCATGGCATTGTTGCTCCAGTTGGTCCGGTTGAGGCTCAGCAACATTAATGTGGCAATAAAATGAAGTCAACTGATTAGGTCAATGTACTGAATGAGCAGGTTATCACATTAATGGACTTTTTCTTCCCTGATGGTACAGATATTAAATGGGGATATGAAAGAGTGGTTCAAGGCATAAGGAATAATTTTCACATATATATTGGCACCCTAAAGTCCTGACCTTAACCCTACTGAATGTTTTCGTGATGTGCTGGAGAAGACTTTATGGAGTGGTTCAGTTTTTCCCAAGACATCCGTAAAAATTTAATCCAACACTGGATGGAAATAAATGTTATGCTGTTTAAGTTTGTTGAAACAGTGGCATGATGATTACGTGTCGTAAGCAAGGCTAAAGGTGGAACAACAACATATTCGTATGTGTAACTTTTTTTTTTTTTTGGCCGGGCAGTGTATACTGCACTTTGACTTTCATAGGAAACTGTGACATGGATGTGTTAAGATTTGGACTGTTATTATGGTTAGTATATTGTCGTAATTTTAATGTTATCATTACACAAAAGCTGTTGTTGCATAGGCAGAAATTTTAAAAGATGTGGTAATGCCTTGGAGGAAGCACCCAGAAGAACCACAAGAAGATACAGTTCTTGTGATATCTTTCATCTGATGGAGAGCACTGTGGTAACTGGTTATAAAATTTTTATATAAAAAATTAATGCAAATTGGAGGGCAATAGAGTATTTCAGCAGCGGTTTTTGGTTCAGTTTATAAAGTACAGCATGTTTGTTTACTTCCTGCAGGAATATGCATTCTTCTGAATTACACGTAGGGTGTCATCTCAACCAATCAGTGATCAGATCAGTGTGAAAACAACTAAATAATATCTGATGGCATCTTATTTCTGGTCAGAAACTATTTATGGTCAGAAAACAAAGCACACAGACTCATATCAATTTTACTGGAGCTGCAGAAACACTTTAGTCAATTTGTACTTCATGTCGCAAAATGATTCCAACTGCTTGTGGATGGGAGGAGTGGGCTTCAGAGGAACAGGGACGTCAGCAGGCAGTGAAATATGGTGCCACATTAATAGCAAGCCCGCTGAGACATCTCCTTCCAAGTCTCAGACCTCATCAGGAGGACAGCCTGTCCTGTCACGGCTCGCAGCAGACACACAGTCAGCTTGGGATTTTTTTTTGCTGTTGTTGTTGTTTTTTTTTCCCCCAAAATCCAAAGTATAGCACACCCACATGGCCAGCAGTACCAACGCCTCCCACATGACTTCTCCACAGAGACCCAAAAGCCAAAAACCAACTTAGACCCTGAAAATACCCAGACAAAGGATAACAGGATCACATACTCGAGAGTTGAGGAGCACATCAGCGTTCGTCTCTCGTTTACCTATGAAACCCAGCTTAAGGTGCTAATATAACACTCCTGTTCACAGCACAGAGTCATTTCATGCTTCAACATATTTATTTTCCTTTGTGGTAATATGGGCAGCATGGCAGCACAATAGTTAGCACGTCTGCCTTACAGCAAGAAGGTCCTGGGTTGAAAGGGTGTTTCTGTGTGGAGCTTGCATGTCCTTTCCATGCTTGTGTGGGTTTTCTCCTGGAACTCCAGTTTCCTCCCACAGTCTAATAACATGCACAGTAAGCTAACTGGCTGTTGCAAATTGCCCCTAAGTGTAAGTGTGAATGTGAATAGTTGTGTATGTTGGTCCTGCAATAGACAGGCAAGCTGTTTAGGTTGCAACCCACTTTCACCCAGAGATGGCTGTGATAGGCTCCAGCCTCCCCATGACCCTGTAGGATTGAGCAGTCCCTCAATTTAATACATTTATTTATGTGTTTTACTTTATAATTTACTCACCTTACATTATGAGCAATCAAGACCATGGACTGGGTGTACTGGAGCATTACATTGCCAGTTGGACATCTTTTATGTAACTGGTCATGTGCTGTGTGATGAAGAACACCAACCTAAAGCAATTACCAGTCTCATTTATAAATGACTAACAAAAGAGACTCCAGCAACCCAAAGTGTTTCATTTCTACAACGATCCATTCCAAAAATAGAGGCAGCCAAAGCCGAGTCATTTCCATATGCATGAGAGCGGCACTTTTTCATCCTGTCAGAAGAAGCTGGCGCAGAGCCACGGGCACGACCATCTCCGGCTGGTCTCAGAACAGAGGCGGGACGCCACTCGAACACAACGTGTCACCAGCTTTCTAAGGTGTACAGTGATGTGCGGTGCCGAGAGGCCCTGACCTCAGCGCAGTGTGAGGAGTGCAGCAGGTAAACTCACAGAGAGATGTTTGCTTTAAAGGTCTACAGGGTCTCAAAAACATGAATAAATCAGTGATGGAGGGATCCTCGCAGCGTTCAGGGTTTCATCGCACCTGCATTCTGTAGAACTGTGTCCAAGCACTGCTGCTGTGCACATAAACTCTGTCCTGTTGTCCACGACTTTTATTGACATTCTGTTCATCCCGAAAACCCAGTCTGTTCTCTTTTACACCTGAGCATTGCAACGATTCATAATCTCACTAGCTACATCACCGGAACATCAACGGTCTATTTATTGTCAATAGTTTTCTCTTGTCGTTTTTCTCACCTCTGTCATTTCTGTCACCTCCATGTCCCCTCTGCCATCATATATGACACTACAAATATATCGGATCTTAAGTCCTTAAATCTTGAGTCAAATCTAAAATTGCTTTATTTTCTGAACTGGGTGTTTATGAGGCAGTACAAGTGATATCATTAAATGTAAACACTGTAGGAAGGGTTGCGTCTCTCACTTTTTTTCTGCGTGTGTTTGTGTAGCCATGTGATGTTATTTGTGTAATAAATGCACAAACACACACACACACACACACACACACACACAAGGCAGAGTCCACACACCTGATGGATGAACACCTGTGCTCCGCGGGGACTCAAAAGCAGAATGGCTCGCCTCAGCGTGTCTCGGTATCGGTTCAGCTCCTCTGTGCGCATGCTGCTGAACAGGTTAGTGAAGACACTGCTGATGTTCCTGTCCACCCTCTGCAGAGCCACGTCCAGACCCTGTCTCGCCGTCTGGTCCAAAAATCCCTGCAGTCCACGGATATCTGTAAGAAGCAAAGCAGAGGAGTGATTGTCAATGTAAATCTAAATCGTTTTCCAACAAGCCATGGCTTCTAACAGCACTGGATACTCGCTAAGGTACAATTTTCTCACAAAACTCCAGAAGAGGGTGAATTATAATCAGGAGTGATGTGTTTCTAGTTGAAAGCACACACAGCGAGAGGTTTAAGGGTTCTTCAATTACTGCTTCTGGGGCTTTGCTGCTGTCTATTAGCCATGACAGACATCTTGTACAAAAAAGATGTTGCTGTCTGCTTCTTTACCACCTCTTTTACTTACTGTCACCTCTGTCTGGGATAAAAACAGAAAAAAAAAGATCAGATTTTCGGCGATGCACAGAAGTATTGTAAAATCGCAGTGGGAATGTAGGCGGCACGGTGGCGTAGTTGTTAGCACATCTAACTAACTGCAAGAAGGTCCTGGGTTCGAGGCCCAGCTTGAGAAAGTAATTTCTGTGTGGAGTTTGCATGTTCTCCCCATGCTTGTGTGGGTTTCCTCCAGGTTCTCCAGTTTGCTCCCACAGTCCAAAGGCTTGCACATTAGATTATTTCGCTATTCCAAATTGCCCCTAGGTATGAGTGTGAATAGGTGTGTGTGTGTGTGTGTGTGTGTGTGTGTGTGTGTGTGTGTGTGTGTTGCAATGCGATTGGCCAGTAACTTGTTCAGTGTGTACACTGACTTTGTCCACAGTCAGCTGAGATAAGCTCCAGCCTCCCTGTGACCCTAGTAGGATTAAGCGGTTTGGAAAATGACAAGGTGTGTGACTATCAACCCGGAGTTCAGATCCAGGTTGACGCCACAGCCATCCATGACCGAGAGTCCATGAGAGCTAATTAACCTGCTGGATGTATATGCTTACTTCCCTGTCACTCCCAGTAATCATCAGCCAGTCTTGTGTGCCTGTGACGAGTGGGCGGATAGCGCTTTCCCTCCGAGTGTGTTGGCTGCCCCCAAATACGCATGCGGGGTAGGTAATAAAAAATATATAAACAAACATTTTACACAACTGTAGGATCCATTTATGTGGGGCATCCATCATATAAGTTCTCTTTCTTACATATGACTGCATTTTTTTTAGCAATAACGATGCCAACTATTTAAAGATAACCACTGTAAAAAATATAGCTAATTGATATGTGTGCATGCGGTGTAGTTCTGCTTTTAATACACAACACTGCTATTTGCATGGATAAAATCTCTGAAAGACATTAGAATGGTGCAGTGAATCCGAAATGCAGATTATGTAAAATTATGCTAACGTCTTTGTTAATATGCTGATGACCATCCGCTCCACATCAGACAGGAAAAATCAAGCGTATTAAACTTTTTAATTGATATATATATATTTTTTTTATTTTATTATATTTATTTATTTTTGCCAACGAGGTGCTGGGCTGTGCTAAGGGTTTAGCCGTGTTAATCTGAGCACCCACAGCAGCAGGAGAAACGTTCAGCATTCAGCTTATTGGTTTCAGCAACAGCTGGCCTGGGCCCAGTGAAACACAACAGTGGTACTTAGGGAAAGAGATCATAACAAGAGATAATCAAAGAGGAATGGAGGAGCAAATCCTATCAAACAGCATCAATCCAGCTGGAGACGGTAGTGAGGGGGGAAAGGAAGGGATTAGTGCAGGAAAAGTAAAGCGCTGATTCTTCACTTTGCAGCTTCTGTTCCAGGCTTTCCATTTTCCTTCTCTCCCCTCCTTCTGTGCACACACACAGCCACACACACACACTCTCTCACCCACACACAAATACACAATAAGCTAATGGGAGTTAAAGGAGTACATATATGATTTAGATCATTCCATTCATCCATCCATCCATCCATCCACTCATTAATCCACTCATCTAACAATCTTTACATCTGCAAATCTATCCGTTCATTCATTTAGCTCACCACCCACCCATTCATTTATCCACCCACATATCCATCCATCCATCCATTCATCCATACATCCAATATATCTATAAATGCATCCATCCACCCAAACTTTAGCAACTCTCTCCATCTACTAATTCACCCACCCATCAAAGAATCCAATCAAAAAACCCACCCATCCAACAATACACCCATCTAACAACCCACCCATCCAACAATACATCCATTTTCCAACGCACCCATCTAACAATACATCCATTTATCAACCATCCCATCCAAGAATAGATCCATTTACCAACAGATCTATCTACCAACCCACCCATCCAACAATACATCCATCTCCCAACCCACCAATCCAACAATACATCAAACTACCAACCATCCCATCCAACAATATATCCATTTACCAACCAACCCATATAACAATACATCCATCTACCAACCCATGTATCCAACAATACATCCATTTCCCAACCCACCCATCTAACAATACATCCATTTACCAACCCACCCATCCATCAATATATCCATTTACCAACCCACCCATCCATCAATATATCCATTTACCAACCCACCCATCCAACAATACATCCATTTACCAACCCACCCATCTAACAATACATCTATTTACCAACCATCCCATCCAAGAATACATCCATTTACCAACCCATCCATCTACCAACCCACCCATCCAACAATACATCCATTTGCTTGCCCTCCCATCCAATAATACATCCATCTGCTAACCCTCCAATCCAACAATACATCTATTTACCAACCATCCCATCCAACAATACATCCATCTCCCAACCCACCAATATATCAATACATCCATCTACCAACCCATGTATCCAACAATACATCCATTTCCCAGCCCACCCATCTAACAATACATCCATTTACCAACCACCCCATCCAACAATACATCCATTTACCAACCCTCCCATCCAACAATACATCCATTTCCCAACCCACCCATCCAACAATACATTCATCTGCTAACCCTCCCATTCAACAATGCATCCATTTACCAACTCATTCATTCAACAATACATCTATTTCCCAACCCACCCATATAACAATACATCCATCTACCAACCATCCCATCCAACAATACATCTATTTACCATCCCATCCATCCAACAATACATTTATCTCCCAACCCACCCATCTAACAATATGTCCATCTATCAACCCATGCATCCAACAATACATCCGTCTACCAACCCTCCCAACCAACAATACATCCATTAACCAACCATTCGTCCAACAATACATCCATCTCCCAACCCACCCATCTAACAATACATCCATTTCCTAACCCATCCATCCAACAATACATCCATCTGCTAACCCTTCCATACAACAATACATTTAGTTACTGACCCATTCATCCAACAATACATTCATCTACCAATCCATCCATCTACCAACCCGCCCACCCAACAATACATCCATCTGCTAACCCTCCCAGCCAACAATACATCTATTTACCAACACATTCACCAAAAACCCATCCATCTACCAACCATCCCATCCAACAATACATCCATCTCCCAACCCACCCATATAACAATACATCCATCTACCAACCCTTGTATCCAACAATACATCCATTTTCCAACTCACCAATCTACAAATATATCCATTTACCAACCACCCCATCCAACAATACATCCATTTTCCAACCCACCCATTCAACAATACATCCATCTGCTAACCATCCTATTCAAACATACATCCAATTCCCAACTCATTCATTCAAAAATACATCCATCGCCCAACCCACCCATCTAACAATACATCCATCTCCCAACCCACCCATATAACAATATATCCATTTACCAACCCATACATCTAACAATACATCTGTCTACCAACCCTCCCAACCAACAATACATTCATTTACCAACCATTCATCCAACAATACATCCACCTCCCAACCCACCCATCTAACAATACATCAATTTCCAAACCCAGCCATTCAACAATATATCCATCTGCTAACCCTCCCATCCAACAATACATCCATTTACCAACTTATTCATCAAACAACCCATCCATTTCCCAACCCACCCATCCAACAATACATCCATCTGCTAACCCTCCTATCCAACAATACATCCATTTACCAACTCATCCATCGAACAATACATCCATCTCCCAACCCACCCATCTAACAATAGATCCATCTACCAACCCACCCATATAACAATACATCCATTTTCTAACCCTCCCATCCAACAATACATCCACTTACTAACTCATTCATCCAACAATACATCCATCTCCCAACCCACCCATCTAACAATACATCCATCTACCAACCCTCCTACTATATCTATCTATCTATCTACCTATATATATATATATATATATATATATATATATATATATATATATATAGAGAGAGAGAGAGAGAGAGAGAGAGAGAGAGAGAGTCCAAAATTTAAAAGCTCTTCAGTAAATTCGTTTATTTATTTATTTATTTGTGTTGTTGTTGTTGTTGTTGTTGTTGTTGTTGTATATTGTTTCTTGGCTCTAATCATTTAATAAAGCAATGCACTGAACAGTAGCTCAGCAGTTTGCACTGTTGTCTCACAGCAGATCTCGCCCATGGGGTTTTTCTGTGTGAAGTTTGCATGTTCTCCCTGTGCTTGCGTGGGTTTCCTCTGTGCACGTGAATTGCACAGTGTTTGTATTTCCAAGCTGATGATTTCACCTTCTCCTCTGAACCTTCTGATAGGTTGCTTAGTAAGAGTGTTTTTTTTCAGCTCCACTTCAGCCCATATGTAGTTTGATTCACACTTGGTTTTATAACCTCACTAGACCTGAGAATTCTGTCTCTGGCATCTCCAGCGAAATACACTTCAGTTATATTCAAAATTCGAAACTTTTCCCTCGACATTACTGCCACTCTTCCTCTCAGCGTTTTTTTTTTTTTTTTCTGCATTGTGAAATCAGGCAGAGTGTGAGAGGATGCCAGCTACACGGAGCCGACCCTGCTCGCTGTCTCTCCTCCATTCAGATCCTCAACTTTATAGAAGAGTTCACATAAAAAGCGCACTGACGAGGAGGACGCTTCCTGTCGTTCCTTGCCAGGGGCACAATGCTGTGGATCTCCTGGCAGCCACGCAGCATGCTAAACTCTGTGCTGGTGAAAGAAAAGGGCTGCAGGCCAACCAAGGAGAAAGGAGTGGAGAGGATTGGGTAAGAGAAAAGGAGGAACAGTGTCGCTCCTGTGGGGGTGCTGTGGCCTTGAATGCTGGAGGCTTTCTTTCTCATCTCCATCTTTTATAAATGACTATACGTGCTAGAGATGTAACTAAATATGAATACATTATTGAGAACAAGCAAATAACATCTCAGCTGTCTCAAATAACAGCTCTAAACACACAAATACATGCACCAATAGGGGGAGCACTTTTTTTTATCTGGTGGGCACTTGGCGGAGCTGAGAGGTATGTACCAGGCTCCTGTACACCCTGAGAAGTTCACCAGTCCATTATAGGGCCAACACACACATACAACAATTTGAAACAGCATATTAGCCTAATGTGCATGTCTTTGGACTGTCGGGGAACAGAACTCACACTCAAACCGAGGACCTTCTTGCTGTGAGGCTGACATGTTACCCTCTACATTTCTAT
>JAOUQZ010000051.1:172503-206751 GCA_028564935.1 Neosilurus hyrtlii | reverse complement strand
AAGATCTTTACAATTCCACCAAGTTCTCTCAAGACCACCATAATTCCACCAAGTTCCCTCAAGATCATCATAATTCCACCAAGTTCCCTCAAGATCTTCACAAATCCAACAAGTTCCCTAAAGATCTTCACAATTCCACCAAGTTCCCTCAGGATCTTTACAATTCCACCAAGTTCTCTCAAGACCACCATAATTCCACCAAGTTCTCTCAAGATCATCATAATTCCACCAAGTTCCCTTAAGATCTTCACAATTCCACCAAGTTCCCTCAAGATCATCACAATTCCACCAAGTTCCCTCAAGATCTTTACAATTCCACCAAGTTCTCTCAAGACCACCATAATTCCACCAAGTTCCCTCAAGATCATCATAATTCCCCCAAGTTCTCTCAAGATCATCACAAATCCACCAAGTTCCCTAAAGATCTTCACAATTCCACCAAGTTCCCTCAAGATCTTCACAATTCCACCAAGTTCTCTCAAGACCACTATAATTCCACCAAGTTCCCTCAAGATCATCATAATTCCACCAAGTTCCCTCAAGATCTTCACAAATCCAACAAGTTCCCTAAAGATCTTCACAATTCCACCAAGTTCCCTCAAGATCTTTACAATTCCACCAAGTTCTCTCAAGACCACCATAATTCCACCAAGTTCTCTCAAGACCACCATAATTCCACCAAGTTCCCTTAAGATCTTCACAATTCTACCAAGTTCCCTCAAGATCATCACAAATCCAACAAGTTTCCTAAAAATCATCATGATTCCACCAAATTCCCTCATGCCCTAGTGTAAACTCAGGGTAAGGAGGAAACCAGAGAATTCAGAGGAAACGTATAAAATGGGAAACTGAACCAATCCATAAACACTGGAGATGTAAAAACAAAACACTTCCTGCTGTGCTGCAGAAAATCAATAAATACCCATTCAAATCCTGCGTGAAAAACTGTGTGTGTGTGTGTGTGTGTGTGTGTGTGTGTGTGTGTGTGTGTGTGTGTGTGTGTCTGTGTCTGTGTGTATGTGTGTGTATGTGTGTCCGTGTGTTTATAATAAAATATGATCAGGAGCACTGTGAGTGAAGTGTAGGGATCAGAGGAGGTGAAAATTGTCTCGAACACTCAGTTAATTGATTTGGAAATGTATTAAATGATATTACAGTAATCGTGGTTTAAAAACATTTAAAAGGTGTGTGAGCAGGTCGAGGACTTTCACAGGTTTTTTTATGAAATAATTATAATAAACATTTACAGATGTTTTATAGTAGTGTTAATTAGCTGAATTAGCAACAGTGTGAGTACAGTACGAGGGCCAAAAAAATTAATAAAAGCTAAGCTGAATGTTGAGAATGTGTGTGTGTGTGTGTGTGTGTGTCTGTGTGTGTTCTCATTCACCAGCCACCTGCAGTATGTGTCAGCATTTCTGCAGGAATACACACTTGTTGTTTTTGCATTTTTATATTAGCTCAGATTTCATGCCCAAAAGCAAGTAAATGTCCAGAAACCTAATATTATACAGTTTTGCCTTTATGACCTAGAAAAGTAGGTCAAGGTCACTCACACACAAATTCATCTTAGCCCTCATAGTAGTGAACAAGCATACCAAGCTTCAGCGCTCGGCAAGTAAATGTCCGGGAACTTAAGTATGACAGACAGACGGACAGAACCCATTCCTATAAGCCCGAAAACACCTTGTGGGCCGAAATGTTTACTTTTTCTCTGCATTTAAGGCATTTGATTAAAATTCGATTCAGCATGGAAAAGTGTCACCAGTTTTCTCTTTTACTAAACATTTCAACCTTCCTTATATGTACAAGCATCATTACGTACCCTCAGTATACACTGTATATGTATATAATATGGATACATCTTGGATATCTGATTTTATTCCATTCTAGGTCACTAGATATTATGAATTGCACGCTCTGATTGGCTAATCTACTCCAAGGATCAGCTCATATACTGTGACCTCAACATCACCATAGAAAAATAATAGCCACACCAAACCAGAAGTACCACTATCTAGTCCCACTACCAAACCGCAAGTGCCACTAATGTCAGTTTTAAAGTGTTTCATAGTAAGAATTATTATTTTTAAAGAATTAGAAAGCCTTTATTCTCCACCAAATGCAGAATTTTTGGACGAGAGGCCTGCAGCTTACCAGCTAGCTCTGTATGCATAGACAAAATATAAATTTTACATATCATGAAAATTGCAAGGCGTACAGGAACAGGCCATGGGAACATTTTTACAATTTTTTGGTATTTTGCCCTAAATATTAAGAATCATTTTGTTGACTTTCAGACAGATCATGTCTACTGCCTGGAACCATGATGATCTGAGAGAACTTTGTGGAATCGTGATGATATTGAGGGAACTTCAAATAGGTGCCATTTAATTTGCACAAAGATGTCGTTTCTGAGTGATGTGTACATGTTCTTCCCGTGCTTACATAGGCTTCATCCGGGTATTCCAGTTTCCTCCGGCAGTCCACAGACTGTGAATGGTTGTGTTGTCCACCAAGCATCCATTTTAGTGCACATTCACGTTCAACGCTGCTACTTATCCACCTTCATCCACAAGTTCAAGAGGAAGTGACATCAGCTAAATATTCTGAAGCTCATGTGAAGAAGAAAATTATGTTCTCTCGTTTTTTTAATACAGTATATGTTCTCTAGGTGTAGTATTGTGATATTAAGGGATGAATTGAGTTTAAAAGTACAACACGCTTACAAATGTTATTTACAAAAAATAAATTATTCACAAAATTACAATGTTTTAAAGAATTCAATTTATAAATTCTATTAATGTCCTCAAGCCATCACCACTAGCGAGTATGCTAATCATTTCTGTATATTTTGTAAGTCTATGCTGAGTAACCCTGTTACTCATTTAAGAACACAATTCAGCAGTGACCTTGGAGAAAAATGTACTGATGCATATTTGAAAAATACAGCTGAATTTTTAAGTCTCTCAGCTACAACTAAATAAAATAGATCTCTCTTACACCAAAAAGAGGATTAAAACCATGGGAAATGTGTCACAGATATTAAAAGTGTTGTGTTTTATATTTTTATACTGCTAGAATGAATAAGAAATAAGGATTTTTAAAAACCGCTTAAGCAGAAGCTTTGACCTCTCACTTTAAATCTCATTTTCTGGAGCAATGTTTTAAAATAAATGGAAATACAAGACACTTTACTGTTCAGGACTAATTGAGCGAAGAATGAAACAGGAAAGTAATTGGACATGACACAGTGATGGCGCAGCACTTTTAGCTCAGACAAAGTGATCGCGTTTGAGAGTATAGTGCAGAGGTAAGGATGATCGTGGAGTTGAAGGTAATGAAATGATTCCAGTTTTGGCAATAGTGGTGGTGGAGGTGGTGGTGGTGATGGTGGAGGTGTATTTGAGGTGGTGGTAGCTGTGGTGATGAAGATGGTGTGGTGGACCTGGTAATGATGTTGGTGGTGGAAGTGCTGCTGATGGTAGTGGAGGTGGTAGTGGTGGTGGTGAGTGTGGTGGTGGAGGTGGTAGTAGATGCAGTAGAGGTGGTAGTAGTGGTGGTGGAGGTAGTGATGGCAATGGTGGAGATGAAAGTGGTAACTGTGGTGGAGGTGATAGTGGTGTGGGTGGAGATGTAAGTAATAGTGATGGGGTGGTGGAGGTGGTAGTGTTTGGGGTAGAAGTGGTAGTGTGGTGGAAGTGGGGGTAGTGAGGGTTGGGTGAAGATGGTGGTGGTAATTGTGGTGGGGGAGGTGATAGTAGTTGCAGTAGAGGTGGTAGTAGTGGTGGTGGAGGTAGTGATGGCGATGGTGGAGATGAAAGTGGTAATTGAGATGAATATGACAATGGTGTGGGTGGAGGTGGAAGTAATGGTGATGGGGTGGTGGTGGAGGTGGTAGTGGCTAGGGTAGACGTGGTAGTGTGGTAGGGTGGAGATGGTGGTGGCAATTGTGGTAGGGGAGGGGGTAATGGTGGCAAAAATAGAGATGGTGATGGTGGTTGTGAAGGTGAGCACAATGGTTTTCCTCTCTCACAGTAAGCTCCCTTTAATGTGCGAGAGATTAGTCTAGTGTGGAATCCCTCACAGCTAAAATATAAACAGTCTGCTCCCACGAGGAAAAACTCTGATAGCTTCACTTCCATCTGCACATTGATATTCACTACTGGAGGATATTAAATCCTCTGAAGTCCAGAAGAAAACGATTCTGTGAGCATGTTCCAGAAGAAGAAAAACAGGAACTGTAAAATATTCTCCTTCCTGTAGACCAGACAGCAATCCAGCAACAGGAATGCAGCACAGGGTCAAACCTGCCCCAAGCCACAAAAGTAATAATGTGTAGTCTTACCCTGTGGTAAAAACATGTGTACTTTTCACACAGTCCTGTCACAGCTCACTTACATCATGCAAAGTGCAGACAGCAATTAACAGGAACATGTATATGTACAATGATTTAATGTCTGAAGGTTCCAGTAGAAACCTTTATGTTCTGTACTCACAAACTGTATTTTAATCTCTATGTCTTATTACATTTCTCTGTAAAGTGGTTCATTTGATGCTTTGCTTTAATACTGTAATATATTTTTTTTATTCTTTGGTACACATTACATACTGATGTCGGAAGGGGAAGCAGTGGGGCTTCAGGGCACTTGCACAACTGTCAATCATTCCATATCCATATTTTAATTGTCCATATTGGGGAAAAAAAGAATATATTTTTTCGCAGTAGGTCAGAGCAGTGTTGTTATCTGAAGCTCCTACACAAAGATGTGTGAAGGTATGCAGTGAGTACGAGCTGTTAATCAGCGATAAGACAAGCTGAGCTCACGTTAATAAACGCTGCGTGGATAGCTGCCTCATGATGCCGGAGGTGTCATGGAGGAGTCCGGCTGCAGTGATCATGCTGATGCCCGCATGCGCCTCAGATCAGTAAATAAGCTGAATGATTCGATCATCCATCTCGACAAGCGTTTGCTCGGCTTCCCGAGTCGCGATTAATGCAGATGCATTCATGATATGCATGAGCTGATGGCAGCAATAACTGTTGGCAGCAGGGGTTCAGGAGGATGCGGTGTGTCAATGTGCCCGGCACATCATTACTCGCCCTCCACGTGCTCCAGCGTTGGCGAAACTCTGTAATAGAATGCTGTCAATCTTGCCTCACACCTCCGCCTATATACCTGTCCTGTTATTAAGAGGTGTAAAGAAAATAATATGTTGAGCAGGTGTTCTCTTTCAGCCGTGGCTTCTGGAAGCAGGAATTAAACAAGCCGCGCTGGATTTTCACCACTGTGCAAAAAGTAAAATTCAAATAAACTGTTTATCTGCTACAGTGTGCATACAATCTCCATCCGTATATCCACCTTATTCCGCTTTAATCCTGTTGCCGAGCGTTTCAAGGACACTTTATTAACATAAAATGAACACACTGTCTGCCATCATAGTGCCTTTACATACACATCTTCGAATGTTCCCGAGGAAAAAGGTCACAGTCTGGGAATAGCTGCACAATAAATGTACTGCAGATTTTATTAATGTTTTATTTTTTTATATATTTTACATATGCACTGCATCCTCACTTCATTTCTTATCAGCAGTATTGAGGTCAGTTCTGCCTCAAAATGTATGTCCATGATGTCATCAGACACAAAGCTTTACAACCCGATTGCTGAATTGAACAGGATCACGGTCACTTCCAGATTTGCTGACAAACCGCATTCCCCATGGTGTTGAGTGTGTACCTGTAATGCATTAGTCAGCATGATCAGGAAGTGAACATAAGGCCTCCTCCTGCATCCGCCAATTAGTGGAACAATCTATGATGTCACAATGTTTCAGGCTCCTTACGTTTATTCTTGGTTTTGATTTTGCTCGTGAGTGTTCCTATGGCACAGGGGTGTAGTGGGTAGCACGTGCACCTCACAGCAAGAAGGTCCTGGGTTTGAGTTCACATGTGTGTAGTTTGAATATGTGCGTTTCTGCCGGGTACTCTGGTTTCCTCCTACAGTCCAATGACATGCCACTGGGGTGTTTTAAAATGCCCCTAGATGTAAACTTGAGTCTGAATAGTGTGCGTGTTTGTCCTGCAGTGAAGTAGTGTGATATTAAAGGTGTACTCTGCCTTCGTCTAAAATCAGCTGAGATAGGCACCAGCCTACCCACGACCATAGGATTAAGCTGATCGGCAAATGAATAAACATACTAATAAATGAGTGTATAGGTAGCATGGTGCCGCAGTGGTTAGCATGCAGCAAGAAGGCATGGGTTTGATTCCTGGGCTCAGGTGTTTCTGTGCGGAAACAGTTCTCCTCATGCTTGTGTGAGTTTCCTGCGGGTACTCTGGTTTCCTCCCACAGTCCAAAAACACGCACATTCGGCTAATTAACTGTTCCAAATCACCCTAGGTGTGAGTGTGAGTGGTTGTATGTGTGTTGGCTCTGCAACAGTCTGGCACGCTGACTAGGGTGTACCCTGCCTTCGCACAAAGACAACTAAGATTGGCCTACCCGCGACCCTAATTAGGATTAAGCGGCTGAGAAAATGAATGAATGAATGAATGAATGAATGAATGAATGAACCGTGTCCTCGGTTTCCCCAGATCTCAAGCCTCAAGTGTTCTCTGTTTGTTGCTAGCTGGCTGGACACCTTAGTTTCTGGGTTGTTTCATTTCCTGTTTTGGTTGACCGCTCCTAATAAACTCCTCACCCAGCGTTTGTATCCATGTTGCATCTATAACCTGTGATGTACAGATTATGAAAAGGCCTGAAATTGTATTCAGCCTGTCGACAGTGGGTAAAGAAAGACTACTACAAAGTCCTGACTATAATGTGTAGACTTTTTAAAGAAATTGATGAGACTTTCCATCAAGACTGGCACTGTTTTGCTGTTACAGCTTCAGGTGCCGAATCAGACAGAATAATTTACTAATACACAGAAGAAGCAGAGCAGAAGAGTCCAAACATAACAGAATCCCGAGGCTTTTTCCATATGATGCCTCAGACATTACAACAGAAGAGAACTGATACTGATGAGATGGTGAGTAGAAGTAGATTTGTTGATATGCGTGGGTTAAACAGATCACTTACGGTGACTAATCATGAAAGCGTGACACCCTATAACAGCACGAAACCACACAATTCTCCACAAGGACCTAATTGCATAATAGGACTGCATGTTGGAATCTATCATCAATGGCAGCCTAATTAAAACAGGCATAGCAACACTGCATACGAAGCTGAGCTAAACTATTCATCACCAGGAGCATCCCGAGCGCAGAGCCCACATGCATTAGAGAACTGTTTTGTAATATAATAATAACGAAACAGGAAAGAAAGGATCTGAAGGTTAAGTCTATAAATTATTCCGGGGTGTGATTGTGTATGATTATGTTTCCCCAAGCCAGGGACAGGCACGCGGGCCAACACACAAGTCCACCTCTCTCATTACACTCCCTCAGCTAGACTTTTTTTTTCCCTCACGCATCCTTCCCTAAATGCTTTCTGGCTCCTGGGGCAAAGCCACAGCTGATTAATAGAGAAGCTTCCTGTGTTTCCGGAGATAAGTTCATGCGTGAACATTTGGGCAGTCCCCGGTGTCATGATGGAGTAGAAGGAAAAACCCATACCAGGCCTGGACCGAAGGAAAAAGGATAAAGAATTGCATCCTGGGTGAGATGGAGCTCCTCCAGGCAGGAGAAAGCATGAAGGTCCATCTTTGCTAAAAGCTCTAGTGGGAACCAGAAAATGAAATAATCTAATTTTGCAAAAACTCTTTTTGAAATGCTGCTCTACATAGGGTACTTCTGTAACCCTGGGGACCATGACAACGATTTTAAAAGATAGACACGATTATAGCATAAGTGTTTAAAGCTGTGCTTTTATTACAATTATCCAGCAGGACCTTTAAAGGCCATTATATCACAGCGCTATAGAATGCAGGATTGTGATTGGTCAGACGGTCCGAAAATCAGATCACAGGTTTGTAGTGTGTTAAACAGTAGCAGTATTGGTCATTCTTACAGCATAATTAGTGCGTATGTAACACGTTTAAATGATACAGACGCTTATTTTAATATAAATGATCATAAAAAGGACAAAACTGGTCATTTTATGCTGTGGATCTTAGCAATCTTTTTACCCCCGGAAATGACTTTGGGCGGGGTTGTCATTTCTTCTGGAGACAGTAAGACGTCATATTCTAGTGACTCTGAGGATGAGAATCCTGCACAGAGATGAATGTGACAGCAAATCCAAAATGGCTTACACAGCTAACGTTTTGCCAACTCAACTTTCCTGTCATCAGTTGGTTTAAGAACAAAAATAAATGTCTTCTGTGATTTCTGCGCTTGTTGTTTGTGTAGCCTAGCACTGGCCAATAATGTGTTATGCTACATGGGGTCAGTGACGCAGCTAAGCCAATCCAACGAGTTCGTGTCACTACCAGGCTGGAACAGAGAAAAAGGCAACATGTCTCTGAGCACGCCTAGAGTTGTAAAACTTGCACGCACCTTGAACATGGGCATGGACTGATGTTTCCAGAAGTTTTAAAGAGCTAATAACACTTATTGACCACATATACCCTTTAATGAACTAAAACATTGGGAATCATTGATTTGGTGAAGTTTATTGGAATAAGATGTCTATTTAAAGAAAATATGTCATGTTTTTTCCACTTTTTTGACCCACGGACGTGTCAAATAAGGAGGATAGTAAATGTTTAACCTTTTATTTCTGAGCTGTTTGCAAAAGACTGGCCGCATTGCACACTAGCATGTCATGGCATGTTGGACTTTCGGATTAGCTTGAGAAAGGCTTCAGAAAAGTGACCAATCAGAGCAAAGTATATGCTAGTAAAGTATGTGTTATAACTGCTATAATGTAAGTAAGAGCAGGAACTAACTAATTTCTCTAAAGACAGTTCACCATGCTGTGGTACAAAAGTAATAAAACACCTAGGGTCACTCTGTCATAAGAACACAATCAACTTTGGGGTCGCAGTAGCAATCAGGCTCCATCACACCCCACTGTCATGTTTTATTGCGTCCATAACCCATTTCAATAATAGATTTTATGGCAGTTAAATTGATTGTAATCCCTCTGTGTTCAGAGTTAAACTCCTCATGCTCTCATCTGTGCTGTATCATCCATTTGGGAGCATTCAGAACTGAAAATTAACTTGACTGGACTCCAAATTAAAAAGGCAGAAATTGATTGTGGCCATTACTGCTAATCAATCACTGCGATGGTGAAATGAGTTACGTCTGACACTCGAAAAAATGACCAGCACTTCAGATGAAAGTACAAAATGTCAACGTCAATCAAGAATTCTATTAATATTGCTTTGACTTTTTTCCTTCATTCAAGTCGCTTTACTGTGGAGAAGAAGGTGGCTGCTGCAGAAATAGTAAGAGGTTCAGACGTGAATGAAAAGATGGGGTCATGTGCACCTAATGTGGCTAACTGAAGGTTAGAGATGTTCACTTGTCTCAACTCAACTCTCAGGAAGTAATAAAGAAAATACACAATGGTTCATGAAGTCATGGATCCTCCTCCCACACAACCGTTTGCATGATCTACATGCACGCTGGCTCACAACATTCCTTTAGTTATAACAATTACAGTAGCATCGTATTCGTGTGTAAGTACAATCAGACATGTTCATCATGCTAAATATACATTAAGACCTCATAACCTCCATCAGTTCACTTCACCAGTGTCAGTTTGTTTGTCTGTTATAGAGATTATACCAAAAACTTGGTGGAGGGGTGACGTAAGGGCCTGGGAAGAACCCATCATGTTTTTGAGCAGATCTGGATCACAATCAAGATCAAGGAATTAATTAATGGTTTGTATGTTAACAGGATTAATCAAAAACAACCTAACTGTTTTTGGGGCTCGGGAAGAACCCGTAAAATTTTGCAGGAGATCTGGATCACAATCTAAATCAAGGAATTTATTAAGGATTATTCAGAAGCATTCACAATCATTTAGTCACTGCCACTGACCTTTACACATAGGTACACATAGGTACACATAGCCCAAACAGCAGAGGACCATGCCCTGTACCAGTGCTTATTTTCTAGTTCCTTATGCAGAAACACAACATACACATGTTCTATTTCAGAATCATTCACACATCATGCAACATGTGTCAGCAATATTCAGCTAAAAATTGGAAAGGGCTAGTAAAATATCTAAACTCACTTATGGTTAAAATCTTGAACATGGGCAGCGATGGCTCAGTGGAAAAGGCTCTGGGTTACTAATCTGAAAGTCAGTGGTTCAAGCCCCACTACCACCAAGCTACCACTGTTACTCTCAACTGCTCAGTTGTATAAATAAGAAAAAATGTAAGTTGCTCTGGATTAAAATGTCTGCCAAAAGCTATAACTGTAAATTTGACTAAAATGCTACTTGCCCTTAAGCTTTTCATGCTTAAACATTACTAATTTACTTGTTGCTGCAAAGCCCCTCTAACAAACAATGAATTTAAACCAACATAGGTTTGGGTGAGGTGAATTTGAAATCTGTGTAGTTACGCTCAAATATAAAATGTGTTGTACATCTTTTGTTGGAAAAAAGGGGCAAGTGTGTCAGTCGAATCGTATGAGGCTCATATAAAATTGACACAATTGTTGCAAGACAAAAAAATTCCTTTTACGATATTCACATGATACTTATTTGACATACAACTGCCGCACGGCTCAATGGAACCCTGTTAAAAATATCATGCAATACACATGGGTATAGCAGGAAGTCCTGTGGGTTTAAAATTGTGTTCAGTAATAGGGTGTTGAAATGATGGTGATTAAAAGCTGATTTTGGGAATTATGATGTTCAGTGATCTGGGGTTGGGAATGATGCTGATCAGTGATTGGGTAATGGAAGTAATCAATGATTGAGAGTTGGGAACGCTGGTGTTCAGTGATTGAGTGTTGGAAATGAGGGTGTTCAGTGACTGCATGTTGAAAATACTGGTGTTTAGTGATTGACTAATGGGAATGATGGTGATCAGTGATTGGGTGTTGAAAGTGATGGTGATTGGTAACTGGGTGTTGGGATTGATGGTGCTGAGTGACTGGGTGTTGGAAAGGCTGGTGTTTAGTGAATGGGTGTTGGGAATGAAGGTGATCAGTGATTATGTCTTGGAAATTATGATGTTTAGTTATTGGGTGTTGGGAATGATAGTGGTCAGTGATTGGGTTTTGAGAATGATGATGCTCAGTGATTAAGTGTTGGTAATGATGCTGCTTGGTAATTTGGTGTTGGGACTAATGGTGTTGAGTAATTGGATGTTGGTAACAATGATGTTTGGAACAATGGTTCTGTGACTGGGTGAAGTTCGTATGTCTTTTGTAACACAGCTGCAGGACGTTTTAGGGCATCGCACAGCAGCCACACTACAGATGCATTTCATAAAACACTCCCACAACTCACCTATGAATTTGCCCAAATTTCTGCTGTGGACCTGTTGCACACCTGCTGTCGAGCATTGTAAAGACATAGTAAAGAGATTTGTTTTGCTTACACTGGGGGTTCAGTTGGGGGTTTGGTAAAATCATTTGCTGGGTACACACCTGGACCTTATCAATCCCCTAGATATTGACCAAGATGCAGACAGAGGTTTTAAATAACGTTATTAATGGTAATATAGAATTTACTAGTAATGGTGTGATCTAGATGTAAACTAATTACAGACTACTTTTATCATGTTCTATTATCATATCAGGGAGTGTAGGAATGTAGTTACACAGAGAAAGAGAGAGAGCGAGTTTTTCTCAGTGTCTATTTTTTTAACTGATCCTTCCTCCTTCCTCCATCCTCCATCCATGTTCCATGCTCAACTTAACTCACATTGCTGAGGGGCAAAGCCAACCTTCTAAAGCTGCTAACACCCACCATACATCGTTTTCATCCACAGATAGTCAGAGGTCAACCCCGCTGAGGGTGTAGTACACATTGCAGGATCTTGAGTGGACCCAGTACTACCCCCTGAGGCACCCCTAACCATTGCAAACAGGCTAAAAATCAAGTTCCTGTGCCAAGTTCTGAGGTTTTTAGTGATTGTTTGAAGACTACATGATGGCTATAGTGATATTATCATGTGAGTTTGTATTGTGCAATGCTGGCCTCTAGGATTTAAACCTTGTACATATCTCTTGGTGTGAGTGGTGATGATGTACTAACATGTAGTTATGTTTCCTGAACAGACTTTGTTTGACTTTTAATGTTGTTTTTGAGTTCTGTTCTTCCAGAAGATGACAGTTGTTTGCCAGAGCAGATCTGTTCACTGCTGGATTTCTGTCTTTAATAACTGACCATAATTAATGATTTTTAATAAAACTTTATCACTCGTGCTTAAAGGGTTTTTAAAACAACCTGTCTGACCATCAGGTTTTTACTTACATTATAAATTCACACATTAGGGCAAATCCAAAACACATCAGTTGCCTGGTTTCTGTAGTTCTGCCTTCAGCGCCTTCTGACAATCAACAGCTGATGCTTCCGCATGAGACAACAACCTTGACTATAAACTAGTAGAATGGATCTTTGTAAACGAAGTTGTAGTGTAATAGAATTAGTCCTTAGCCAATACAGATCTCTTCACTGGTGAACTGTCATGTTTAATAGCTGACCTTCTTCAGAACTCTTTATAAAACTTTATCACTGGTACTGAGTGGGTTGTTAAAGCAACCTGGTAGACCATCTGGTCTTTTCTCATGCAGTTATTTCATATAGTAGTGCAATTCTCATCCGTTGTCACTGCATTATTGACTAGAACATCTATAACAAAGACAACCGAGAATAGTTGCTGGCTTATTAATCATTATTGGCAAAAAAAAAAAAAATCGAGCAACAATAGTGTCACATAATTACCTGCTACACTTGGTAAAAAAGGTTATGATATAATGGGATAATCCATTAGCCACTGCAGGTCACGGCTGGATAGCCATCATTAATAGCTGACCTTTCCAAGGCCTTTTGAAGACTTCATTGCTATTACTGAGTGGGTCATCAAAAACAACTTGTTCAAGCATCCAGTTATTGACTCAGACATCATATCATCAGTTAGGAGGTCAGTGTATTTCTTCCTATGCTCTCAGAGAATAAAGTACATTATTCTACCTTTAAGGGTACAATGTCTTGTCTTGCCACTGGCACTATACTCTTTACATACTACTTAGGAACATGATTATACCCTTTTAACCCAAATAAGGCTAATATAATTATATATTATATAATTACCAAGAGGGGGGGTGGGGTGTTGCATGGGGCATAGTGTTTAGCGTGTCCGCCTCACAGCAAGAAGGTCCTGGGTTTGAATCCCGGGTGTTTCTGTGTGTGAGTTTTCATGTTTGGATGTGTGCGTTGCTTGTGTGGATTTAGAGTGTGACCCTGAAGGAATTAAGCAGTTTGGCAAATAAAGGAATTAATGTACCTTAGGGTATAGACATTTTTGACCCCTTTTAGTACAGACCATCTCTTCAGGACAGTCATGAGTCTTTGTTATAAACCTGTGGCCCAGGGAATCACTCAGGAACAAATCTCTGGAGGAAGTACTGAAAGTAATTGGATTAACCAGTGGAATGGATGAGAATACCTTTTCCCTCCCATAATTTTGCTGTGGTTTCTGCAAACACACCACAAAATCCACCTAATTACATGTGCACAATCCAAGTGTGGAACAAGATTATGGTGGTATATCAGTCATCTCAGGATCCTCTCAGACTCCTGGCATATAACACAACACTGGCCATGACCATATCCAATCCGCTTCCATAATTCCTTCAGAGCTGCCAAGTGAAAGTGGGTTCTGCTGTTGAATGCACCACTTCACCACAGAACATCCTGCAAATAATTCCTTAAACTGCTATCATGGATGCCACGCTCCATGCAGTGGTGCAGCTGATGTTTTATTAGCAAGCTATTTTAAATTAATTGCTTTCTACAATGCTTTGGGTCTTAAAAGTTGCTGGGCTTCACTTCAGGTCCAAGTGTAACATGTGTGCCAACAGGTAGTTAATATGTTAATGAAATAATTACAAAGTGGTGGCACTAGGTGGCACTACATTCAGGTCCAGGTGAGAGTTCATCTCACACTGTTCATCACTCAGGATTCAGCACTCAGGATTCATCACACAGTGTTCATTACCCATCATATCGCACCCAATGTTCATCAACCAGTTTTCACTACCCAGCATACATCACTCAGCATTCAAAGCTCAAGATTCATCATCCAACATTCATCACTCAGCATTCAGCACCCAGCACCCAAGATTCATCACCCAGTGTTCATCATCCAACACTCAGCACCCAGCACCCAAGATTCATCACCCAGCTTTCATTACCCAGCTTTCATCACTCAGCATTCAGTACCCTTCACCCAAGATTCATGACCCAACGTTCATCATCTAACACTCAGTGCCCAGCACCCAAAATTCATCCTCCAGCATTCAGCACCCAAGATTCATCACCCAGCACCCAGGATTCATTACTCAGCATTCATTACTTAGCATTCATCACCCAGCCCCCAAGAATCATCACCCAGTACCCAAGATTCATTACACAATGTTCATCACCCAATGTTCATCACTCAGCATTCATCACATGTTACAGGAGAAAAATGCTTTTACTTTCATTTAGATAGACAGCTCTTAAGGTTACCAGATACAAGGTTCTTGGCGTGGGTGACAGCAGAAACGTATAGATAGTAATGAACTAATTGTTAATGGTTATGCTTTAAAGGCAGGATAGGGATTTTTACCATATATTTTTTCCCTTATATTTCATGAAATTTCTTTACATGTTGACAGCAATCAATAAGTAAGTAAATAAATGATGTGATGTCATCTGTGGCAGTTGTAGGGCTGTAAAAATCCCCTCCAATCATTTTGTTCAGTCCTTTTCTCAGGATAATCAGATGTTCTTCTTGTATACCTTCACAAATGTAAGTGATTTGAGTCTTCCAGAAGACAGGCATTCTACAGATGGACTGTTAAAGCTAGTGACCTATGAGTACCAACAATATCCATGCTCATTATTTACACTCATCATGATAAAGTTAAGTGTTTTCTTAATTCTGAAGGAAACCTGAGGTCAGTGAATATGACAACAATGCTCTGAGCTCCTCGTCTTCTGGCAGGAGTCAGGCAGTGCACGTTCATGTATTTTGGACAGTTGGACATTTTCCAATTATTATAGTACTATTACTGGTTTCTCTAAAATCCCCTGCATGGATTTTAAAAGGTAACAGTTGGTGCCATTCAGTCAGTGACATCAACTACTCCAACCACCATGAGCATGTTTTAATGTTATTGGATGATTACAAATTTTAGTTTAATACCCCTGATGTAGACCATTCAAAGATTTACAAGGGTGGAAATTTTTAAGATTAACAGACTGTTTATTTGAAGATTTGCCAAATTGAAACATGATAAACAAATGATAGTAAATATGCACGCATGTCAGTGAGACAGTAGATGATTTTGCCTGCTTGATGCAAACACTTTAAATATATATTTACATTTTCATTATTTTATACAACTAAGCAACTGAGGGTTAAGGGCCTATATATAAATATATATGTGTACATATATAGTGCCTTGCAAACGTATTTACCCCCTTGCCATTTTTTATGTTTTGTTGCCTCAGAACCTGGAATTAAAATTTTTTGAGGTTTGTAATCATACGATTTTTTGAAGGTTTGTATCATTTCATTTACAGAACATGTCTACAACTTTGAAGATGTGATTATTTTTTACTGTGAAGCAAACAAAAAATAGGGCAAAATATCAGAAAACTTCAGCATGTATAACTATTCACCACCCTATAATCACTACTTTTTGCGGAGCCACCTTTTGCGGCAATCACAGCTGCAAGTCGCTTTGGATAAGTCTCTATGAGCTTGCCACATCTTGCCACTGGATTTTTGCTCATTCCTCAAGGCAAAACTGCTCCAGCTCCTTCATGTTGGATGGTTTCTGCTTGTGAACAACAATGTTCAAGTCTGACCACAGATTCTCAATTGGTTTGAGGTCTGGGCTTTGACTAGGCCATTCCAACACATGGTCTGTGTGTTTTGGTGGGCGGCCCTCTCGTGGCAGGTTTGTTGTGGTACCATGTTCTTTCCAATTTAAAGATGATGGACTTGATGGTGCTCCGAGGGATCATCAAAGATTTGGATATTTTTTTATAACCCAACCCTGACTTGTACTTCTCAACACCTTTGTCCCTGACTTGTTTGGAGAGCTCCTTGGTCTTCATGGGGTGATGCCTCGTGTTTAGTGGTGTTGCAGCCTCTGGGGCCTTTTCATACTGACAGATCATGTGACACTTAGATTTCACACAGGTGGACTCCATTTCACTAATATGTGACTTCTGCAGGTAATTGGTTGCACCAGAACTTTTGAGGGGCTTCATAACAAAGGGGGTGAATACATATGCACGTGCCAATTTTCAGATATTTATTTTTTTATTTTTATATACATATATTTTTCTTATTTCACCAACTTAAACTATTTTGTGCAGATCCATTACATAAAAATCAGATTACAAAAACATTTAAATTACAGGATGTAATGTAACAGAATATGTAAAAAGCCAAGGGGGTGAATACTTTCTGTTATAATACTGTTAAGGCTGCAAAAACTTTTTTTGTTCTCAAACTGTAAATCAATTAATCCCACATTCGTTTAGCTGGAATTAAATCTGGAATCTTGACCAGTCCATCTTTCCCACTATTCCAAATTGCTGTTCATTTGCTGGCCAAAAATAATTTACATTTCTCTCACGTGACAATAATTCTAATAGTTGTTAAACAACATATATGTAAGGGTGGCACAGTGGTGCAGTGGTTACCACCTCTGACTTACTACAAGAAGGTCTTGGGTTCGGATGTTTTTGTGTGGAGTTTGAATGTTCTCCCCGTGCTTGCATGGGTTTTCTCCAGGTCCAGAAGCATGAACATTATGCTTATGTTGGCCCTGCAATAGTCAGTGGGCTGATTGGGATGTACCCCGCCTTCGCCCAGAGTCAGCTGAGATAGACTCCAGCATCCCCACAACACTTATAGGATTAAGCAGTTTGGCAAATGAGTGAGTGTATATGTATATTCTATGTTGGGTCACTCGATATTAGCTATTATGCACTCTGATTGGCTAATCTAATCCTAGAATATCAGTTTATATCCCTCTTCATCATCATCTTCATCCACTTGTTCTTGGGTCGAGTCGCGAGGGCAGTAGCCTAAGCAGTGAGATCCAGACGTCCCTCTCCCCAGCCACTTCATTAAGCTCTTCCGGGGGGACGCCAAGGCGTTTCCAGACCAGCGACCAGAGACCTAGTCCCTCCTGGGTGTTCTGGGTCGGCCCCGAGGTCTCTTCCCGGTTGGACATGCCCGAAACACCACACCAGGGAGACGTTCAGGAGGCATTCTAATTAGATGCCCAGGCCACCTCAACTGGCTCCTCTCAACGTGAAGGAGCAGCGGTTCTACAAAAGGAAGCTCATTTCAGCCGCGAAGGAAGCTCATTTCAGCCGCTTGTATTTTTGTTATTTTGGTCACTACCCAAAGCTTGTGACCATAGGTGAGGGTAGGAACGTAAATCAACTGGTAAATTGAGAGCTTTGCCTTTTGGCTCAGCTCCCTCTTCACCACGGCGGACCGATACAAGCTCCGCTTCACAGCAGAGGCGGCACCGATCCGCCTGTCGATCTCCTGCTTCATCCTTCCCTCACTCGTGAACAAGACCCCGAGATGCTTAAACTCCTCCACTTGGGGCAAGACCTCATTCCCGACCCGGAGGGTGCATTCCACCCTTTTCCGGCTGAGAATCATATCCTGTAACCTGAAAGGTTGCCAGAGACAAATAAGAACCTGGAAATGGTCATGATTCATTCAAAGATAAAGCTAAGACTGATTCTATGAAAATGAACAAAAGTATTTTAAGGAAGTAGTTCATGATATTTATTTTTCTTTGTTTGTTTATTTGATTTGTTTTGCTTTGTTTTCCCAGAATCAGACAGTTTTTTACTATGCAGTAAATGTGAAGAGAAAGAGGGCAAAAGACAGATTAGTGAGCCTGAGGAGAAAGTGGGAGGCACAAAGGAGCCTGTTTTTGATGCATGGCTAAGTTTAGGAGTTTGACACACACCGCATAAGCGCTCATTTAGCAGCCATTACCAATGCCAGTGCTTGCTTTGGGGTGTGCAGTCATTAAGTGTGTGGAGCAGACTCCCAGGTTCCAACTTCATAATGGCACAGATGAGCAGAGCCAGAGCCGAGAACCTGGCGCTGCGCTCTTAAAGGCCAAACGTCCTGCCTCTTTAATCAAATACACACACACACACACAGTCACACACACGTGCGAGCATGCACTCTCACACACACACACACACACACACACACACACACACACACACACACACACAACTTGTGAAAATAGAACAGTACTTTTAGGCAATCATAAAGCAGGAGTGTTGCAGTTCTATGCAGGAATTTAAGCAACAGCTTAGAGAAATATTCTGTGGGTTATAACCCAGCGAAATTCCCGTTCAGTTTGACATTAAACAGTTCTTAGTGTTCGACTTTTTTGACCCGCCGCTGCTGAATGAGGAGGTGATGAAAAACAAGGCCGGCTGTGTTCCAATCTCGCCGTTATTGCGACTGTGTTTAGCGTGACTGATGTTTCAATGACTCCCACACAACAAAGCAAACGAAATCAGAAAGAGCAGAGAAAAGGAAAGCTCTTTAAGATTACCTCCTCTCCCTGAACCGGCGTTACAACACCTTCGACCGGTGCTTTATTCCAGAAGCAACTCACTCCTGAGGTCTACACAACTTTATTCATTTATGCAGAGGTTTCTCTTTAATACTCTGTATTTAATTCAGCAGGCACCACTCTGATTTATTCCTCTCCACTCCTTAAGGCGTTTTCTGCTTGGAATAACCCAAATAGGTTTTCTGCCATTGTGAGCAATGTGAGCTCCATCCAAAAGGTTTCAAACACAACATACTGCTGGCAGGAGGCTTTATCAAACCCATGGCCAATTAAAATGTTCCCAGCCATGATATCTGATTCAAAACCATCAGAAACCTTGTGCATGGCACCACCGCTTGCTATGACACGTCATCCCAGAGGAACTGCTCATGTGACTCGTGATGTAACACAACTTTTGGCTGTGTTTTGTCTGGATTAGTGCTGTGAGTACCTCAGAATAAACAAGAAGTGGAAACAGACCATATCCCCATATTAATATCAACTTACAAATACATTTTAAACCATTGAATGAATCACTGAGAGTTCAGCATGCAAGAAGGTTTTTGTGTGGCGTTTACATATTCTCTCTGTGCTTGCGTGGGTTTCATCTGGGTACTCCGGTTTCCTCCCACAGTATAAAGGCATGCACTTTAGGATAACTGGCAGTTCCAAATTGCTCCTAGGTGTGAGTGTGAGTGGCTATGTGTGTACTGTCCTGTGATGATCTGGTTTACTGGTGCTCATGTTAGCTGGTGGCATTGGTTTAGTCTCACTCACTTATTTGCTAAACCTCTTAATCCTATTAGGGTCAGAGGGATGCTGGAGCCTATCTCAGCCAATTAGCTGGTAAAGCCAATTAGATTAATGTGCATGTTTTTGGACTGTGGGTGGAAACCAGACTCAAGGACCTTCTGTGTTAACCCCCCACACTCAGAGAAATGTACAGTAGGCTAACTGGCTGTTCCAAATTGCTCCAAATTGTGAGTGTGAATGGTTGTGTGGGTATTGGCCCTACAATAGACTGGCAAGCTGTTCAGGGTGTACCTTGCCTTTCTGCAGATTCGGCTGGGATAGGCTCCAGTCTCAAACCAATTAGAAGTAAGTGGTTCTGGCAAAATTTCTAAGCTGTTTAATCCTAATTATGGTTGCAGGAAAGTTGGCACCCATCTCAGCCGACTCTGGGGGAAGGTGAGGTACACCCTGAACAGCTCGCCAGTCTACTGTAGGGACAATACCTACACAACCATTCACACTCACAATTTGGAGCAATTTGGAACAGCCAGTTAGCCTACTGTACATGATTTTTGGACTCTGGGTTACACATAGAAATGCCCCAAGCCCAGAAAGCCAAGCTGGGACCTTCTTGCTGTGAGGTGAACGTGTTAATCACTGCGCCACCGTGCCACCTCCATCTGAAGGGTATTTTATTTAAATAATTTATAACACTAATTGATTCTACATGGTCCAGGTGATGGGAGGTGAAAATTATGCTGCCTTTCCAAGCCCGTGTCCCAGTGGATTCATCTCGCTGCGAGAGAGACCTGGTGGGGTGGGGGGTGGGGAGGATTGGGGGGATTTGCAATATAATACTGTATAACCTGAGCTAATCACTGAGCTCTGTGGTACAATCTCATTAATAATGTAAACGCGAGAGGAATAGCGCCACAACATGCCGACTCTATTGTAGACACTGAAAAGTCAGTGTTCATTAGTACACAATCCTGAGGAAATAACAAAGCCTCCCCACTACAACTACAACCACAAGCGACTTTCCTCAAGCTTGAGTTAATCATTCTGAAATAATTAAATTCAATAAACCAGAACTGATTAAAAAAAAAAAACACACATAGTAAATAGACTGGGCAGAATCTCCTTTTTCTTTTAGAGCCAAACGAAGAACAAAGGGGTGGAACAATATGAGAGGCCCTGAACTGTGCCCCTGAGGAGCCCTGAGCCATTTCTTCTTCATAAAAGTGTTGTGACCGGCGATAAATTATCTCCACAGAGCACACAAGTCAATAAGCACTCGACTGTGCAGACGGAGACAGACAGATATGAACAGAGAGAGAAAGAGAGAGAGACAGAGAGAGGGAGAGAGAGAGACAGAGAGAGGGAGAGAGAGAGAGAGACCGACAGACAGAGAGAGAGAGAGAGAGAGAGAGAGATAGACAGGGATAAAGAGAGAGTGAGAGAAACAGAGAGGCAGAGAGAATGTGTGTGTGAGTGTGTGTTTGTATGATAGAGAGAGAGAGAGAGAGAGAGAGAGATAGATACAGACATATAGAGACAGAAAGACTGTGTGTGAGAGAGATACAGAGACACACAGAGCGAGAGAGAGAGAGGCAGACAGACAGAGAGGGGAGCTGTGAGCATGAACCATAAGCTGATTCAGTCGTCATTTAAGAGCGAGCCATTTCCCTGACACATGATCAGGGCGAATACGATTCCTGACGTGATTAATCCTGATAAACCCCTGATACATTTCTCTACAGCAGCTCACCTATTATCCACCATTCACCATCTTAAAGTGGAATTCAACACGGTCAGTGATGCAGCGCTGATACAAGTTCAGATCCACAGGTACATTTAGGATATGATTTATTTTTTTTACATTATTCTCAGAGAGAAAGTGACAGAGAGAGAGAGAGAGAGAGAGACAGAGATACAGACATATAGAGACAGAAAGACTGTGTGTGAGAGAGATAGAGACACAGAGCGAGAGAGAGAGAAAGTGACAGAGAGAAATACTGTGTAAGCGAGAGAAAAACAGAGGGAGAGAATGATAGAGCGAGACAGACAGAGTGTGTGATAGAGAGAGACAGAGAGAGAAAGTAACAGAGAGAGACAGACAGAGAGAGACAGATAGACAGAGAGAGAGAGAGGGAGAAAGTGATAAAGAGATGAAGAGAGACAGACAGAGAGAGAGAGAGAGAAAGTGACATAGAGAGAGAGAGTGATAGAGAGACAGACAGACAGAAAGAGAGACACGGAGACACAGAGAGAGAGAATGATAGAAAGAAACAGACAGAGAGTGATAGAGAGAGAAAGACAGAGAGACATAAAGAGAGAGAGAGAGACAGAGAGAGATTGATAGAGAGAGACAGAGAAAGAGAGAAAGACAGACAGATGGTGGCAGAGAGAAAGACTGTGTGTGTGTGTGTGTGTGTGTGTAAGAGAGAGGGGGGGACAGAAAGTGAGATGGAGGACAGGAGAATGTATCTTCGTGTCTCTGGGTGTTAATGAGTTTTTCAGATAATTGATACTAATGAGCAGTGTGCGACGCTGACAGGTGTGAGGAGCGATGGTTCTGAGTTCTGATGAAGTTGATGTGATGGATCTGACTTCACGCCTGTCTGACCTCAATGTTCAGTTCTCTGAACTCAGCTTTTTTCCTCTTTTATTTGCATTATTAGGTTTTATTTTAGATTAACGACATTTGATTTCAAATTATCAAGAAATTAATTAGGAAATGTTTTACAGTCGCTCTCTCTGTGTCTGATGCATCATTCATGGATGAGAAGGAGTCCTTGGAGGATGGGGGCAAATGAAGTTCTGAATTTATATATATATATATATTTAAAGATCTAAGAGAGTAGTGAAGTAAGCGTGTCTGTGTTTTTTTACTGCTCGTTATTTCAGTCATTTGCTGAAACCTTTAATCGTACTGGGTTTATGGGGAGGCTGGTACCGATTTCAGCCAACACTGGGCGAAGGCAGGGTCAACACACACAACCATTCAAAACTCAAACTCACACTTACACCTAGGGGTAATTTGTAACCGTCAATTTGCCTAACGTACATGTATCTGTACTGTTGGAGGAAGCCGGCAGTGGCGGGCTGAAAAGGCCGTCAACCTTCTCTGCTGGCCCAAACACTATCAGAAGCACTGACCGACATTTGCTGCTTAAATTCTAGTATTTGTCATGAAATTGTATTAATTTATTCCCAGCAGTCTATTCTCCATTTCATAGCATGTCTCTTGGCTGCACTGCTTCCAGTACGTGTATGTGGCTATTGGACTTTTTTGTCCAGTCAGATTTCAGCCTCTATGTGCTGCCATGTCAATCTAACCTGCCCACAGCCTTCAGAAACAGTAGTGCTCGCCGATGTCATTTAAACTATGTTAGCGATGGGGCTGTTTCTTTAACCAATCTGATTTCAAATGACAGCCTTTCAGAGCCAGCAGCATTATTCCATCCTCTGATTGGTTGGTAAGAGCAAAAAAAAAAAAAAGGCAGGTTCAGATTTTGTCCATAAATAATCAGCATCTCTGGTGAGTATGATGTATTTTATATAATTTTTTTGTCATGTTAATAGATAAATATTGATTCTGAACCCTTTATCATCGAGCCGTTACATTTACACTTTGTGCCAAGTGCCAAATTTACTGACAGCCTCCACCGGTGTAGGTTACGTAATGCTTAAGGGTTAACTGGGTTTCTTGCTTTGGTAATATTGGTATTCACCCTCAATACATGACATGCCTCTCTCTGTAATGCCAGTTCCTGTTATATTGCGTTTTTGTACATTACTGATAGTTTCTATAATTGTGACGTGATAGTGGTGGTATTAAGAGGTGAATTAAGTCCATTAAGTCCCCACTGAAAGCCCAGGTACCAAATGCAAGGCCCACCAGTGGAAACCAGAGTATCTGGAGGAAACCCTTGCAAGCATAGGGAGAGTATGCAAACTCAACACAGAAACGCCCAAGCCTGGAACTCGAAGCCAGGACCTTCTTGCTGTAAGGTGGATGTCTTTATGTTATGAAAAAGTAAGTGCGACCCTAAAACCAGTGTTGAAATCTGATTGTGAGAATGTGTTGCTCAGGTGTTTCACATCATTAACTGTAACTATGTTGTGATGTCATACAGGAGGAATAAAGTGTAATAAAGCTGTAATAAAGGAGGAATAAAGCACTTTAGAAGTTTATTATTGGTAAAGAATCTTCTTTAATATAACATGTAATGTAACATTGATTATTTTCTGATAGTATCTCAAGCCTATTTTCCCATAGAGTGAAATGTCTCCCTCTTCGTCATCTCTATAGCTCTTCGTGATAGAAGAGCAGAACGTGCAGGTGAAGGAGACGTGATGAAGATCACAGCTTTCCCATCAGCCACAGGTCATGAACATGAAGTCAAGACGTATCTATCACAAGGAATTACACTTGTCTATGCACACAGCTACCCTGGAGGCCATCTTGCCTGAGTGGAAAGCAGAGGGCAAATCATGCAGCATGTCTTATTCATTTGTTGGTGCCATTGGCAATCAAGCTTTGCGGCATTAGCTCAGCTTCTGACAGTGTTCTGCCCTAAGAGGGTCGGCCTTCACCTCCCCGAGGCTCTGGAGACGGCATCACTGTCGACTGCAGTGCTGTTTCAGGCCAAACACTGTTAGTTTAGCATAATAACATGTGCCTTAGTCTTTAGCGTCACACTGGTTCATTGTCATTTCTCATCCTGACGTCCTCAGGAGTTGTTTTTGGTTGCAAGCCTAAAAAGCAGAAATAAGCAAAGAATCCTTGAAAGACCACAATTGAGGCTCCACGTTCTTCCTCATGAACATCCCAGAAACACGCATTTCTTCTTCTCTACATGTTACTGCACTATCAATTCTCTAGTGGTCACCACTAGAGAACCTCTAGACGTGCATATGGAGCTAGACCGCTTGCTCAGTACAATTATTCAGGGTCACTATTGCGCACAGGCAATGACTTCCAGTAGTGGAAAAAGCATCAGCACACAGGGCCCACACATGCATTTGAATCTCATAGTACTGTCTCGTGGGGCATAATTTACAAAAATTATATAATATAATATTATAAGCTCTGAGACATTTCTGAAGACATCAATAGTAAATAGACACCTCTCATTACAGAATTTTATAGCAACGACACAGCATTTATAGCAACTACTGTAGCTATGCCACGAATACCAGGACCACAAGATTTGTCTGATCTTCAAAGGTACACTGAAAAAAATAATACCTTCACTTTACTTAATTTAAATGTGTACATCGGTCCTGCTTAATCAGAATGTGGCCAAGTGACGTGAATTATTGAAAATCGGGAAAAAAATCCCGTCAGTTGGCCACATTTTGTTCATGTGGGACCGATGTACACATTTAAATTCAGTAAAGTGAAGGGATTACTTTTTTCAGTGTAGTGTATTGTAGGTCAACAGTGAGTGGGGATTTAGCCAGCGTCAGATTGTACAAAACCTTGGGATTTCTCTTGCTGCATTTCACAGAGTGACTGTAGAATTTACCAGCAAAGGCAAAGAATCAACAGCATTCTGCGCTGGTAGACCTGAGCCCTCTGACAGGTATTTTCACACTGTTGGGTGGACTGTTGAAAATAATCTCTGCTGTAACGCGACTGATATTGCAGAGAAACTCCAAGTGAATCGGAGTACTGCTGTAAGTGTGTTGTTTTTGCTGAGGTACACATGCTGCTTCTGGGATGCCAGTGATCCTGATCTGACTGACCTTGAGTCCTGTGGTCCATCCTGGTTTGCTGGTGCCCGCTTTCCTCATTTTACATTTTACCCACAGTTTCTTTCTCGTGTAAACTGAGGGAATTTTTCCTTGCCACTGTCACCATGGGCTTGCTCATTAGGAATGTGTAGAGTTTGCAGAAGAAATGTTTCAATGTTTAAATTCCTCTTTTAAAATTTGTTTTACTATGTAAAGCTGCTTTGCAACAATGAAAATTGTAAAAGTGCTTCACAAATAAAACCAAATTGAATTGAAATAAATTGTTGCAGAACATCCCTGTCCAAGTGCTAACTGAAGATGGATAAATGTTATTTATGTAAGGTCTAAGCGGAGGAGGAACAAATTTTTGGAAGATTTCTTTCATGAGCAACAAATGAACAGGATTTGGATCCCGAAGCACCTAAAAAAAGCACGTAAAAGAGACCAGCTTTCAATTCTGAGACTTGCTCCGGATGGCAGCACATTGAATGAAGAGTTCTCAATCTTCTCTGCAAGAGACGGGGGAAAGATGGACGGACAGGCACAGAGGAGTGTTGTAGAATCGTTAATAAAAGATGGAGGGATCTTAGCAAGATGATTAATATGATGTAAACACTGTGCCTCTTCATGATGCAGGATTAGAGGCACTGTTGTTTTCTTCCCCTGATGTTCCTGCTGAGAGCGAGTGATTCAGGGCGTAGCGGCTGTCACTGCATCATCAGCTCGGCTTGCTGTGGAGTAGATTGGCTGGAACAAAGAGACCCGGGTAAGGAGCTCGCCTTTAATACGCAGCCGTCAACAGCAGCTGGTGTCGCCCCCTGATACCACCGTCCCCTTACCAGAGGATCAAGCCATGTGTTTACACACAGTGTTCTGAGGCTGGCTGAGCAGGGCAGTAAACATTGACTTTGCCCTATAGCCTTGGGCGTTTCCCTGCTATTAACCCCTGTGTTCAGTTCACTACTTAGCGATGGGTGAGTCACTAACTCACGCCACCTCTTTTCTTGCAAGGCCGATGTTCCTCCGACATAGAATCCTAATCGTAATCATATTGCTTTCGCTTATTTGTACGTAAATTTGGATCTTTACTAAACAAACCAGGGATGAAGATGGTGAAGGAAGAAAGCATGAGAAAGAAACGTTACACGTATGGTTGTTATACTGTCGTCAGTTTTGCACCGCGCACCCCCAATACACTTGTCAGTAATTGTCTGCTGAATACATGGCCACTGTCCAACACACCTCTGGTTCACCCAATGCAAGTCATGTAGTAGTCCAGCCATAAGCTAGGTCCAGGAAAGCCCAGCAGAACTGACAAGTACAGAATGCGGAAGGTACGATTTCCAAACAAAATGCTTGCTGAGAACACAACCAGGGGAAGTGCTTGCCTAGTGGAGTGTGTTCCAAGTTTTGTGGATGGATAAAACTTTTTGCAAGACTGAATGGACCTTGTTTGACAAGGCATGCATTTGCCGAACAAGAAACAGACAAGAAATGCCTGCAAACTGAGACGAACAGATTGAGAATGTTGCTGTCTATTGGACATCGGCTAGCGATATCCAGCAGGGTACGTCTGCCCCCTAAACCCCTTAAAGTGAATAAAAGAAGAAGAAGAAGAAGTAGAAGAAGAAGAAGAAGAAGAAAAAGAAGGAGAAGGAGACACTACTACATGTGTGTACAATCTAAAAGATTAACATAACATAAACACTCATCTTTAAACCAGAAATTAGCAGCCATGGTAATGATTAGAGCATCAGATTTTAGATCCAGATCCACAGTGACCATATGAGATAGGGAACCTTCTATTTCGGGGAGTGTAAATTTTTAGGATGTCCACATGCAACCAAAGAAAGCTAATTATTTTTAAAACACTTCTTTCGGTTTGTTACGTAAACGTTATCACAAGCTGAATATTTGTGCTCATTAGCACCTAATTTCCTTTGGGAAAGTTGTTTTTAAGATAATAATGAAATATAAAGCTTACAATTGGCTAATAGAGCTGGTGCTGGAGAAGGAATTGGCACTGCATGATGAAGAAAGAGCAAACCAGACACCTCAGTTCTTGTCTTAGTTCCTCCACCACGTCCACTTGTCACCTATAATCCCCCCGAGTGCGATTACAGCAATCCATAAAACATACAAGGAATCATTAAAAGCACGGGGGGTGTGTGTGTGTGTGGGGGGGGGGTGTTACAAAAAGGCAGTTAGGGCTTTAACAGGGTAAACTTTACCTTTCTCACCCAGGGGAGAAACATGCCTGTGTGATGCTAGATGGCGGCTTTCTTGTCCATGGTTGGACACGCTCTGCTGGGACACGGGGTCGAGGAGGAACTGACAGGAAGAATGAAACAGCTCTTTGAGGAAGATTAAAAAGGCAATGCTCTCACATTCATAAGCAAAGCTCATGCACTGTGACAGGGTGGAAAGGTGATAAGGAAGGATTTGTTATCGGTAAAGAGCCAGGCAATGACCCTGAACTCCCTCGAGGCAAACACCTCCTCCCTGTGGAGACTGGCAGCAACGTTGTACCTCCTTCCCAGCAGAACTAATGCTCATCTGTCTTTCTAAGATAAGATCATTTTAGCACATTAAAGGTTAGGTAAAAGGATTTCTGTGAGCTCAGCAGCAGCACCAACAGGTCACAATAGCAACAGACAGAATGCTTGTTTTTGTATTTGTATGATGAAAAACTATGCTACACGAATCATATTGAGTGATCTACCAAGAACTGTATTTAGAAAGGAGAATGAAGTTAGCTAATTTGTGTATAAAGCCAAGTTACTAATAAAAGACTACAAAATGCTAGTTATTCATTCATTCATTGGGCAAATGCCGGGTACACCCTAAACAACTCGTGGGTCCATCACAGGGCCAACACACACACACACACACACACACACACACACACACACAAAACCATTCACAATCACACTCAAACCTAGATGCGATTTGAAACAGCCAGTTAATCTAATGTTTTTTAGACTGTAGAAGGAAACCAGAGTACCCAGAGGAAACACTCACAAACACAGGTAGCACATGCAAAGTCCACACAGAAATGCCCTTGCTGAGCCTGGAACGTAAAAGATTTTGACTGGAATCATAAAGAGAGAGAGATATGGGTGTCATTATTTTATTTATTTGTTTCCTCCGCCAAGAAGATTATGCGTTTCCCACAGTATGTGTGTTGTTTGTTTGTTTGTTAACAGGGTTAAATAAAAAGTAATGTGCAGATTTTCATGAAAGTTCTTGAGGCCCGGCTTTGAACAAGGAAGATTCCATTAGATTTTAGAGCTGATCTGGAGTAAATTCTGGATTCAGCATTTTTTAAGAAATATTTTTACGTCGTGAATGAGGATGATATTTAACATTTTGGTTCATCTGGTGGGTTTGAGTTCTTCAAGAGTTGTTGCCTTGAAAAAACTCTGTTACTTCTGGAAGTCAATTTCTCTCACTTAAGATAAAAAGTCGGCTTGCAAATCATAATTATGCAATGCTAAGTCATTGTTATGAGATGTTAAGTTTTAATTATGATTAAGTACATCATAATCATGAAATGTTAAGCTGTTATTATGATTCAGTACATCATAATTATGAAATGTTAACTTGTAATTATGAGTTAGCAAGTCATAATTATGAGATGTGTAGCTGTAATTATGAGTTAGTATGGCATAGTTATGAGTTGCTAAGATGTAATTATAAGCTAGTATATCAACTATGAGGAGTTAAGTAGTAATAATGAGTTAGTATGTCATAATTATGACGTGTGAATTTATCTGTAATTATGAGTAAATACATCATAATTATGAAATGTTAAGTTGTAATTATGGGTTAGCAAGTCATACTTGTGAGATGTGAAGTTGTAATTATAAGTCAGGACTTCATAATTATGAGATGTTTAGATGTAATTATGAGTTAGTAAGTCATAATAATGAAATGTTAAGTTGTAATTATGTTAGCAAGTCATACTTATGAGATATGAAGTTGTTATGAGTATGTATGGCATAATTATGAGATGTTAAATTGTAATTATGAGTACTTACATCATAATTATAAAATCTTAAGTTGTAATAATGAGTTAGTAAGTCAGTTATGAGATACTAAGATGTAAATATTGGTTCGTCATAATTATGAGAAGTTACATTGTAATTATGAGGAAGTGTCCGAATGGGCCATGTTCCGTGTCTCCATTATTGAGGCAGCAGCCCAGAGCTGTGGCTGGAAGGTCATCAGTGCCTGTCGTGGAGGCAACCCCCAAACCAGGTGGTGGACACCTGCGGTGACAGAGGCTGTCAAGCTGAAGAAGGAGGGCTTTTGTCCTGTTGGACTCCCGAGGCAGCAGACAGGTACCGACAGGCCAAATGTGCTGCAGCCCGGGCTGTCGACGATGCAAAATCTCGGGTGTGGGAGGAGTTCGGTGAGGGCCTGGAAAAGGACTATTGGTTGGCCTCGAAAAGGTTCTGGACTACCATCCAGCACGTCAGGAGGGGGAAGAAGTACTCCACAAACACTGTTTACAGTGCTCACCTCAACTGGGGATGTTGGCGGGAGGTGGAAGGAATGCTTCGAGGACCTCCTCAATCCGACCAACACACCCTCTGTGGAAGAGGAAGAGCCTGGGGGTTCAGAGGGGGGTCTGCATATCACTTGGGCTGAGGTCACCAAGGTAGTTAAAAAGCTCCGCGGTGGCCGGGCTCCGCGGTTGGATGAGATCTACCCTGAATACCTCAAGGCTCTGGATGTGGTAGGACTATCTTGGTTGACACGTCTCTACAGCATCACGTGGTCATCGGGGGCCATACCTCTGGATTGGCAAACCGGGGTGGTAGTTCCACTTTTTAAGAAAGGGGACCAGAGGGTGTATTCCAACTATCGTGGAATCACACTCCTCATCCCACCCGGGAAAGTCTATTCAGGAGTACTGGAGAGGAGGATCCAGCCGATGGTCGAACCTCGGATTCAGGAGGAACAATGTGTTTTTTGTCCCAGCCACAGCACTCTTGACCAACTCTACACGCTCTGCAGGATCCTGGAGAGGGCATGGGAGTTTGCCCAATCAGTCAACGTGTGCTTTGTTGACTTGGAGAAGAATCTTGTGGGGTGTGCTCCAGGTATATGGAATACCGGACCCATTGCTACGGGCCGTTCAGTCTCTGTACTGCCGGAGCCAGAGCTTGGTCCGCATTGGTAACAACATGTCAAATTTGTTTTCGGTGGGGGTTGGACTCTGCCAAGGCTGCCCTTTGTCACCGGTTCATAATTTTTATGGATAGAATTTTTAGGCGCAGTTAAGGTGTTGAGGGGTTCTAGTTTGGTAGCCATAGGATCTCATCTCTGCTTTTTGCAGATGACGTTGTCCTTTTGACTTCATCGATCCAGGACCTTCAGCTCTCACTGGAGCAATTGTAAAGCGTCTGGGATAAGAATCAGCACCTCCAAGTCCGAGACTTGTCATGGTTTTCAGTCGGAAAAGGGTGGAATGCACCATCCGGGTCTGGAATGAGGTCTTGCTCTTGCTCTCAAGTATCTCTGGGTCTTGTTCACGAGTGTGGGGCAGGATGGAGCGGTAGATTGACAGGTGGATCGGTGCAGCCTCTGCTGTTAAGCGGAGTTTGTACAAGACCATCGTGGTGAAGAGGGAGCTGAGCCAGAAGGCAAAGCTCTAAATTTATCAGTCAATTTACATTTCTATCCTCACTTACTGTCACGAGCTTTGGGTAGTAACCGGAAGAACGAGATTACGAATACAAGCGGCTGAAATGAGTTTCCTTCGCAGGGTGGCAGGTCTCTCTCTTAGAGAGAGGGTGAGAAGTTCTGTCGTCTGGGAGGAACTCGGAGTAGAACCGCTGCTACTTCGCGTTGAGAGGAGCCAGTTGAGGTGGCTCGGGCATCTGATTAGAATGCCTCCCGAACACCTCCCTGGTGTGGTGTTTCGGGCATGTTCAACTAGGAAGAGACCCTGGGGCCGACCCAGAACATGCTGGAGGGACTAGGTCTCTCAACTGGCCTGGGAACGCCTTGGCATCCCCCAGGAAAAGCTGGAGAAAGTGGCTGAGGAGAGAGACGTCTGGACCTCTCTGCTTAGGCTGCTGCCCCCGCGACCCGACCACGGAAGAAGCGGAAAAAGATGAATGAATGATGGAGTTGTAATTAAGAGTTTGCAAGTCATAATTGTGAGATTTGAAGTTGTAATTATGAGTAAGTACATCATAGTTAAGATATGTTAAGTTGTAATTATGAGTAAGCACATCATAATTAAGAGATGCCAATATGTAATTATGAGTTTGTATGCCATAAGTATGACTTGATAACTTGTAATTATAAGTTAGTAAGTCATAATTATGAGATGTGAATTTGTAATTATGAGTCAGCAAGTCATAATTATGAGACATTAAGGTGTAAATATGAGTCTTGTAATTATGATGTACTGACTCATATTTACAACTTAACATCTCATAATTATGATGTACTAAGTTGTGATTATGAGTTAGTACATCATAATTAATAGATATTAAGTTGTAATTATGAGGTATGTCATAATTTTAAGATGCTAAGTTGTAATTATGAGTCAGTAAGTCATAATTGTGAGATGTGAAGTTGTAAATATGAGTTAGTACATCATATTTATGAGATGTTAAGTTGTAATTATGAGTTAGTACATCACAATAAAGAGATATTAAGTTGTAATTATGAGGAATGTCATAATTATGAAATACTAAGTTGTAATTATGAGCTAGTACATCACAATAAAGAGATATTAAGTTGTGATTATGAGGAATGTCATAATTATGAAATGCTAAGTTGTAATTATGAGTTAGTACGTCATAATTATGAGATGTTCAGTTGTAATTATTAGTACATCATAATTATTAGACGCTAAGACGTAATTATTAGTATGTCATAATTATGAGATGCTAATATGTAATAATTAGTATGTCATAATTACGAGATGCTAAGTTGTGATTATTAGTACATTATAATTATGAGATGCTAAGTAATAATTGTAACTTACTAGCTCATAATAGTGACTTTGCATATCATAATTATGACTTAGTGGCCTATCTTATAATTATAACCTAGTGTCTCATAATCATGACTTAATTACTCCTCATTATGATTCACAAGGAGACAATTTTTTCTCTGATGGCGAAAATAGGCTTCCATAGTTCATGATTATTTCCCCACAGCAAAACACCTTCCAAATGGAAAATAACTGCTAAAATTGTTTCTGAGGTAAATGTAAACAAGTTTGTGCTTATTTATTTTTAAATCAGAGTGTTTTGGTTCTGCTTTGTTTAGGGGTAATTAGTTTTTAAGGCTTTAAATGTGAAAATTAAATGAAGTTATCGAGTCGTAAACTGAGACAAATTACAGAAGTTCATGATAAAACTTAACTTTTTCATAATTTATAATAGTAAAGAGTTGTTCAACACTTTGCCTGGTTATTGCACAATTCACTGTGCAGTTAAAATACAACAACAACAAAACAATAATAATAAACATGATGATGATGATAATAATAATAATAATAATAACAGCAAAACAAAAACAATAATTAATTCATCCATTCATTTACAAAGCAGCTTAATAATAATTAGGGTCACGAGGAGGCTGGCGCCCATCTCAGCCTACTCTGGGTGAGGGCACGGTACACTATGGACAGCTCGTCAGGCCATTGCAGGGCAATAATAATAATAATAATAATAATACTATTAATAATAATAATAATAATAATAGCAACAACTAAACAAAATAATAATAACAATAATAATAATAATAGTATTAATAATTATAGCAATAACAAAACAAAATAATAATAATAATAATAATAATAATAATAATGATGATGATGATGATGATGATGATAATAGCAACAACAAAACAACAATATAATAATAATAGTAATAGCAATATTAATAATGTGATGATTATAGTAATAAAAATAATAATAATTATTATTATTATATTATAGATCTAGGATCAAGCGGTTCACTGAATGAATGAATATTATAAATCCTGTAATAATAAAATGCTTTTATTTCTGTAGTTATGTCATTGTTTAGGTACTGATTGATGTACATAATTAAAATGATGATGACTATAAACACAGGCATGAAGTAAACATTTAGAGAGACACATGCTGTGGAAATATGGCTCATAACAGTGTCTATTCTTATCTCCTAATTTAATTTTAGTCATTTAGTGAAGGTGTTAATAAAGTAATCCTGTTAAAATGAAGGGGAAAAGGTTAAATTTATGCAATTATTTTTGGCTTTAATAGAATTTTCAGCATTAAAAATAAATCCCCAGGTTATTGTTCACTGTTAATCCGTGACTAATCACAGCATCACTGCTGATAAGCTAGATGGGTTTCGAAGGAAAATTGTAAAATAAGTGAAAGTTCTTGTGATTTGGAGTTCACCTACACACACACATGCACACACACCCTGAACATGTCTTACACAATGGGGACTCAGGGTTTTATCCAACCCTGCGTCCTACACGCTGCTCATCAAATCACATTACAGCACTCCAACATCTCACACCGCTGATATCAGCAAAACCCATGTCTAAGACTCGGTAATATCCTTCAGAGTGTCTCACACACACACACACACACACACACACACACACACACACACACACACACACACACACACACTGGTTACCCAGGTCATGTACGCATTCTTAATCACATTGCATGGTCTTCATCACATCTCATATCTCTAAGGAGGGTCAGTGGCTAATTACAGAATTTGCTGCTGCAAGACACACACACACACACACACACACACACACACACACACACACACACACACACACACACACACACACACTGGTGCACTCAGCCGTATTAGCTGAGTGAGTGTTAAGGCTGGCTGTGATGTGGTGTGTGTTTGTGTGTGTACGTATGTGTGTGTGAGTGTGTGTACATGTGTGTGTGTGTGTGTGTGTGTGTGTGTGTGTACGTGTGTGTGTGTGTGTGTGTGTGTGTGTGTGTGTGTGTGTGTGTGTGTGTG
>JAOUQZ010000051.1:143766-172403 GCA_028564935.1 Neosilurus hyrtlii | reverse complement strand
AAACCTCGCCACACTGTTAGTTCATTGCATTTGCGCATCACATGTGATCTGTACAGTGATCGAATGAAAATGCTTCCGGTTGATATAAATTCATCCTGTGATGATGCTTTTATAACAATGTGTGTGCAGTGACATCACCGATTACATTATAAAAACCGGCTCTCGCTGCAAAATGTACTTTAATTAACTCTGGGGACTAAAGTTCACATTATAAACAGTTTCCCAGAATCAGCACCATTTGTTCATGAGGCACCAGGTCTTAGTGTGAAAAAAAGAAAAGAGTGAAAAAGCGAGTGATTTCTGGAGCGTTGTACTCCTGAAGAAAAACTACAAATTCTTTTTCCCAATCCTGATCCAGTCTTTACCCCATGCCATGTCTAGACGGCATAAATATCACCTGGAGTTATTTCTCCTGCTCTGTTTAGAGAAGAGAAAATACCGCGTGATCTTTCAGGGGTTGTGACCCCGCCGTAATCATTCCATCAAATATTAATAGATTGAGATTACAATCCCAGAAGGACTACAGGAATAATGACATTCCACACCTCCACATGGGAACCTAATCCCGTCTGAATACGGATAATGAAATAGACAGGAGAAATAATTCTGGGTAATAAACTGTATATCCCCGGATACCTGAACCGACATGCTGATGAAGAGCATGTTAGATCCTGAGTGGATAAGGGGTGCGTACGTTTACTCAGAGTGAACAATATATAAATTCCACATTCCTGTGGACGTGGACCAGAGGGATGAAGAAGTGATTTATGGTGTAGGTACAGTAATGCACTTTTTCTACATCACCTTTATTTGAAAGAAAGAAAGAAAGAAAGAAAGAAAGAAGGAAAGAAAGAAAGAAAGAAAGAAAGAAAGAAATTGTTCCACTATTGTAGATTTTATTCACCTGACATCACCTCAGTCAGGCCGTTACTGCATCCCGTCCTCCATCAAGAATGCTTCGGCATAAGACGCGACACACATGTGTATTAATTTTTAATAAATAATGACGCACCTCATGTGGTGCAGAGTTCATTTCTGCTGCTTTATTCTTTTTCTTTTTTTTTTCATGCTGTTGCATTTGTGAAATGACAGACCGCTTCTGATGACCCCATTTTGTCACTGAAGCTCTTTTCACCGAGGACTCCTTTGTGTTACACAAGAAGGACTGAAGGACGGGTGTGTTTTAAGACAAAAAAAAGGAAGAAAAAGAAAAATGCAAAAAAAAGAAAAAAAAAGAAAAAATAGGAAACCTTTATTTCAAAAGTACACTGATCAGTGCATCTTTCAAAGCACAAAGAAATGTAATCATCATCATCATCATCATCATCATCATCATCAGTCTCCATGTCATTAGCTGTTATCAGAGCATTGATAAAGCACATTCCTTTTTACCCCACTTCTCTGCTATGACAAAGCCGGAAGTTTGACTGCAATTACAGGGAAAATGGCTATCGAGTAAATCTCGACTTCTACCCAGACTTCCATCCATACACAACACCGCCGGTCAAAAAACACAATGAGGAAGCAATAACACCTGTCTGTCAAGTCCGCTCCTCAAAAACCCTGAGTCAAACTATTGAAACTTTGCGATCAATAGTGAGACCTCCTGTACAAAATACAAGTGTGGGCTAAAAGGTTCATAGGGTGATTAACAAGGAGTAATGCCATGGCAATGATACATAAGAGCTTCTCTACCAAGGGGATCCAAGTGCAACACCATAAGGAAAAAAGTGTAGACTGCAGGGGTTGATTCTGTAAAAAAAAAAAAATTACACGATTTGTTCAAATTCAACCATTGCTTCATGGTCAGTCTATGAACTTTTCAACCCACCCTCGTAAGCCACCCTGAAACTTTCACACATGAATCATAATATCTCATACATGAGCTTCCAATGAGTGAAAGAATCATTTATATTTTCACTGTGGTTTAACATCCCGCCCTCATTTTCATTTGTTCATTCATCTTCTGAACCGCTTAATCCTAATTAGGGTCACAGGGAGGCTGGTGTCCATCTCAGACGACTCTGGGCGAGGGCGGGGTACACCCTGGACAGCACGCCAGGCCATCGCAGGGCCAACAATCACACAAGCATTCATACTCACACTCACACCTAGGGGTGATTTGGAACAGCCAATTAGCCTACTGTGCATGTTTTTGGACTGTGGGAGGAAATCGGAGTACCCGGAGGAAACCCTCGCAAGCACAGGGAGAACATGCAAACTCCACACAGAAACGCCCGAGCTGGGAATTGAACCCAGGATCTTCCAGGATGCTAACCACTATGCCGCCTTGCCTCCCTCCGCCCTCGTTTTATCTCTGTCTAAACAGAGCGATGTGGCGGCGCTTTAGTGCTGTAGTCTATCCATATCTCATCAAATCATCAGTTCACGCTGCAACTTTCACAATAATACTGACATTAACACCATCGCGCTCATCATCTCAAACATCACTAATTAGCCTAGTCTTGCTCCTGTGTCATGCAGCTGCAGTGCATCATGGGATTTTCAGTCCAATGTCTTTGTGACGTCAACGCAGGTTTTTTCATCAAAACTATGTGACACTGAATTTAAATCAAGAGCAACAGGGGGAAAAAACACCACAAGAATCGCTAAACATTTCAGGACACTGCCCCCAAATTCTTCAGAACCTCAACAACAACAACAACAACAAGAACAACAACAAGAAAAGCACAAGGCATCAACCAATCTCTGAACATCTGTGAAATCATTCACCACTTGGTAAGCACTTAAACCATTTAACTAATTCTCTATCTACCCAAACTTATTTAATTAAATGTTTTTAGTATTTATAGCTTTTGATCTATAACTTTAGCAGCCACAGAATCCATAAAGCCAAGAATAACAATTTACTTACCTTCTTGAACCGCCTGAAAGGGGTTGTTAGGCTCTATAAATTTTATGGAGTGTGTGATTTTCTCGCTCTGCAAAATGTCATCATTCAGACTGAGGTCTGAGATGGCCAACTGGAAGACCTCATCATCCCTTGCTGCATTCTCCTCGAAGATGGCGCCTTCAGGGACAAATAAACAGAAAGAAGAGGATGTTTAATTTATTTCTGCTACTCACCGGGTCAAGGAAAAAAATCAAGCCAATTGATTTTTTCTGCCGTTGAGTAAAGCTGTGTTGTTCAGGCAGTGTCACTTAACCACTGTAATTTGATACTATATATTAATAAATAGGTCTAGAATCTCTCAAATGACAAACTGGAACCCAATCTTTGGTGGACTTATGGCATCTCCAATATAGTCCTAAAAACAAACCTGCAGGTCAGTGTAAATTATCTCCTGATATCATCCCACAGCAAGTCAAAATGAACTCATAATATCTCAGAACAGCTCAATCAAAATGATCAAGATAAATCTCCTCACAGCTTCATCTAAATGACCTCAAGATATCTTCCAACAGTTCAATCAAAATGATCTCATTATATCTCCTCACAGCTCACTTAAAAGTATCTCATGATATCTCCCAACAGCTCAATAAAAAGTATCTCATAAAATCTTCTCACAGCTCAATCTAAATTGTTTCATGGTATCTTCTCACAGCTTAATCTAAATTATCCTTTGCTATCTTCCCATAGCTCAATCAAAATGCTCTCATGATATCTCCCACAGCTTAATCTAAATGATCTCACGAAATCTCCTCATAGCTCAATCAGAAGGATCTCATGAAACCTCCCCACAGCTTAATCTAAATCATCTCACGATATCTCCTCACAGTTCAATCAGAAGGATCTCATGATATCCCCAACCAGCTCAATGAAAATAATTAAATGATGTTTCCTCACAGCTCAGTGTAAATGATCTCATGATATCTCACAGCAGCTTAATCAAAATGAAATCATGATATCTCCCCACAGATCAATCAAAATGATCGCATGATATCTCCTCACAGCTCGATTCAAAGGATCTCATGATATCTCCCCACAGCACAATCTAAACTATCTCATGATATCTGCACACAGCACAATCTAAATGATCTCATATATCCCACCAACTCAATCAAAATTATCAAATTATATCTCCTCACAGCTCAGTCTAAACAATCTCCCACCAGCTCAATCAAATGTATCTCATGATATCTCCTACCAGCTCAATCTAATTTATCCCATATCTCCCCACAGCACAATCTAAATTATCTCAAAATATCTCCTCACATCTCAATCTAAATTTTCCCTTGCTATCTCCCCACAGCTCAATCAAAATGCTCTCATGATATCTCCCCACAGCTCAATCTCAATTATCTCATGATATCTCACCACAGCTTAATGTAAATGTTCTCATAATATGACCTCACAGCTCAATCTAAACAATCTTGTGATATCTTCTCACAGCTCAATTAAAATGATTTCATGATATCTCATTGCTTAATATAAATGATCTTAAGATATCCACTCACAACTCACTCAAAATGATCTTATGATATTTCCTCACAGCTCAAACTAAACGATTTCATGATGCCTCCTCACAGCTCATTCTAAATTATCTCATAATACCTCTTCACAACTCATTCAAAATGATCTCATGATATCTCCCCACAGCTTAATCTAAATGATCTCATGATATCTCCTCACAGCTCAATCACAATGATCTCATATCTGCTCACAGCTCAATTGAAATGATCTCTTATCTCCCCACAGCTCAATCTAAATGATTTTAGATCAAGCCTGCATGGATTTTGCATGGGTTTTCTCCCTTCCCAAGACATGCACATTGGGCTAATTGACTGTCCCAAATTGTCCCTAGGTGTGAGTGTGAGTGGTTGTTTGTGGGTTGGCCCAGCCCTGTCTTGGCTGGACTGGCGAGGTTTTCAGGGTGTACCCCACCTGTGCCCATAATCGGCCACAACACTAGTGGGATTAAGCAGTTAAGGAAAATTAAAGAAGGAACATTCATCAGTTCTGTGAATTTGTTCAAGAATTTTTGTTTCAAGACCATGGATAGTGACTACACATCTAACTAAAAAATAGAGGTGAAGTCACTGGATTTCCCTGAGCAGGTGGGAAAAGAGCGATAAACCAAACAGCACAGAATATTAAATATTTAAGCCATGCAAACTCATAAGCCTGGATATTTAGGCTAAACAAACTTGTATTGTGTAATGTTAAATATTTAAGAAACATATTAGCTAGTTCTGATTTTTTTTGGCTCATAAGCTCAGGGTGGAGTGAAAAGCAGTCCCCTCTCGCCCGTTATCCAGGTGGCTGATACGCCTAGTTGATATATAACCGCAGCATGAAGCTTATTTAGTGGGAATGGATGTGTCACATCTGCTCATTCCACCCTTCCAATTACAAGGTTTGGATATAGCTGAAGCCTTGGTGAAAAAAAATCACAGTGTCTTCCCTCGAACCTGAAAATCCTTCTCAGGTCAGCGCTGTTTCTCTTTCCTCACTTTCTTAAGGGTTCAGATGCTGATGACACCTACAGTAGGCGGAGAACTGAACGTGGGAGACATTTGTATTTTCACATTTCTAACTACAATGACTTCACTACATACACAAAATTGTGTGAGTGAAAGAGAGAGAGAGAGAGAGAGAGAGAGAGAGAGGGAGAGGGAGAGAGGGGGGGAGAGGGAGAGAGGGAGAGAGAGAGAGTCAGATTGGTTCTAATTGCTAACTTCACCCATTCATTCATTCATTCATTCATTCATTCATTCACCGAGCCGCTTAATCCTACTAGTTTTATGAGGAGGCTGGAAATATGGCTCGGATTTGGACTGGAAGCTCCAAAAATACATACGGAATTGTCAGAGTATAAACAGATTTTTTTTAAATTAATAGATCATTATGAGTGTTGCAGCTTTTATGACCTCAAGCTCTGCACTTCTCAAAGGCGAATCTATGATTTTTATTTATTTATTTATTCATTTAGAAAATTGTCATGCAAGGACATGTTTTTGAAGTATGTTTAACGAGCTCATCATTATGTCATACTGTTTTACTCTGCAGTTCTGACAGTGCGGTCAGGAGGTCAGTGAAGCGTAGCCAGAAGGTCAGCCATTTTTATAAATTTTTTTAAGTTTTATTCAGTATACGGTGCGAGTCACAACTGGCTTTTCATAAAGTGATTATTCCTAACAATCAGCTGGAATCTAATTATAAGTCTAATTAAAAACACATTTTGCATAAAAAAACACCTCTTTCAAAATGATTATTTTCTACTCCATTTGGTTCACTGGGCATGAAATTATTTTGTTTTAGTTATGCGTTGATTTTTTTAAGAATTTGGAATTCAATGTGTAATTATGGATTGGTGGAATTTATTAAATAGTTAAAAGAGTATTCAGCTACACACAGGTTTAAGATCCCTGTCGATTTCAAGTAAAATGGAACAGCAGTGCAAGCACAGCCATTTCTTCTTCTGTGAGTCATGGAGCATGAAACGAAGCCTGAATTGAGGTCAGGTGACTTACGCCCAGGGCCAGATGTAATTCCCAGCGTGGTCCTTCCCAATAACTACTTAGAGTTAATTACTTCTTTGACTTGTTCCTCAAACTTTACATTTACACTCTCACAGGAAGTGATCATACACTCTCGCCGCACAGGTATAGCAACATGTTGATAAAACACTTCCAGTACACATGCACTGCACCACATACCGATTCACTAGTGACCAGCAGACGACAGCACAGAGAGAAAGGGAAGGAGCGAATGAGCGGAGATGCAGAGTTTTACATACATGAAACTAAAATTAAAATTGGATAAATATTAACATTTTTAATAAAATAAACAGAATGGGACTCTCTGGAATCATTGGCTAAATACTGTGTGTGTGTGTGTGTGTGTGTGTGTGTGTGTGTGTGTGTGTGTGTGTGTGTCCAGATCCAGCTCCAGTGTATGATCTGTTGAATTGTGAAAGGACGAAAGGACAAACTGTCTCCCTCTCTCGCCCTCTCTCTATCTGTTTCTCTCTCTCTCTCCCTATCTCTCTGTCTCTCACTTTCTGTCTCTCATTCTTTGTCTCTCTCTGTGTCTCTCTTTCTCTCTCTCACTCAGTCTCTGTCTGTCTCTCCCCCTGTCTCTCTCTCTCACTCTCTATCTCTCTCTGTCTCTGTGTGTGTGTGTGTGTGTGTGTCTCTCTGTCTCTCTCTCTCTCTGTCTGTGTGTGTCTCTCTCTCTCTGTGTGTGTGTGTGTGTCTCTCTCTTTGCCTCTCTCTCTCTGTCCAGGAAGTATTGATGGACGACTGCTGCAGGATTAATCTTTTTTCTTCTTATCTGACTCTGTAGTTTAAAACTCTCACCTGTGAGCTCGGGCAGTAAAACTGTGGATTATAATTATTACCTCCCCACAAGCCCTATTCGCAGCACTCAGTCTCATTCGATTCACTGATTCACTGATTCACTGATCCACTGATCCACGAGCCTTTCTTAAAATTTCTCTCACGTTGCATAGAAAGTTGAAGCTTCTAGCTTGAAAAGAGGAGGGGGGTCAGTCCTCAGCCCTCCCACCCACCCACCCACCCACCCAGCCACACACACACACACACACACACACACACACACACACACACACACACACTCCTCAGGTCCAGCCAAATCCGAGATTCTTTGGTTTTCTCTCCAACTTCATTGCACGCGTATGAATTATACCTTACTCTCTCTCTCTCTCTCTCTCTCTCTCGTTTCTTTTATTTATTATTACACTCATCCTCATCATACTCATCATCTTTCCCAGACGCCCCCCCCCATCAGCCCCTCAGCGTGCTCATCTAATCTTCCTCCATCTCCGGCTGCACGAGCGCTCAGTGCATCCGCGTTTCCTCCTTTTCCTGCTGGTTTCAAACAATCAGAGAGCCGCAGGACGCCGCACGAGCTCCTTACCGATGTGAATGATGGAGTCCGCACGCGCGCCGTCGCACCGCAGCATCCCGAACGCGACGCAGATCACCAGCAGCAGTTCCATTTCCGCTCCGCTCGCGCGCCGCGCATCCACGCGTCTCCTGCGTGTCCTCCTCCCTCGCGCGCTCGCCGGCTCGGTTCGCACCTTCCGGTTAGACTTCTACAGCCTATGGATTGGTTTGTTTATATTTATGTATCTTGTGTTTTAAATAAATCCCTTTAATTCGGAGCGTCCAAGGATTGCAAATGTAAATTTCATTTAGGAAATGAAAAAAAAAAAAAAACTGTAATGCGCGCGATCCGGGCTCCCGTTCACCGCAGGTCTCGCGCCGAATCTGAGAGGCATGAACGAGCTGCAAACGGAGAAGGAGGAGGAAGAGGAGGGCTGCTCTCTCTCTCTCTCTCTCTCTCTCTCTCTCTCTCTCTCTCTCTCTCTCTTCGTGCCACGTGACTGCGGAGGAGCTCTAATGCGGAGAAGCGGAGCCGCGCGCGGAGAGACGGAGTCGGTGACGGAGACGGAGACGGGTGATGCTGCGCGCGAGGATGGAGGCGTAAGGCACGCTCATCAAGTAGTGTGTGTGTGTGTGTGTGTGTGTGTGCGTGTGTGTGTGTGTGTGCACGCGCAAAACGCTCCTTTCCCGTTCCAGCTTCTGCCTGTAAACTTTCTCCCGTGAGTTGTTATTTATTTATTTGTTTGTTTTAAGTGTCATGGATGCAAAGGTGTTCATGAAACAAACCAACCGGAAACGACCAGAGGATGTCAGGATGTCAGAAGACGGGAGCGGGACGGACCTGAGAGCCCGGTATCCAAACGGCACGACCCGGGCGCGCGTGCGTGTGTGTGTGTGCGTGTGTGTGTGTGTGTGTGTGTGGTTCACATAGTAGGAGTCACATTCTTTTTCTAACATGAGTGAATTTTTATAAACAGACGAATTTTCAGAGAAAATGAGCCCGTGAGGAAGGAAGGAAGACACGCAGGACGCTGAGCTTTGATCAGCGCGTCGCAGCTCTGCACGCAGCCGAGGACGGAGCGCAGAGTCACGTGATGATACTCTTACCCTTACAATTAAAGGATATTTCTTGCAGGCTCGTGCGAAACCGGAAATGTCCCTTAATTGTTTGGCTAAGTGTATTGAGCGCGCGGATGTCGCTGAGCGTCACGGGACTGTGCAGAGCCCACAACCGACATCATCTTCTTCTTCTTCTTCTTCTTCTTGTTTTTCTTCTAAAGGAATAAATAAGCAATAATCAGTGAATAGTAATGAAATGAAGCGCATGCTCAGTTTGTGCGCACTTGTTCTTGCATGTCAAATGTTCCTTCCAAAATAGAAACAGTAGCTGAGGACTGATTGATTTACAGCTGTTTGTTTATCTGTTTATTATTTATCTATAAATAAAGGGTAAATTCTGTGTTCGGTTGAGTGCGGTGTGAAATTTGAGCTTTGATTTATTTGCTTTTCCATCAAAAATCTGGAAGATGCACAAGGATGTGACTGTCTGTCTGTCTGATTGATTGATTGATTGATTGATTGATTGATTGATTAAGTTTCCGTCATGGAAGAGATTTATGACGCTCTCTGTGATATGTTAGAGAGAGTGGAGGATTAGTAAAGATTTGCAGAAGAATAAATATTGGTACTTATTGACCTGTAGTGCAGAGACTGACAGATATCGATCAGAGGAGAGAGAGAGAGAGAGATGCCCAAGGAGAAGACATGGGAAGAGAAAGTGCGCCACTCCTGGACTGCGCTGGGATTTTTGGTACAACACACACTTCCAATAGAGGGTGTTGGGGGGAGGGGGGGTAATATACCATGACATGTGAAAGGGCATGCTTGAATAAAATGTGAAATATGCTGATCACCCTTAAGAAACATGAAGTGAGAAAGATTTGAGGGAAGACTTGTGCATTTCAGATGTTAGTGACATGTAGAAAAAAATCCTGAAATTGCAAATGGAAATAATATGGAAGTTAACCGTGAAGTTTATTTTAAATAAATAATCAATTCTATTAATGAATGAATCAATTAATTAAAAGACAAACAAACACATGGAAAAATACATTTCCGAAAACCTGTCATGAATCCTTTTTCAAATATCTTTTTTTTCTTCTTCCGGGTACTCCGGTTTCCTCCCATGGTCTAAAAGCATGCACAGTGGGCTAACTGGCTGTTTAAAATCGACCCTAGGTGTGAGTGTGAACGGTTATGTGAGTGTTGGCCTTGCGATGGCCAGGCGATCTGTCTGGGGTTTAATCTGCCCTCACCCAGAGTTGGCTGAGGTGGACGCTAGCCTACCCGCGACGAGTGGTGGCCGGGTGGTAGGGTGCTGGATTACTGATCCCAAAGACGGGGGTTCAAGCCCCACTATCAGCGGGTTGTCACTGCTGTCCCCCCAGTGCAGCTAACTGGGTTATCAAATGCCGACCATGTCTCTCACTGTCTGTGGTGAGAGGCATGTAAAAGAACCATTGCTGACATTCGTAAAGAGTAAGCTGCATTGCGTCAGCGTGTTTCTGCCCTGCGATGGTCTGGCGAGTTGTCCAGGGTGTACTCTGCCCTTGCCCAGAGTTGGCTGAGATGGGCGCCAGCCTCTGCGCAACCTTAATTAGGATTAAGTGCTTCAGAAAATGAATGAATGAATTAGTTATTTCTTGGATAGGATGCAGGCATAGTGGTTATCACATCCACCTCACAGTAAGAAGGTCCTGGGTTCGGGTCGTGGCGTGGGTGTTTCTGTGTGGAGTTTCCATGTTCTCCCCGTGCTTGGGTGGGTTTTCTCCAGGGAACTCAGGTTTCCTCCTACAATTCAAAGACATGCACATTAGGTCAATTAGTCACCGTAAATTGTCCATTGGGGTTTGTGTGTGAGATTAAATTGAGGTGTGATGGCGAGCTGTTCAGGGTGTACCCCGTATTTGCCTGAGTCGGTTGAGATAGGATCCAGCTTTCACGTGACACTCATTGGATTAAGTTACTGGTTCAGAAAGTGAAATAAACTGAAAATTAAAGTATTTCTTGGATTATATTTAGAATTTGCTGTTTTTTGTGTGTTTTTTTTAAAGAGAGGTTTATACAATGTTAGAGAAGCAGTGCTTGTTTTCGTCACGTCTGCCAGCATGAAACCTGCATACTATTTAATAATTAATCCTATCAGCAAAATCTCCCGACTATAGATCTAGCAGCAGTTTGAAAATGAACAGTATAATATTAGGTGAAACGTGGAGCTTACCGCAGGCTCGAGAGTTTGGGGAAATTTGGGAGAGGGAATTCATGTGAGTATGTCAAAGTGAAAAATGATGGTGATGCACCAAAGCCAGTATACAACAAAATGATTATTTAAAAAAAAAAGAAAGAGAGAAAGTGATAAGGGGGAAATGATTTTCAGAGGATTGTCACTCCAAAATCCCACAGGTCACATCATACATCATGACTCACTAACATAATCATTTTTATCAAATTTAATAAAATAGTTTTTTACGACTGAGTTTTATTAACTCCATCAAGCCATCTGTTCATTTCCAACATCATGGTAATGTGAAACCCAGTGTACTCTATAAGATATGCTGGACCCAGAATGCATTGCAGCTACTGTTGAGACTCTTCTTGGCTACTGTTGAGACTCTTCTTGGCTGGTTAGTGATGTATGACATACTGAACGTGACAGTGTTGACGGTGTTGGTAATGTGACAGTTGGAGCTTTGGAAGCTGATCTGGTCAATGAGGAGGTGAGTGAGTCAGACAGACTGAAACACTAAAGCACTGCCGCATTGTTCTTCATAGGCAAATATGAAGTGGTAAATGCGGTAAATCTCCTCTAAGGCCATCATATGGCATATTGGGTATTATAGGAAACTGTTTATTTCACCATAGAGAAAATACACCAACATGTGCATGAAGGAGGTTAACCCTAATTATAAAATACATCTCAGGTTGCTGGAAATCTATTGATGTTTGTTTATTTTTTTTTTTTTTTTTTTATTTATTTATTTATTTTTTTTGGGGGGGGGGGGGGGGGGGTTGGTCTCTTTGTATAAATCAGGTAGTACAGCAAACAACATGACACTTTTCTGAAGAAGAAATAAACCACATGACATGTTAGAAGAGCTGGAACATGTTTTTCCCCCACAAAGCATGTCCTGAGCACAACACAGAGACGACAGCACTCTAAAAGACCTGGCACAGAAGTGAAAGAAAAAAACAGCATTAAGGCTTGGGTATGGAGGGAAATGGGTAGAGTGAGGAAAAAGAGGGAGGGCTAAGACTGGTAGAAGGCAATTATCTACACTTAGAGGAGGTAGGTGTACTGAAGATAATAGGGATAATAGGACCAACAGAAACCGAGTCAGCAACTTAAATCGAAAAGTTACTTTAGTATTTACAAAGGGAAATTGTCTCGTATTTAGAGTAGGCTTACACAGCATGTTAAGTGGATTTCTTACTCCTAGGATAAACACAGGACAATCTTTAGGGGTTTCTTACATTGTTTTTTTTTAGTCCTGAGGTAGCAGTATTTTGCAATTGAAGCTAGGATGAGATTTGGGCATAATCTGCCTTTGAAATAAGAATAATTAGATTTGAGCACTAATATTGGCAAAAAGAGCATTTGAGAATGTATAGTTCATATTTCATGTCATACAGATTAGCTCCTGTATAGGTAAAAGGGGGGTGGAATAAATTAGCATATGAAGAGTTTGAGTTCAAGAAAAGATAAGTAGCATTGTTTTAGTTATGACAAAAACTATTTTTAGGTAGCTTTACTAAAAAAATAAAAATAAAAAAGAAACCCAGAAACATCATAATTAAAAATTTTAAAACAATGGCAATTATCAGGTTTTTGAACTCAAACACTTTATATAAAGATATGACAATACAGTACAGGTGTAAAATATATAAGTGTGTGTATAAGCTATGAGTTTGAGGTATGATAATAAGCATGAGGTATGGATATGTGTATGAGGACCAGGAATAAGAATGAGGTTTGAGAAAGCTCTAAGTATGAGGTATAACAATAAGGTATGGAAATGAGTATGAGGAGGTGGTATGAGAAAAAGGTATGAGGAAGCGATATGAGGATAAGATATGAGAATGAGGTATAAAGATATGGTATGAGAAAAAGTATTGTGGTTATAGCCTTGTAGCATAATACTCTACTCTTCACCCGTCTTGTTCATAATTTAAATGGCAGTTTATAGGGTTTTTTCAGTTATTTTGCACCCTGGGAGTCCATTTAAAGTAGAAAATTATAATAAATCCACAGGCTTTGCACAGATTTAATTTAAAATGTTCCAAATGATTATTTTATTCATTTCTTCATTGATTCGAGGTAAGGTTGAAAATTTATGTAGCTAAGACAGGGTCCAGTAGGAATAGCTGGAGGAGTAGTTCTTCTCCACTTCTCCACTTCAGCCTTCCCCACCCTGTACAACCCTGCACCAGGACGAGATCTTCTCCAGTGCCTTCACAGGAACAACCCAGTCAAGGAGTAATTCAGTAATTTAGTATTTTACTTTAAATTACAAATTATAAATAATATATAAAAGCTCAAGTGTGGTCTAGGCCATGTTTACACACACATAACTGCAACAAACAATGAATGAGTACATTCATATCCCAGAAATATGAAAAATGTACAATTTGAAATGTATTTTTTTTTATGTAAAGGTAAGTAAAATTTTCACAAGTTTCTCTGATTAAGTAAAAGGTGAAAGTCACCCTAACTCATTCTCAAATGCAAACATATTACTAATCACTGTTATCACAATAAAACTGTATACAGAATAGTGACAAAGAGTCTATTGCCTTTATAAAAAGAACGGTAAGGGTTGGACCATTAGAAGATATGGGGATTGGGCTCCAAGGGAGGTGGTGCCGATGTGGTAACCCAACCACCACCTCCAACCACCCCGTAGAAGTGGCAGCACTTATGCGTACTTGGCAAGAAGCAAGGACTGTCATTGACTGAAACGAACCACTGATGTCACATGTGATCGTTTTAAAGAGCTAGTAATGCAAATTCACCACAGGTACACTTTAATTCTATAAGCGTTGTAGGAAGGCTGGTGCCTATGTCACAAAGGGCCAAAGGGAAGGTGCACCTCGAACAGCTCACCAGACCATCGCACCAACCATTCACACTCACACCTATGGGCAATTCAGAAAAGTCAGTTAGCTGAATGGGCATGTCTATGTACTGTAGGAGGAAACTGGAGTACGTGGAGGAAACTCATGCAAGCCCAGGTTGAACATTCAAAATCCACACAGAACCTCGGGACCTGCTGTGGAAACTCGAACCCAGGACCTGCTGTGAGTCGGATGTGCAAACCACCACACCACCGTGACACCTTTGTGTGTGTGTGTGTGTGTGTGTGTGTGTGTGTGTGTGTGTGTGTGTGTGTGTGTGTGTGTGTGTGTGTGTGTATATATATAAGTATGTATATATAAACCTTGCTTTGTTCTAAAGCTCCACACACCTGAGATCCACACCATGTTTGCCAGCAACACAAACACACACAAATCACTAAGCAATCTGACGCCGAGTGCAATTAGACTCGGAAATTGTCTCCAAGCTGTATAGCTGCATTAGAGACTCAGTGCAAGTCCAGTGACCCATGGGGAAAAACATGATTTATTCCGGCAGCCGTGGACCAAGCAGTGTTTGTAATAGCTTTCCACTCACCTGAACAAAGTATACATGAAGCACAGAGCCAGTGAAAAACAAATGCATTGGCCAGTTGGTATAAGTAATTTATTAGGACCTCATTAAAACCTGTTGAACTTATAATAATAAAGCATCACTTCTGCTCACTGACTTCATCATTGTGTATCTCCATCAGGGAAAGGCTTATAGTTTAGCTACAAGTTGGAAAAGTATGTTGGATTTCTTATAATACTAAGCATTACAAAAAAATTATAATTAAAACATTTGTTCATTCATTCATTTGCAGAACTGCTTACTTTTACTAGGGTCGCGAAGAGGCTGGAGCCTATCTCAGCCAACTCAAGGTGAAGGTGGGGCACAGCCTGAACGACTCGCAGACACACACAACCATTCACACCCACGCCAAGGGGCAATTTGGAACAGCCAATTAGCCTAAATAGACAATTAGCCTAAATAGACAATTAGCCTAACTTGGACTATGGGAAGAAACTGGAATTTTCCGCAGAAAATCCACACTAGCACTGGGAAACCATGCAACCTCAACACAGAAATAAACTTATATATAAAACAAGCATATTATTCATTCATGAATTTTTTTTGTTTGTTTGTTTGTTTGTTTGTTTTTTGTAATCTGATTGGTGGAAAGCCATGAAATATTTTTTGCTATTGGATCATTACCATGGAATAACTGAATTATTGCATCATTGCCATGGGTTAAGCTGAATGATTGTTGCACAAGTGACATGACATGCTATGAGAACATGTAGGAAGCCTCATAGAGAGTTCAAAAGGTAACAGCCCTGATGGTTGTGAACTATAAGAATTAGAAGTGTAGGTTAAGTACACTGTATGTAACGCTGTTCTGTGCCTGGCTGCAGGACCTGCAGGTCTTTCTGGATGAAAAGCTGCCAGAGGATGAGCATTATGTAGTGGTGACCTTTTATAGACTGCACATATGAGCTGATGACTTCGCTATTAGTACTGCACAAAAATGTCAGCTGGAAAACGTGATTCTTTCTAAAGAGAACCCTGGGGTTCTTTCTCGCAGTCATGAAACGATGCTTCATATAGTATTACTACTGTTCCTTATTAGATATATATCTATGTCTTTCAGAATTTATGTTATTACTATATAAGAGCAGTCCATTAGACCAAGAAGAGTAGATTATTAATGCAGCACTACATCTTTTCAGCACTCGAATGGAAAAAGCCTCTATACCCAGGTTTCTGTGAGTGAATTGAGTTTAAACAGATCCTACAGTTTGTATAGAACATTACATTTCAGGCTAGTCACTCTAGCATTATTAATAAGAAGTAAGCGTAATAATCTGAAATCTGCTACACCGCTTTTGTTTACTGGCCTTTTGTAAGTGTATAAATGGACGCCCTCTCTTCTTATTTGCGTCATTTTTAAATTAATCCTAGTTATTGTTCAAACCCCTCGCCTCTATTAATGCAGCAAATGGCTTGGGTATTGCACAGCTGTGGTTGCCATATGTGCAGCAAAACAAACTGTCGCCTCTTCTTACAAACTGTCAGCTACAGCTAACAGCACAGAACCTGCGGATCCTAAGAAGCACTACCTTGACTGATGAATGAACACCGGTATAGTCGTTTAAGAAAATCTACAAATCATCCAGGTTAGCATCAAATCATTTCAGGTCAACATCCCATTGCTTCAGGTTTGCATCCAGTCATTTCAAGTTAGCATCCAATTGCTTCATGTTAGCATCCAATGATTTCATGTAAGCATCCAATCATTTTAGGTTAGCATCCAATTGTTTCAGGTTTGCATTCAGTCATTTCAGGGTAGCATCCAATCATTTTATGTTAGCATCCACTGATTTTGTGTTACCGTCCAATAATTTTAGGTTAGCATCCACTGATTTTATGTTAGTATCCAATCATTTCAGGTTAGCATCCAATCAGGTTAATCAGAAAGGGTTTTGTTTGTTTATTTATTTATTTTGCAATTTTAATTAACTTTAGGATATTAGGTTAGTCATTTGATAGTGAGTTATATAGTTTAAAGGAGTACTTACTGTATATCGTTTAAAGGATTATGTGTTGATGTTGTAGAAACACTGTATTTAACCACCTGGCAAATTTAAACAACTCTGGTTACCAAAGGTATAACACTGGGTAGATAACTACTTACCAAATTAGCTACACTCCTTAGATTTTATTGGATTGAATTCTGGATTGTGATTGCTCAGAACGTGTTGAATAATATAATAATTTCTAGTGACTCTGAGCTCATTTCAATCAAAAGCACTTGTGGAGCGCAAACCCCTGCTAAGTCCAGCAATCCCAATCTTCTTTGTCCAAAGCTCCACCTCTGGTAGAAATTTCATGACTTTTAACACAGAATCCTACAAAACAAATATGGAAACAATCCACAGGTAATACATAACACCCTTATTGGAAGTAATATTCATTAATGATGTAGCTATTTACAAATTTCCTACAAATTCTATCATATAAGAGGAATAATGCACACTGGAATGTGTTTTGGTGTGGTAACAGTAAGTTCTGCTTCACCAAATCACGTGGTTCATTCTTCCTCAATGGGAGCCAAAGACCCTGCAAGGTTGCTACTGCAGATGTAACTTTTTAATGTACAGATGCTTTTTTTCCTGCTTTTAGTTTTATTTGTTTAATTTTAATTGTGTTTAATTTACTCCTGTTTAGATTGAGTTGAAACGGCATGCACCACTTTTGCTAAAACCACTGTCAGGTTTGCACCAAGGCTTGCACCAGTGCCCAGCAGCTCCAGCAGCCTCCAGACATGGCTATTAAAGACTGCAATTCCCAGCATGCACTTCACTAATCACATTCACCTGACTTCTAACTCACAAACAGTTGTGATACACTGCTCACTGCATGATTTTGACTATGAATTTCACTTGTGCTGGATTTGTTTGTGTTGATGTGTGCAATAAACAATCTGTTGTTTACTTCTGCTGCAGCCTGCACCCGTTACAACTTCCTGTATAAATAAAGCTGATTTGGTTAAACCTATTTTCCTCCCAACAGTCTTGATATTAAGCCAGCTGGATGTATATGGAGGATATCTGCTTGGCTTATACTTTAATTGTTAACTGGTTGCTCTCTAAACGTCACAGAAAGTGGATAATTACAATGCACTGCTGCTTCATTACTTTGCTCATAAATGAGGCATGAACTGCAGTAGATTGATATTGTAGCCATGTAGTGCTGCGTGTCAAGGCCAAGTATGTGTTACATTATAAATCCTCGTTGGTGTCAGGGGCCCAGGGTTCTGATTTTCTTTTTCTTTTCGCATTTTTATGCTTTTACAAGCTCTTAAGATTTTTCCTCTTCCACTGGAAATCATATTGGCTGCAGTCATTATGCAAACCCACTCACTCTTCCCTGAGATTCAAAATAGCTCCCTGGTGCCACACAAGAACAACCGAATGCAAATGTGGGAAACTTTGTTCTCCGGTGACAAATTACATTCATCATCATCTCTGCCACAGTCCATTGCCAATCCACCGCTAACACCAAATACAATACAGTAGGAGCAGAGCTCAGTGAGAAATGTTTATTTTTTTTCTCTTTATGAAAACCTACCTAATTTTTCCATGCAATTCAGAATAAACAGGAAATGAAATGAATGGTGTTCTTAAAATCATACCAGGCGAGCATCCCTAAGAATAGTAATTATTGTGGTGGAATTATTCAAGCAGAGGATGAAAGATGTTTTTGCTGTTATTATATCCTGAAACTCATCTAGACGTGTCAATGACAGCATGTAATCATGACGTCACAGTCCGTAATTTACAACACACCCCTACAAGAAAACATTTATAACAGCAAGGAAAATAAATATTCCAAAGTGTAAAAACTAACGTGAGCATATAAACAAATCTAAAGGATATTTCACTCCCTCTATCGTAAAACGGGTTTTGGTGCTGGTAATGTAATCACTGGTGTTTGTTTGTCCATCAGTTTGCTTTGGTTGTCATTTTTTCTGTGAACAAAATCCTAACCACAGCCATGCATGGATTTTTCATAAAACTTGGTGGCAATACTAGCCTATCACAGCCCGTAATTTTGGAATGTCAAGTTCATAGTAAAGGTCAGACATCAAGGTCACACAATTTTGGAGATTGGGGGCTTTAAACTTTTTAACAAGTTCTGATAGACATACCTTCACTATAGACCTCTAACGAGAAACCATATATTGACTTTCAAATGAGACAATTACCTTTGACTTTGAGTAACCTTCAAAAGTTATTATGCAATGGCAATAAGTCCTCACTAGACCCAGAAGATGTGAGCACATCACCCCTATCTAATCCACACTACCGGCCTTCAATTAAATATCACATTGAATATAAAATACTACCTTTAACCTTTAAAGCACTGAATGGTCTTTCGCCACATTATCTTAGCAAACTTCTTGTCATTTATGATCCACCATGCCCACTTAGATCAAAAGGCTGCTTAGAGATACCTTAAATAATGAAGACTACTGCAGGGGATGAAGCTTTCTTTTATAAAGTTATGATATAACCTTCCAGTTGATATTCTGGACTCAGACACAGTCTTTTTTTTTAAGACTCATTCATTCATTCATTTTCTGAACCGCTTAATCCTAATTAGGGTCGCTGGGAGGCTGTCGCCCATCTCAGCCAACACTTGAGCCGACTCGAGGCAAAGGCGGGGTACACCCTGGACAGCTCGCCAGGCCATCGCAGGACCTGTTTATAATACTTGGCAGAAAAACTACTTGTTTAGTTAAGTATTTTGTTCATAGCTAGACCTGGGGGCTCTCAGGCATTGAGAGTTCTAATAAACTGAAATGTTTGGATGCTGTCACTCCCCTACTCTGTCACACTGATTCAAGTACACAGTGGAGTGGAGTGGGGTGATTGTCTTATGTCAGAGAGTGCCCTCAAACTAGTCTTGAACATACCTAACATCACCTCTCTCTCTCTCTCTCTCTCTCTCTCTCTCTCTTTCTCTCTCTCTGTGATTTTATTGAGGTACACATGCTACTTCTGAGATACCAGTGATCCTGATCCTTCTGCTTTCTGAATCATATGATATGTCCTGATATGCTACCAATATGGTTGGAGTTCTTATCTCAGAAGCCTGATTTAAGACTATAGTTACCAGTAACAAGCTAGACTTCATGTTTGACTATAGTGAAGTTTCTGCTACATGGTTTGTATTTTATTTGGTTTCACCCAAATGAGGACAAGTTTCCCTTTTGTGTTGTGTTGACTGGTGTAGTTTACCTTGCACTTGTTCAGGGGGTTTGAGGGGGAGAGTAGTTTAAAATGTTTAAATTCTTTATTAAATTTTCTTCACTGTGTAATGCTGTGTCAGTTGTAAAAAGTGTTATACAAGTAAAATGGAATTAAATTCAATTCAATTTAAAAGGGCAAAACCCATCCATCTCATAAATTCTTTGGAATTTAATCATGTCCATGTACAGGCAGAACATATCTGATGAGATATAAAACAAGCACATGTGTAATTAAAACCACTACCCATATAGGGCTTCTTTACTAAATTACCGTGCTGCATGGTATAAGTACCTTACACTTGCAATTCCAGTTTGTTTTCTGTTATTATGTATACTCTTAGACAGCACGGTGGTGTAGTTGTTAGCATGTCCATCTCCCTGAAGAAGGTCCTGGGTTCAAGTGCTGGCCTTGGTGAGGGTTTTACTGTGCGGAGTTTGCATGTTCTCAATCTGCTTGCATGGGTTTCCTTTGGGTACCCCAGTTTGCTCCTACAGTACAAAGACATGCCCATTAGGTGAACTGGCTGTTCCAAATGGCCCCTAGGTTTGAGTATAAGTGTTTCAGTGTGTGTTGCCTGCGATGGACAGGCGATCTGTTCAGGGTGTACCCTGCCTGTACCAAGGGTTGGCTAAAATAGGCACCAACCTCCCCGCGCTCCTAGTAGGATAAAGCGGTTCATCAAATAATTGAATGAATGAATGATTAAATAACTGTGTATTCTTCAAAACCCACCTAGAGTGCATAAAAAAGATGCTTGGAGGTTAAATAATTTGCTGTTAAATGCAAAGTTGTAATTATGACAGAAAGTAGTGATTTGCTACCTATAATATTTGGTATGATAAAATGTAGCCTGTATTTTCTTTTTGCACTGAAATATTTGCAGTTAAATATGCATTAAAAATAAATCTTCACATTTATTTTAACCAGCATGCAAAATACATGGGACAGCCCACACAACTCATTACAGCGTTAAAGCCCACAAGAACACAAAATAACAAATATAAATTTCACAGCAACAGCCAGAACGGACTCAGACACAGAGCTCGGATCAATGTGCAAAGAGGCTTTAATACCAATCTTGGCAAACAAAGTAAAAACGTGATCCAGGATCAAAGTCATTATGCAGGTTAGAACCTCAGTCAATAGTGTAAACAAGGCCAAAAAGGCACTAAACAAAAAACAGTTGAATAAACAGCAAGACATTAGAGGGAACCCAAGTCTTGGGACTTATAAACTTGAGGAATGGAAAGACTTCACAGCGAACGAAAACACAAGACGCATAAATATTTCAATTACATTATAACCTCATCACCTCCATTTTAATTAACACTCGAGTCACTATCTGACCATTCATTTATTCTTTTATTCATCGAACCATTTAATCCATTTACGGTCACGGGGAGCCTGGAGCCCATCTCAGCCAACTCTGGGCGAAGGCGGAGTACACTCTGAACAGCTAATCAGTCCATTAAAAGGCCAACACATACACACAATGCGTCATACTCACACTTAGGGGCAATTAGGGGCAGCTAATTAGCCTAATGGGCATGTCTTTGGACTGTATAAGGAAACCAGAGTACCCAGAGGAAACTACTATACGACTATGATATATAAAAGACTAAAGTATAAAAAAAGAGTGTGTTGGATCAAATGCTGTTCTCTCTGCTTCTGAATAATGAGTCTGGAAGACACCTCGCTTAATTACCGAGAGGCTAATATCACCATCAAACACACCCAATTGCTATTAGATTTATATTAGCACTTACTAACCAGAGCCTTCTCACTCCTGTAGAGCATCATCATATATTTTTTTTTAATGTTTCTCATTTTTTAAGAGTCTCTTGCTTTTATGTTTCATCATATTATATTTGAGAGTAAAGATTAACAAAAAAAAAATCTGTTGATTTTTACAGAAATATTGTGAAATTTACAACAGCGGTGTCTCAGATCTAAGCCTGTCTGTCTTTACACTGACACAACGCAGAAATCATTTTCAATCAGAATGTGTTTAAAAGCTTTTCCTCATCCTCCGGTTTAAAACCCAGTCTTTTGTAGCATCTTTCTTGTCCTTGTGCAGGAATGTATTAAGGTTTATAAGTATTGATCTTCAGACCCACTCCTTTGGCCTCGTTCTCTAAAAAAAAAAAACCTCACCATGTCCCAGAGCTCTTGTTCTCTTTGACCTGTAAGCTTCTCATTCTCTGCGTAGGCTTAAAATATTGACCTTCATCCCTCACTTTTAATGCCTATTTCCTTTGCTGTGACTTTTTCACATCTAGTTTTCCCAAGATCTCCATTTTAGACACCTTTTGTTTTTTACTACTTACTTCCACATCTCTCTTTTTGGAAAAGTGGTTGATAATAACCACAATGATATGCTAATAAAAGAAAGGCTGAAGCCTATCTCAGCTGGGTATGGGTGAAGGTGGGGCACACCCTGAAGAGGTTACCAGTCCATTACAAGGTCAACGTATACAACCATTCACATCCACATCTAGGGGGGATTTGGAACAGCCAATTAGACTAATGTGCACGTTTTTATAAAATTACATTACATAAAGCAATAATAATTAATTTAGAGAATAAGCCTTCAGTGGATGAATAAATACAGTACATATATTATATACATTCATCATTAGAGCGGCACTGTGGTGCAGTGGTTAGCACTTCCGCCTCACAGCAAAAAGGGCCTGGTTCGATTCTGTGTGGAGTTTGCATGTTCTCGCCATGCTTGCACTGGTTCCCTCCAACAGTCCAAAAATATGCACAGTAGGCTGATTGGCAGTTCCAAATCGTCCCTAGGTGTGAAAGTGAGTGTGAATGGTTATGTGTGTGTAGACCCTGCAATGGACTGGCGAGCTGCCCAGAGTCTGCCGAGATAGGCACCAGCCTCCCCATGACCTTAATTAGGATTAAGCGGCTTACAAAATGAATGAATGAATAAATGATTATTATTATTAATAGCTGAAAGGCAGTCATGCTGAAATGTCAAGTCTCTGTCGATCTCAGCCAATAGCACATGCTAGTTAAAAGAATCACCTTCAAAACAGTGAACCCTAATGAGGAATATCTGATGTTTACCAGGTCTCGTTGGCTGTAGGAATTATCCTCTCAGATGATTTGATTAAAATGCACTGAAATCATGTCAGTCTCAATAGGTCTCCATTCAGGCTATTCGGGTACTCATATATATATATATATATATATATAGGAGCCAACACAAAGCACCTAATCGATCGCTTCCTCCCCCCAACTCCTCTTCCTGCCTCGAATACAATCGAAGAACTACTTTCCCAATCATCGTCCAACCGGCCTTCAATACTGTTCTCAAGCCTTCTCAGTAGTCATTGTTCTTCTCAGTCTGATGTCTTGGTTGCTAAGGGTGTTGCTAGGGGCTTAACTTTGAATTTGAAATTGGGTGGGTATTTATTATGAAACATTTCCTCTGTAAAGTTTTTAAGGTCATTTTAGTCTCAGAATTCACTCTTGGTAAAATAAATAAAAATAAAAATTGGACATCCTGGTTACACCATCTCTTAAAATGTTCTGTAATCAGATCTTCATTTTAACATGTATTTATAAAGCGTAGCTTTTTCTGATCCTGAAAAGATCTTCTCTTCACCCCAACCTCACATCAGCTTTCATGACTTTTCATCCAAGTTTGCACTCCTTGTTACAGTACATATTGTTATTATCCTGTGCGTCTTCATTCATTCATGTATTTGCTAAACTGCTTTATTTTTTATTAGGTTGACGGGGAGGCTGGAGTCTAACTCAGCCGAATCTGGGGGAAGGCGGGGTATAACCTGAACAGTTCGCCAGTCCATTACAGGGCAACACACACAACCATTCACACTCACACCTAAGGGCATTTTGAAACAGCCAATTAGCCCAATAGGCATGTCTTTGGACAGGTAGGAGGAAACCGGAGTACCCAAAGGAACCCACCCCCCCACCCCCCCGAGCACAGTGTGAACATGCAAACGCCACACTGAAACGTCCTCAAACCCAGGACCTTCTTTCTATGAGGCAGACATGCTAACCACTACGCCACCATGCCATCTTGTTATAATCGAAATGGTGGTCCTACATTGCTGTGTGGAAGATTTAATTATCTTGTTCACAGTTTTGTAAACGATATCCTGAGACAAAACTGTGGTAGTACCAGAAATTTGGGGTGACTTTTGCACCCACACAATACTGACGCGTTTTTGTAGATTGATTTGCGTCATTGCCTACGATTAAGCAGGTGTTATCATTGTACACACATCACACTTGATGCCATATCCAGGTTTATTAGATTCCCACAGTGTGGCTCATCATCAACTGCTGAAATTTCACCATGTAGAGGCAACATCCAGAGATTTCTCTTCTTCCCACCTGAAGATCAATAAAATAAATATCAGATTCAGTTTGTGTAATTAATGCTAATGATATTCCCAGAAAGCACAGGTTGTGCATTGTGACATGAGTATTCATGGTGATGTAATTATATCTTCATACTGGACGTACACAATGCGTGGATCTTATCACTATTCACCAAATCACTGCAAGACTTCCTCCGCTCTCCTACGGCTCTTTCTTCATCTGTTACAAGATTTTCTCTTTTCCTTCTTCTTCTTCGATTATGAGTGCCATACATCATCAGGTGTGACATATCAGGCATCAGAATTTGCAAAAAGGATTGAGGCTAGAATTACATTTTGACTGCATAAACATTTGCTAATTTTTCTACACTCATAGTGAGAGTCTGTGCAGTTTTAAGTTTAAAATGTTTTGCTTTATATATATATATATATATATATATATAAAACTCATATCTGGTAGAACAAGTCATGTTTGTCGTTCTCCTACACATTCCTGTAATAAGACTGTTGACGTTTTTTATTCATTAGTCTTCAGTAACACATCATCCTTTTCAGAGTGGCAGTGGAGCTGGAATCTATCTCAGGATCACTGTGTGAGGAGGAAACACACCCTGGATGTGACTCCATTGGTTTTATTTTTCATATATTATGTGAAACATATCAGTTAGATAACAACCAGTCATTGAACACCAGTGCTTCCTATTTATCAATCACTGATCACCATTGTTTCCTACAACCAATCATTGATCACCATTGTTATTGATAACCAATTAATGATCACCATTGCTTCCTACACCTAATCAGTGATCACCCTTGTTCCTGATAACCAATTACTGATCACAATTGTTCCCAATGACTAATCACTGATCACTATTGTTCTTTACAACCAATCAATGATCACCCTTGTTCCTGACAACCAATCACTGATCACTATGGTTCCCAACAACCAATCACTGATCACCGTTGTTTCCGACAACCAATCTATGATCACTATTTTTCCTGCAACCAATCGCTGACCATTATGTTCTCTACAACACATCACTGATCACCATTGTCCCCAACAACCAATTACTATCGTTCCTGACAACCAATTACTTTTCACTATTTTCCCTAATTGTCGTAGACACGCCCCCAAAGGACCCTTTTCTCCTCCCATCTTTAAGAGCAATGCTAAACATACACATGTTGGAACCAAATGCTAACAGATCGCTCTGCACTGCTCACTTGTGGAAGCTCCTATCCATAGTTTATTAGATTGTTGGTCCGTCCTTGCTCACTATGGAGGACATATTCAGGACACGCTGCTTCCGCAGGGTCAGTAACATCATAAGGGATGAAATTGACCGCGTCACCAACTCTTCTCCCAGCTTCCCTCTGGGAGGCACTATCATACCCTTAAGACTCGCAGCTCCAGTCTCATAAATAGCTTTTATCCAAGAGCCATTACTGAGCTAAATAGTGGAGCAGCATGACCCCCTCTCCCTGTCATTACTACAGACTGACTTTGTTTATTTATCATATTATATTTATTATCAGCTGCATATAAGTGTTTGATGGTTTTATTAATTGATTGATTGATGTTTTATTAAACTGACTGGCATTTTATGAATAGCACTTTAAATTTCATTGTACTGGTTTTATTTTGTGTGATGACAATAAAAAGGACTATGATTATTACCAGTTGTTATGGTTTAACGTCTAGTTTAACTCCTGGCTTTAAGTGATGGTTTAGTGCCATAGCCACACAGATCCTCTCAAGCTAGCTACAGAACCAGTAAAGCCACCCATTTGACTGCAGATCAGTTTTCCTGATAAAATTAAATATGCTTGTAGTCCTTTATAAACTTTGAGATTCCTGCTGTGTATTTAATGGCATCACACAGTAGCCTTGCTCTATTTTGGATTAAATCAAACAACTCAAGCCCTGAGGAATGCAGTGAGCATCACTGACTGGTTCAGGAACTACGGTCTGTGAGTAGGAGTGAGTATGTGGAACCAAAATCCACAGATTTACCATCAAGAGAGAAAATAAGCACACTACTGTTTCCCGAGTTCATTCGTAGCCACCGCATAGCGCTGCAGATAATTTACATAAAATTGAACTCTGCTTAACATTTTCATGTCGTTCACCCCAACCACTGTGCAGTAGGGCTTTATAAGCTGTATGCACACTACGCTGTTTAACCCAGATGTCCTTGTTTCAGACTAGTTTGGTGGTTGTGTTATTTGTGATGCTTGTATTTCTCGCTGACCATCTGCTGTCATGAGAGCCTCTCTCCAGGTTTTCCTGTAAACTCCTTGTACTTTAATTATAATTTCTCACCTAATTCATCTTTTTCTTCCTTTTGCACATGTGTAAACATTTTGGGAGGCAAGATTCTCCATGGATTCTCTGCTTTTTCTGTCTTTGTTCATGAAACCATCATCAACTTCTCCAACATCACCTTCACTCTTCTCTCAATTTTAAGCCCTGTACTTGCTCTGAGATGCCTGCAGTGTAACCACTTCCCCTCTGCATGGTGCTTCATAGAAATCTCACTGACCTACAAATGATCTCATTCAGTATCCAATAATACATCCATCCATCCATCCATTATCAGTAGCATTTATCTTGAAGGGCTGCAGGTTGGCTCGAGCCAGTTCCATTTGACCTCAGGTGAGAGGTGGGGTTACACCATGGACAGGTCATCAGTCTATTACAGCAATAACATATACTACCATTCACACTTATGGGGGACTTAGAGTAGACCAGTCACCTAAAGTGCATGTCTTTGGACTGTGGGAGAAGACTGCAGTACACAGAGGAAATCCACACAACCAAGGAGAGATGGATAGATAGATAGATAGATAGATAGATAGATAGATAGATAGATAGATAGACAGGTAGATAGAGCAGCATGGTGGTATAGTACTTTATACAGCCACCTCACAGCAATAAGGTCTTTGGTCTTCGTCTCAGGTTCTCTCTGTGTAGGTTTCCTCTTGGTATTCCAGTTTCCTCCCACAGTCCAAAAACAAGCACATTAAGCTAATTGGCTGCTCTAAATTGCTCCTATCTGCGAGTGTAAATGGTTTTGTGTGTGTGTGTGTGTGTGTGTGTGTGTGTGTGTGTTGCCCTGTGATGGATCCATTAGCTGTTCACGGTGCCCCTCTCCTTCCCACAGAGTCGGCTGAAACAGACTCCAGCCTCCCAGTAGGATTAAGCAGGTCAGCAAATAAATTAACGATTAATAATGATGAGAGTGAGTGTGAATGGTTGTGTGAGTGTTGGCTCTGCGATGGTCTGGCGAGCTGTTCAGGGTGTACCCTGCCCATGCCTGGAGTCGGCTGAAATGGGCGCCAGCCTCCCCACGACCCTAACTAGGATTAAACAGTTTAGAAAATGAGTGAATAACTAAATGAATGGATGAAATGTATAGAATTATATCAGCAAAAATATTTTAAACACTTAATTGATTTATGAAGCAAATTGGGTTTTTGCATTAATGATCCACTGATTTTATTTTATTTTTTTGGTCTGTTTTTGTTTTTGTTTTTTACCTCGAACACACAGGAGTTTTGGTGAAGGTACTGTAATCACTGACATTTTGTAAGTTCATCTATCCATCTGTCTGTTTATCAGTTTATCTGTGAACAAAATCCTGATCACACCTCTGCACAGATTTATATCAAACTTGGTGGAGACACTAATCTACCTAAGTCCCAAAGATTATCTGATTTTGGAATATTAGGATCAAAGGTGAAGGTAAGAACAAGGTCACAACATTTTGGAGATAGATTCTGTTACTATGAGTCGCCAATGAGACTCTAAATAGGGACTAAATGAGACAATTACCTTTGACCTTGAATGACCTCTAAATGTCAAATCCTAGCTATTTTGAAAATCTTTTGAATAAGATTTTTTTTGCTAAATTGGTCACATCCATGTACTGTAGGACCAGCTGTAAGGTGAGCAGGCTTTCTTTCTTTCTTTCTTTATTCATTCATTCATTCATTCATTTATTTTAACAGGATTCCGATTTGCAGTCCAAGACTAAAGTCTGATTTCAAAGCATTCATTTTGTTTCTGCAAACGTTTCTCTGCTGATTTGGATGCATCTCGTCTATGGTCAACTCTTGGCAGAGGTAAGTTTTGGCTTGAAATATTCTGGTACTTGGCAGAATTCTTGATCTCATCAATCTTCACAAGAGCTCTTCAATCACCAGCCACAAAACAGTCCCAAAACACTGATGATCCTTTGATGGGGCTTTTCCTTATATGCAGCCCCAATTTATCACTAAACATACCTTTTTATTCGATTGTAGTCTGATCTGACCATAATTCATCATTCCTGTGTTGCAGTGTCCACATTGTAACTGAAACAGACGAACTGCAGCGTCTCCCCATCAGCTGCACAGCAATTACCATAAAAAGGCTGTATCTGTTTATATATATATATATATATATATATATATATATATATATATATA
>JAOUQZ010000051.1:105583-129314 GCA_028564935.1 Neosilurus hyrtlii | reverse complement strand
ACTGTGCATGTTTTTGGACTGTGGGAGGAAACCGGAGTACCCGGAGGAAACCCACGCAAGCACAGGGAGAACATGCAGACTTCACACAGAAACGCCCGAGCTGGGAATCGAACCCAGAACCTTCTTGCTGTGAGGCGGACATGCTAACCACTGCGCCACCGTGCCGCCTGCACCCTCACTTTCTGAGAGTAAAAATGTATTATAATAAATGATATAGTGGTGAGTACATCCACCTCACAGCAAGAAGGCTCTGGGTTCAGGACCCAGGCTCAGGTGTTTCTGTCATTTTGTTCCCGTGCCTTCGTGGGTTTCCTCCCACAGCTCCATAACAGGCATGTTAGGCTAATTTGCTGTTCCAAATTGCCCCAAGGTGTGAGAGTGAGTGTCGGTGTGGTTGTGTGTGTTGCCCTGTGATGGGCTGATGAGCTGTCAATGGTGTACCCCAGCTCCAGTCTCCAGCCTCGCCGCAACCCTAATAGTAGGATTATGTGGTTCAGCAAATGAGTGAGTGAAGAGGTGGTGCTAAGGTCTGTTGGTAGCCTGACAACAACTGTCATCAGTTTGCAAACAGCCGCTTCATGATCTCCACACAGAGGACATTTCAAAGACGGTTCAGTATTCCACAGAACCAAAACAATCCAGATCGGAACACCATCTTGCAGGGGTTGGGAATCTCAGGGTAACAGGCTCAAGTTTGAAAAGAAATCTAGTTTCAGAAATTGGAGCTCCAGCACACTGAGGTCATTGGAAGTGCTGAGGAAAATGTTTCCAGATTGATTGATCTTATTGGGTGATGATGCTGGGTGGCAAAACATGCACATGCCCCCTCCGTGACATGCAATGCTGCCACCTGCCTTTTTTCGAACTGCTGCGTATGCGTATTTGGGGGCAGTTTAACACATTTGGAGAGAAAGTGCTATCCACCCCCTCGAAAAGAATGAGCTCACAGACGCCCATGATAGACTGGTGCTCACTGTGAGTGACAGGGAAGTGAGCATATGGTATCCCTCCCTTCCTACCTCCCGTGAGAGCTCGGCCAATTAGCTCCCATGGACTCCCGGTCACGGATGGCTGTGGCATCAAATAAAAGATTATCTTTAACCATTTTTCCCATTTACCTTTGAAATGTGAGGTTCTATTGGGTTACCCTGTATTAAGTCTGCCTCTCTCTCTCTCTCTCTCTCTCACACACACACACACACACACACACAGAGAAAAACACAACCATTCACACTCAACTTAGAACAGCCAATTAGCTTTGTACTGTGAGAGGAAACTGGAGAACCCAGAGGGAACCCAAGCAAGCATGGGGAGAACATGCAAACTCCACACAGAAACACGTAAGCCTGGGATTCGAACCCAGGACCTTCTTGCTGTGAAGCACATGTGCTAAGCACTACACCACTGTGCAGCCCTCCAGCTAAACAGCTAACCGGCTTATATATTTTTAATTTTTAAGAATTTGAAAATAGTAATAAAAAAGCTATATTTCTTACAGTCATATATCATCCAAGGTTGTGAAATAAGTGTTCATTATAAAAAAAAATACAAATAAAAAAGTCACATCACTATAATATTTATAATAAACACTGTATTAAAATCCTTAACTAGACATTAACATAAAACTACTGTGGAAATTTAAGCGAGTGTGAATGTATTACATTCACATACTTGGTAGTACACTATGGGCACAAACTGGCCAGGATTGCAAAAATTACCAAAGCGCATTTTGGTGGCTGGTTTATGCACATATGTGACCCATCACATCAAACCAGGTAATTAGTCGCATTTTGAGTTATGCAGATTTCCATATTCCTGTTTTGAATTTAGGACTTTTCAAAATAGAAAAAAAAAAGATGGAAGCTAAAAACCACTGAGCTTCAAAAGTCCTTAGCAACCACTACTCTATATATAATACCATTAAATTATTCAAATACACTGAATCGTAATAACATTCGTTCGTTTGTTCATTTTCTAAGCTGCTTAATCCTAATCAGGGTCGCGATTACAAGGCTAACACACATACAACTATTCACCCTCACACTCACATCTAGGGGTAACCAGAGGAAACCCACGCAAGCACATTCAGCCTCCACACAGAAACGTCCCGAGCCTGGGAATCAAACCCAGACCTTCCTGCTGTGAGGTCAACATGCTAACCACTGTGCCACCAATAATAATAATAATAACAGTCTAATATCAAACAATCTAATATCAAAACTGTTATAAGGTTGATGTACAAAAATCTAAACTTAAAACTGACTTAATAAGTTGGAATGGCTCATGAATCACTTTCTACTGTCATGAAATAAACAGAAAATTCTGTATATCGGCATGTGAAAACGGTAGTGAGCAGCTGAATGCATGGGTGATGAGTCATTATTTGAGGATCAAGACCAATATATTCAGAGATAAATTCCTTTTTCAGATGGAAATATTAACTGTCACATCTAATTTTTGCAAGAATGGACACAAGGCTATCCAGTGAAAGTGTTAGGAGACCAAATTTGTTTACAGAAATCATACCTTTTCAGTACTCTTACTTGTCTTGTCAGTTTTGAATGCAGTGAAAAGTGGCTGTTTACCATCGCAAGATGCCTGATTTGCTGCCAAAATGCCAGACATGTCCACATTAATCTATTTTAGCTCTATGGGAATTACTAACTCTGGATGAGAATACTTAAAGGATTAGCTCAGCTCAAAACACCTAGCTCACCTGAACAGTCTCTGTCATGGTTAAAAAAATGTAAATGTGACCCGCTCCTGCATAATACGGATTAAGTCGAAAGGGAGTGTTTTGAGTAAGAGCCACAAGCGCTATAATCTTGTATTATACCTTATTCTGAAGTATATATTTAGTTTACAAATATATGAATATCTTGTTATGTTAAATTATCTACTTAATTCGTATTATGCTGGAGTGGGTCACATACATAAACTACATTTACAGAATTTCCTCCCGGATCAATAAAGTATTCTGAATCTGAATTTATGAAAATCTTGTTTTACTGTATTTTTATATAAATCATTCATTCATTTTGAGATCAAGATCGTATAATCCTAATTAGGGTCACGGGAAGGCTGGCACCCAGAATTCATCATCATCTTATTCCGCTTAATCCAGGGTCGGGTTGCGGGGGCAGAAGCCTAAGCAGTGAGGTCCAGGCATCCCTCTCTCCAGCCACTTCCTCCAGCTCTTCCGGGGGGACACAAAGGTGTTCCCAGACCAGACAAGAGATACAGTCCCTACAGCGTGTTCTAGGTTGACCCCGGGGTCTCTTCCCAGTTGGACATGCCTGAAACACCACACCAGGGAGGCGTTCGGGAAGTATTCTAATCAAGATGCTCGAGCCACTTCAACTGGCCCCTCTCAGCATGGAGGAGCAGCGGTTCTACTCCGAGCTCCTCCTAGATGGCTTCTCAGCTCTGAGAGAGATCCCCGCCAAAGAAGCTCATTTCAGCCGCCTGTATCCGCCATCTTGTTCTTTCGGTCACTACCCAAAGATCGTGACCATAGGTGTGGGATGGAACGTAGATCGACTGGTAAATTAAGAGCTTTGCCTTTGGGCTCAACTTCCTCTTCACTACGATGGACCAGCACACCTTTATGTAGCCACTTGTCTCATATGTCCATGTAGTATGTCCTACAATCTAAATAGTAGTATATTATAATACAATTAATCACCTCAGGCTCAGTGGCTGTCGCTGAATTGAATATTCCTTGAGATGGAACATCAAGGATACAAAGGCTTAGTCAGGCTCTAATCTGCGATGGCGTGCCAGTATTCACTCAACTTCACCAGTATGATGACTTTATACAGGTATATAATGGCACTCTAATTTTCCACTAACAGTGAACAGCAGAGCCCTCAAGCAGTTCCTTACAAGGTTCCAGTTCATGGATCTGTCAAGAATCATCCAAGAGGCACAGAAAGTAAACACTTAACTTCCCAACAAAAAAAAAAGCATCAGGGAAAGAAACACCATGTGGAACATTTACAGATTTTAAACCTGCCCCGGAGAAATCTGGAGTGATGATGTCACCTCATACCACATGTCACACACTAAACCCTGAGGATTTACCTCATTCTGTTCACAGGTGATTATATGAGACTTAACGGAGTGTGTTCGTTTTATCAGGTTAACATGATGCTGTAGTGCTGCTCTGCTGCGTCCACGCTGGAGGCCTTGAACATATCAAATGTGAACTCAGAGTATTTTAGATACTTTTTCTAAAGTGCATGTAAGAAACTACATTTAGCCCCTGTTACGCCCAGTAGATATTGATATGATCGGTGTCTGAGGCTGGTGGTACATGGCTCCTATAAGGGAAGCACTAAATAAATAATTCTCCCCTCCATTTCCAGACCATAATCTGGAACAAAAACAGGAAAGGTTAACACTGTATTTCTTCACAGCCTTTCACTCGCTGATTTCTGTATTTATTTGTATCTCCTGTCCTGTTAGTTTATCTATCAGTGAAATTACTTCATGCTCTGTCTGCTGGTTCACTTTTGGTGGTGTTTTGCTCAGCAAAACTTTTTGTCTGCCTAGTTGAATTACATTGTTTTTACCCCTCAGACATACTTGGCCAAAGGTGTTTTGCTGTTGCCTTCGATGTCTGTCTGTCTGTCCATCTGTGCGTTCATCGTGGTAGCACTACAACCTTTAATAATTGACCAATCGTTTAGAAATTTGTTTACCAAATGTGGTTAATTAACAATCCTAAATTGGGAAATCTGTCATTCTCGTTATTCAGGACTTCGACAGCTGTTAAACAGAATGAACAGGATGGTATCCCGTTTCACTTCAAGGAATGATGTGGAACATTACGCTGCAGCTCTTAATTCTGGAGATATTCAAGAACCAAATGCAGTCTCACAGCATATGACTGGGGCAGTGGTGGCCTGGTGGTAGGGTGCTGGCTTACTGATCCTGAAGTTGGGGGTTCAAGCCCCACTCTCAACGGGATGTCACTGCTGTCCCCCCAGTGCAACTAACTGGGTTATCAAATCTTATTTGCCTTAATTTTTGTTTAAGCCTAAAGTGTCTGTACAGAAAGTGAAGTTAAAACAGAGTCAAATTCCTTGTTTGTGTATAGAAACTTAGCCAATAAAACTGATTCTGCTGATAGATAGATAGATAGATAGATAGATAGCTAGATAGATAGATAGATAAAAAACAAAAACCTGTAGTCCCTGCCTTTCCTGCCTATGTAGCTGCTGGTAAAGATTCACAAAGTTTCTGTAGAACTATTTTACTATAGAACTTTTTCAGCCTCCAGACAGCTAATACATTTAAAACAACCTATATGTGTTAATTATTACAGTAAATATAACACTATCAACAGTTACATTTGCTTGTTTGTGTGATTCCAATAACAAGATTGTGTACTACATCATCAGTGTCCACTCACTTTGTGTTCCTGTCATGTTTGTATTGTTTCATCCAGATGTGCTCCTCTTGTATATTTGTATTACTTTCAGGAATGAGATTAAGCCCATAAGATATACACCATCAGCCAAGGGGTTTCACGTGGTCACACGGGTATTTCTAATGCTGTGTGAGTCTAAGCAGTGGCATATGAGCCTCTATTTTTAGGGATTCAGTTTCATATTAACAATAAATCTATTATTGCTACCTGTTGCAAAGCCACAACAGCCATTCAGCATCAGCTCAGGTCTGGACATGTGACAACCATCAAAGTCATGTTCTATGCCTATGGGGCTCTGCTCAGGAGCTGCCATGAATTAAAAACATTAATAATGTTTTGTTAAATAACTTTAAACAAGCTGTTAAAATATTCTGATGATCCAAAGTTAAATTTTTCAATTACTGTGGAATGTTGAATGTAGTCAGCACATCACTGAGTGGTGCTCCACTCAAGGTCCAGCCTCCATGTCCCTCTGTCTCTTCATCATGATTTCCTCCAGTGTGCGACATGGCCTACACACTGTCATAATGTTAGAGATGGGCACTTGTGTACATGGTTCACCAAAAAAAACCAAAAAAACATTTCCACAGGAATGAATTCGAGTTAGCATGTCTTTCCACCCTGGGACATCCCACCTATGGAGCATTACACACTGCTTCTTCTATTTTGGCTGTTCCCTTTAGGGATCTCATCATGCCAATCACCTGAATGTCCTCCCTCACCACATCCATCCATCAAGTTGGCAGTTCTATCCTCAACTTTCTTCCACCAAAATACCCTTCATCCCTCCTCTGCACATGCCCGAACCATCTCAATCTGCCCTCTCTCACTTTAGCCCCTAACACTTCTACCTGTGCTGTCACTCTAACATATTTGTTTCTAACTCTGTCCATTCTCACCACACTTGCAGCATCTTCATCTCTGCTACTTCCAGCTCCGCCTCCTGTCTCTTTGTCAGTGCTACCGGCTCCAAACAATACAGCATAGCAGGCCTTGATACTGTCCTATAAACCCTTCCCTTTACTCATGCAGATATCCATCGCTCCCAAATCACTGCAATCTCTCTCCTCCACCCATTCCACCGTGGCTGTACTCTCTTCTCTACCACACTCTCCATTATCTTGTCTAGTTGACCCCAATTATTTAAAATGGTCTCTTTATCACATCTCCCTCACACACACACACACACACACACACACACACACACAGTCTTGCTCCTGCTGACTTTTATTCCTCTCTCCAGCGCATACTTCCAGACTACCTCTCCAGACTCGTCTCCATCGTTCCCTGCTCTCACCACGGATCACAATGTCTTCCGCAAACATCATAGTCTGTGCAGACTCTTGTCTGAACTTATCAGTCAACTTGTCCTTGACCACTGCAAACAAGAAAGAGCTCCAAGCCGATCCTTGATATAACCCCACCTCAAACCAGTCTGTCATTCCTACAGCTAATACTAATAATAATAATGTCCTCACATACTTCTCTGCCACTCCTGACTTCTTCGCCACACAGTGCAAGTCATTCTGACCTTCCCTGCATTTCTCCATCAACATTCTTGAAGCATATAATGGCATCTCTGGTGCTCTGGGTGAACAGTCTCCATCTACAGTTTCAGTATATTCTGAAAAAGGAGGAAGGATTGAAGCTATTGAAGAAAAATTGCTGGTGTTTGGGTCCATTTCAAAATCTAACCTGCTGGTCACTCTCACAAAGCTCCACAACTGTGACCTGTCAGAGACAGAAGCATGTTCTACACCGTATACTGGACATGCCCAAGTGCCAAAAGTGAAAACAGACAGCAGGGGTCCAGATGCTTCCGCTGAAAGGGCCATTTCCTAATATGCCAATATAGAAGAAGTAAATGTGCGGAAACATAATATAGTTTTGCCTCTGTGACCTTGAAAAGTAGGACAAGGTCACTCACACAAGCATACCGAGTTTAAAAGCCCCAGCTTCAACACGCGACAAGTAACTGCCTGGAAACTAAAGTGTGAATGACAGACAGACGGAACTCATTCATATGGCTCCCGAGCCACTTGGTGGGCGGGAGCTAAAAATAAACGCAGGGAAGGGGACAGAAACAGACACACACACACAGACTGTAGGAATGATCCCTCCAGTCCTTTCATTATTAGTGATGTTCACATCTGTTGGGTGAAAAAGTTTATAAACTCTTTTTAATAATCATATATTCAAACTCCAGCCGACCGTAGCCACACCGTCTCCGGTGTAGGCCCTGTGGTTTTGGTGATGGATCCGCATCAGATTTGTATACAGAGATGCATTTCTGTAGCTCAAGGGAAGAGAAACAGACTGAAAGCTTGCTCATCTTTACTCTTGATGGATGTGTCCAAGTGTTTTGTACACACACACACACACACACACACACACACACACACAGAGAAAGAGAGAGCTGATGGATGTGTGTATGCATACTCAACCCGCAGACCTTCCCATGACATGATAAAAACACCTCTGGGGGGGTGAAACACGGCATCATTAATTTTTTATCCGAGTCCATAACAGTGTTAATGGAGATCTTCCATTTCACATAAACAGACAAATTCTTCCTTCGTTCATCCTTCACGTCCCCAGGAATAACGTTTAGCTAACCTTCGCTGAACACCACTGCGTGACTAAAAGACCCTGAATCCCCTCGATACGATGCGCAGAGAAAAAATATTACTGCTGTCTGTGAAACCTGCTGTCTACTACACACGCACACACACACACACACACACAACCAGTGCAAAGTAAATAAACCACACACGGATATTTGTTCTCTTCATTTTTACTCAGTTCTTTCAGTGCTGCTCTCCTGTGAATTTTCACACACACACACACACACACACACACACACACACACACACACAGTTCCTCATTACTAATGAGAGAAGCCCATCCTCCTAGACAGTGCACTATCACTTCTTTTAGTGCAATACTCATGTTTAGAGCAGATCTCACACATTATATAACATTATATCCTCATGCACTTTATGGTTAAAAGCTCTACTTCTTATGCACCTTTTGTGCATGTTTCTGTGTGTATATGGGGATGAATGTACAAATCTGTACATGTGTGAATATATGTATGTGTTTGTATATATAGAATATACATGTGTATATATGGGTATATATTTGCACATATATAGCTTTGTGTATATACCCTAGTTGTTTTTTGTGCATTCTTAAAATTGCTGCTAAAGAGAGCCACTAAAGTGATTTTCATTGTTCATGCAACATTCATTCATGCATTTATTCATTTTCGAAGCAACATATTCCTAACTAGGGTCGGGGAATGCTGGAGCCCATCCCCGCTGACTCTGGGCAAAGGCAGGGTACACTCTGGACAGCTCGCCAGGCCATTGCAGGGCCTGTTCATGGAACAGTTGGCAATAAACATCTCTTATCTTAGTTAGAGAAGTACAGACAGGCAGACAGGAAGGGTACAGATACTCAAATAATCACGTTGTACAGCCATGATGAGTAGAAAGGCAGTTCAGAAGCACCCAAAAGCAAGCCAGGGGGGTTAAAAAAAAATAAATCACAGCGATTTGAAATTGTGGTAGCAGATCAGCCTAATGTACATTCTGAAACTTAACATGGTTGTACTCAGTGATTAGTGCATGGTTTAAGCCTGAACACTAGTCTCTCATTAAACGCAGCAGTAGCAGCATGCCATGTGGCAGTTCCTCAACCTCAACATCACTCCAGATCATTAATAATAAAAAGGCGAGGAAAGGATAGGAGTGTTTCTGGTTCTTTTTTAATCATCATCGTTTACTGTTTACAGAAACAAGAAGTGGAGAAGTGTTTATTAAACACATTCAGAAAGAAAGAAAGAAATATCCAGGCCATTTGGGAAATCAATACCCCCCAGCACCAGGCAGGACTGTGTACCGCAGTGTGCGTTTCAGATTCCCTGACTGATATGGATTTATTCATCTGCGCTTCTCGTGACAGAGGGTCAAGGTGGGTGCCAATTAAGAGAAAATCAAATTTGGCAGCTTCTGTTGTACCTCGTATCTGTTTCTTACACCATCATCTCTCTCTCATCCTCAGTTTCTCCAGAGGCTGGGAATTATTATTCCTCTTCACTGTGCTAAAGAGCATCTGATTTGCAAAAGCGCTGCGCTGCCATATCCAGCGGCTGGTGCGATTAATTAAATGCTGCATTTCTAATGAGGAAATAAACTGAGGAGGGGAAAGCTTGACCTGAGGCCAAACAGACACAAGGGAATAAATAAGGGTTGTAGACATTTCATCTGGGATTTTAGTCACATGCATGGCTTCATGGCCATAATGAAAAAATTATTCCTGGCATGCTGCATGTAGTAAATGGGCATTTTTTCCTCCACATTCATGCTAATCAGTGGCTAGCATCCTTATTCAGGCAGGGTACGCCTTGGCCAGATTACCATGCCATCACCACACTGACGGCCTACTCTTTACGAACAACAGCAATGGTTCTTTTACATGCCTCTCACCACAGACAGTGAGAGACATGGCTGGCATATGTATAGATAACCCAGTTAGCTGCACTGGGGGGACAGCAGTGATAAACTGGTGGGAATGGGGCTTGAACCGTCGACCTTTGGACCAATAAGCGAGCACCTTAATCACCGAGCCACCACTGCCTCAGCTAGCACCCTGTGTTCGTTATTACATTGGTCTTATTTTATATTTATCCATTTACAGTAACATGGTAAAATGATTCTCTTCTGGGCTCCAGGACGAGTCCTGTTACAAACTCCGCTTAACACATCAACGCATAGTGGAAAGAAACGCCTTCAGCTTGCTCAAGCTTTCCTATCCAACACACACACAAAGCAGTGCTGAAGTGGGGAGTGACCTGATGATTATTAGGAAGCAGCACTTCAGAGGAAACCGCCGAGGCAGTTAGTTACAAACGACTGAGCAGAAAAGCAGCACATAGGAAATTAATTAACTTCCTTAAAAGTCTTTCTTTTCTTTTTTACATGAGATGAAATGAGGGGAGAAAAGAACGAAGGAAGGAAAGAAAGAAAGAAAGGGGGAGGGGGAGCATGGTGTGAACCACACCTTTCCTCTCCTGATCATTCAGGCCCAAAGGATCAATCAGGAAGAAATTAGGCCGTGAACAAATGACACATTGATAGACTTCACGAAAAGACAGAGCTGGACTACACACGCACGCACACACTCACACACAGAGCAAACAAAGAAAGGCATTCTACATTGTTTAGGTAACAATGAACTTATCGAGTCAACTTCAGAAAACCCAACAGATAGTTTCACACACACCAAAGCTAGTGTTGTGATGTGAGTGGGAAGGCCTAGCTTTCATTAGTGGAGTGTCACGACTGATTAAGCATTCACTGCCGAGAGCACACACACACTTATGTTCCGGCCTAATTGATGACTAGTAAAAGTAGCTGCAGGGAACGTAAGACACTCACACACACCAGCGAGTCAGCACAGCAGTGGTCAGAGGTGAAAGGAAATCAATCTGAGGTTCACCGCTGTCTGCTCTGACTTCACATTTCATCAGTACCCAATAAGAAGCCTGATGCTCATCGCAGTTTCAAGTTTCTGAGATCACTCGAATTAACTCTTACACCTCATTGATTAAATGGTGATAAAAAAATAAAACAGAAAATTTAAATTGAGGGTCTTTATTACGAGCTGCTGATTTTTTTTGTTTAATAATCAGAGTAGTTTTACTAAAAATACACACCTCCTTTTATGATTGAATGGCTCGCCTTTGTCCTACAGAGGCCCACGATCCTCTGCACCAAAAACGAGGTAAGCATCTTCAATGCCAAAAACACTTCATAACAATGCTGTGAACATCCCAAAGTACAGATTTTAAACAGTAACACGAAACTGAATATATTTTTATGAGTGTTTCGACTGATCCATTCTGGGGTGTCATGGTGGTGTAGTGGTAAGAAGGTCCTGGGTTCGAGTCCCAGGAAGGGGGTGTGTGGAAGTTGTACATTCTCCCTCTTACTTGCATGGGTTTCCTCCCATAATCCAAAATCACACACACTTGGCTAATCAGCTGTTCCAGATTGCCCCTAGCTGTGAATGTGAATGCTTGGGAGTGTGTGTTGGCCCTGTGATGGACTGGTAAGCTGTTTAGGGTGTACCCCACTCTCTCCCTGAGACTGAAAGGCTCCAGCCTACCCTAGTGAGATTAAGTGGCTCAGCAAATGAATGGATGAATGACTGGTGCAGTGAACACACAAGTTCACTGACCTTTCACATGGCACCAACTGGTACATATATCCGATCAGATCCTTGTTATTGTAAAATAAGTCACGTCACTTGAATGACATTTACGCTAATACTACTAATAATATTACTACAGTCATGACATTAGATGCGTCATTAAATCAGACATTTTTATTTAAAAACTTACCTCTTCCGAGTCTTTGGACCCAACCATGCTCTGTCGGACTTGAAAACATAGGCAATTAATTAATTATCCAATTAGCTCTTGGCGCTAGACCAACTGGAAAGTTCCTATCTATATAAAAATGAGTCTAGTATGATATATAACATGAACAATATAAAGCTCTCAGGTAACTGCGACACACCATACTTAAGAGAAATTGGTCTAGCATCGATTTGATTTTGTGTTGTGAACATTGTGTCCGTCCACCTGGCCTGGCATGTTCCGAATACATGCGGTATACTGAGTAGCGCCGGACTTGTGTTTATATCTATTAGCATAACACTGTTAGACAATATCAAAACTATACTAAAAGGGGGCAGTCGTTACGTGATGGTTACAGAACATTGTTACAAATTCATATCAAAACCTCGTTTCAGGAGATTTTTCAAAGCTCTGGTTTTAGGCAGTATTTTAATCTTTGTAATAACATCAATATATAGCGTACATGAAAAATGATAACTTATTAGGGCTGAGCGTGCAGTCGTGGACTGTTTACAGTTTCCTGTGAAATGAAAATCGGCGTCACAGCACCTTATGCGTAGCTCACACAAAAGGCAAATGATCCATTCTGCGCTCATGTGGTTATATTGGTGTAATGGACGTGAACAGGCCTTCGTATACTTTAATCTAATTTTTATGTAACACACAGGTGAATCAAATGTTGATTACATTCATGGCATTTGGCAGATGTCCTTATCCAGAGCAACTTACATTTTTTCCCACAACTGAGCAATTAAGGGTAAAGGGTCTTGCTCAAGGGCCCAACAGTGGTAGCTTAGTGGTACTAAGACTGAAGCACGAACCCTCGGATCAGTATCCCAGAGCCCTAACCACCACTGCTGATGGTTTTTAAAGGGATCATGAACAGTAAACATGCAGTGTTACAGGTAAAACTTTCAGAAGGAAAACACTGAAGATATTTCTGAGAAGAGTGAGCAGTGGTGCTTTAATTCATTGGTTAGTTTTGGAAGGAACTTTTATAAAACGCTGGTGAAGGGGCTGCGCAAGTGAAATGAATTCATGATGTAAAATCAACCGTGTATGAAATCTCAGTAAAATGGGCAGTTACATGATTCGAAGCTGTTCAGTTTTTATCTGCTTCTTTTTTCACATGCGTCGGACATGTCCGATGATCCGAGGTACCGAGCGGGTGTCTTGTGTAAATGCTTTTCAGTCTGCGGTGACACTACTGGTCAGTCTTCAGCGTCGCTGCTCATACACATTGTGAAATGGTGCCAAGTGGGACTTTGTGGATTAGGTAAAGAAAAACAAAAGGCTGTGCTGGCACACTCTGAAAAGAAATGTTTTTCTCCCGTTTATCCTGGTCTGTAATCCTCCCCCAGTGCAGTATCACTCCAGTTTTCATTACAGCTCGGTTTTGCTCTGACACCCGGTTTGATCCGCTGCCTCATTGAGCCGCTTCGTTGATTTTAATATGAGAAGTGTGCCAAAAGAGCCAAGACCTGGCCAGGCACTGAGCAGACTCCCACCTCCATCAGCTCCACCTCCTCCAGCACGACCCCAGAATGCCACATGTCTGGAGTGAATGCTCTTTTGTTTCTCAGGGGTGCGCTAGAGCAGTCTGGAGGGTGCAGGGTTTTGATGTAATTTAATGAAAGTGGCGGCCGCTCCACACTGCAGACTGTACAGCGTTTAATTGGATTAGCGGCTGCAGAGGATGCTGCTTGTCAAATTAGATCCTGAATGAGCCGTTCTTCACAGGCTACAGACATACACTCTTTCTTTTTTTGATGCAGGACTGCATCATCTGTAGGAACTGACCAGATAATGAGTGATCATTTAATTCTTTTAAATGAAAATTGTTTGCTTGAAAGCAAGCTTCCTTAAATTTGCCATTGAAGTTCTTGCGGACATTGTGATGAACCACGTGCTCTACAAAGGCGAGGCGTGATCTGTGCCTGCTCACCCATGGAGCCCTGGCGCTCTTCCCCTTCCCCAAGCTGGCATGGAGCTCTTGGCGATCGCCGAGGCGCGGCTAATCCACTTTTGATGAACTCTGCTAATGGACTCCCTGCTGTCCTTTATGTAAAGCGCTCACTTTCTAGTCATGAATACTTCATAGACACGAGGTCTTCACCACGCCCCTCACAAAAGCATGAAGGTGGGGTTTCATCCATAAATACCTCCTCTTCACCCTCAAGCACACCACAAAAAAATAAATAAATAAAAAGACAGACAACTGTTGCACATGGAGATGGCTCGGCACAGTGGACCTTACATCATGTTTTCAGACAGTCACCGGGACGGCAAAAACAGAACCGACTGGAGCATCTCAGGACTCCGCCTTCCAGCAGAGTGCGAACGAAGAAGACGGAGGTTAGCTGCAAACGCCCGTGAACGCCGGAGGATGCTGGGGTTGAACGTGGCATTTGAGCGGCTACGCAGCGTCATCCCGCGGCTCCAGAGCGACCGGAGGCTTTCTAAATCCGAGACGCTACAGATGGCGCAGATTTACATCGGAACGCTGAGTGAGATGCTCCAGGACAGAGCAGAATCTCTGGATGACATCACGGAACCAGAGAACTCCGAGGGCAATGTAGTGGAAAGAGTGGAAACGGACTGTCGGGACTCTGAAGGGTGTTATGGAGGAAACCGAGAGGATCCACTGCAGCATGAGCTTAGAGCAACGATGAACTTCTGGGAACAGAGTGACAGCGTGAAATAGCAGGGAAAGATCCTGATTATATTGTATGGTGTATATTTCATGGAAACTTGTAGAAATAAATCTGAGCTGAGAACTGTACAGACAATAAAATATCTGGAGGAAAAAAAAAAGAACACTGTGTTGAACTGAAAGAGAGGTAATGAAAGTAACAACTTTTTATTCAAGTTAAAATTATATACACAAGTAATCAAAGGCATTATTTTTGAAATTGGTACAAAGTGTCCAGGTTCCTGCAGTTGGCTTTTGGACGTAGCTTAAATTTAACCTCAACAAAAATGAGAGGAAAAAAAACAAACAAACCAACAAAACAAAAAAGCTGTATAAAATAAAAATAAGGTTCAGTTCTGAAAAGTAGTCTATCGTTCTAGATTTCCAAGAGCTGATATTTACAAAAATATGTACATCTGTGTGGTTCCATTCATTTTCAGAGTTAAAAGAACAGCGATGGGTAGCACACTGAACGGCCTACTCGCTCTCTCTCACACACACACTCACACACACACACACACAGCAATGATTCTGTAATGGGACAAACACCCAGTGAAAGGTTTGCAGCAGGCAACAAAAAGGTAAAACACATTGATAATACATATCAATTAAAAGTAAATAATTCTTATAATAATAATATAATAACACCGTGTGATGTTCTGTACATCTAGATGGTGAATTAACTCCATCAAGTGGAATAAACGCATCATGGCTGTGTGTGAGTGAGAAGACGAAAAACATGAAGACAAACAGAACAGGAACACGAGGCGTGTTTTAAAGGCGTTGGTTAAGAAACCGGCTGTGGGGGATTTTAAACATTATTAACTTTAAGGGCTTTATACTGACATTCAGCTTCAAAATCATGCAGTGCCCTTAAATCCAAATAAATTATTAATAATATATATTTTAAAAAATAAATGCTAAAAGGAGCTGAACTGAGCAGTCGTGTGTTTTCGTCATTCATAGCTGTACATGCAGCACTGTATCTTCGAGTCGATATATGGCTAAGCTAATACCTCCCCTTCCTGTCATTTCATGAAGACACGGTGTGATCAGCGCACTCGAGTTCCTGTGTTCTCCAGAACTGCATCAGGTTTTAGATTTTAACACCAGGGACACAACGAGAATCAGTTTCCTCACACGCTCTGATTCCACACACTGATTTTCTCATCCTGAAAAAACCCGCTGCAGGATGAGATCAGAATTAATTCACACGCTCGCTCAAAGCCAGGTCGCATTGTTCGGCTTTCAACACGACATTCAGGTGAGCGATGGATAAACAGATCAACGGTGTGTGTGTTTGTGTTCCTCTAAGGCTGATTTGTGACATGACATCATCAGAGCAGAGCGAGGAGCAGCTTCTTCAAAACCGAGGAACAGGTCTGCTGATGCCCAGCTGCTGGTGGCCCGCTGCATTCCTCTGTCTGGACAGGTGTTTGTGTGTGTTTGTGTGTGTGTGTACATGTCTGTCTGTGTGAGTGAGAGTGCGTGGGTTGGCCTCCATCACAAACTAACAGTGCTCGAGGTAATCGATGACACGAGAGATTGACTTCTGGCCTGTGGTGCCCATGTCGCACTGGAAATAAAACAACACACAATTACACTCTCACATTTTGACACATACACACATGCACGCACCAAGACAGAAACGCACACAAACACAAGCCGACATGCACGTGGACACACGTGGGCATGCATGCACATGGAAACTCAAAAACATGCACACAAACAGGCATGCTTGTGGACACAGACACACACACACACACAAGTACACATGCACAGAAACACACAGGTGCACGCATGTGGACACAAACAGACACACACACGTGGACAGAAGCCTATATGCACATGCACATGCACATACACACTCAATATTCAAGTAAATCATGTGGAAAGAAGTGTACTCACAGTGAGATTCATGAAATTTAGGAATTTCTTTAGCATCTCTGTCATGATGGAGAAATCGCCCTTGGGAAGATTTTCCCGCACGGTACTCACGTTCATCTGGGAAACAAAACACAGACACTTTAATAAACCAACATGTGAGCTACATGTCTGTTCCTCTGCTAACGTTTGTCTCTTACATTCCAAGTCTCAAATAAATACCCGACTTCACCTAAGGCCTGATCAGAGCACTTCAGATTCCAGATTAAACCAGTTCCCTCTTACTTCTCCTTGTTTAATAGTGATTCTCACACTTCCTGACACACAGGATCAGATCTTCAACGTGGAGCCCCACATCTCCTTAACACAGAGTCTCATCTTGAACTGATCAAGTCACCTGTAAGGTGTTGCTCCCCCTTCTGTACCTGTTTCACTTTCTAAGGAGTGTTTTACCCTCAGATCAGAAACAATGAGCTCACCATCCTTCGTCTTGTTTGGCTTTTTTGAATTCAGTCTACGCATGAGTTGGGGCATAATGTGTTTTTTAATTAACTGGATTTCTGTTTTTTCCCGCCGTTCTCTCTATCAGCCAGACAACACTCGTTTGCCACGATGACATCTCAGGCCTTACTAATAAATAAAGACTTAAGTCTAATCTCATTTCAGAGCAAATTTACATGCAAAACTGAGTGTGCTCAAGATGTGGTTAAAAAATGAAAACTACATGTTACAGTGTACATTGTTCTGATGTTTTAATCTTGTCAGGTTTTGCAATTGTCAGCAAATTACACACACCCAGAAATTCGTTCCAACCACCTTTACACTGCCAACAATTAGATACGACTCTCATGTAAGCATTTAACACATTCCAAATGCAAAAAATAACATCGATATCCAGCAAGGGGCTCTGTGCCAGGACACCAAGGGCGTGTTTTAAACGGGTGAAACACTCTCAAGAGGGAGTCTAACAAGACAGTGAGGCATCAAGGACCACTCAAAACTGATCATACTCTCAGTTCTGGTCTCCTAAAGAGGTCTTCACACTGCACCTACTTGAAGACATCACTGATGTGTACCAGTGTGGCTGACTACCCATAAATCAGTGCAGCAGCTCTCAATTGAAGAAAAAATGAAAAAATAAGATGTGAAATGACAAAATAAAAACAGAATTGAAAATTTGAGGTGACAGGAACCTGCTCATAAAATAAAGAAATTAGACCTGTGTGTGTGTGTGCACTCATGTTTGCCTATGTGTACGAACACACGTTCGTGTATGCACACATTTGTTTATGGTTATGCAAGCGTTTGCGTGTGTACTTACAGGACTTCCCTGACACAGGCAGCCTAAAAGCAGTGCAGTGTACGAGGCCACAATGCTGTCCTCCATGTGCTTCCCTGCATGCTGGAGTGCTACAGACACAATTTTAAGGGTAAACGGTCACATCGCTGCTCTTTTCCTGAAAATGTCACTAGTGTTTTTTGACTATGAATGAATCCTGTGTGCGCGTTTCACCTTTGTTGAGGTCCAGCTCCTCTTCATCTTCTTCTTTCTTCTTCTTGCTGTTGTCGTTGTCTGTGCCCTTGTCCTCCGACGCCACCCACTGGATCTCTCCAGATGTCTCCTGCCACTCCCCGCTCTGGTCCAGCGCCTCTGTAGGCACGTCGTTGATGAAGTCATCCGTCTCTGCTTCAGCCTGGACGGCGGCGTGCTCACGCTGGAGGAACAGCTACACACACGGAAAGCATTATGATCACGCTGAAAGACGGATGACTGGTTTCTTACCCGAACAAAGTCAGCTAGCTATTCAGGCTAAACTAGCTAACAGATTTTATACTGGCTGCTAAAGCTCCTTACAACATGAACCTGGTAAACTGTTAGAAAGTTAGTTTGCTGATATAGTAATACAGTAGTGTGCGACTCAGTGAAGGTGAAATAAGGAGCTGCTGGGGTTGTGTGAGACAGAAGTTGGGCTCCAGCGAAATTTATATTCACTGATCAAGAATCCAGAGGATCCCCAGTCAGAAGTTCCAGACAGTAATCTGAGCTCAGGAAGCTCTTTTTTTCCATTACCTGTGAATAGGGGGTTCCAATTTAACAGCTCTGTTTAAACTCTAAGTGCACTCATGTCCTCAACACCGTCTACACTACATTTTAAATCCGTTTGATTGCAACAACATGGTGTTAATTAAAGCAGCAATAATAAAAGTGTAATAAATGATGTAGCTTTAATTAAAATAGCTTTGCAAACAACAGATAAGTCACACTTATGAGTCATTACTGCTATATAATAGCTGAGCAACGATGTAAAAGTGAGTGTGCGTGTGGATGCAACGGACCTTGACCAGTGCAGCGATGGCGCTTAGCGAGCCCTCTGTGTTCAGCTCATCTTTATCAGACACACATATGGAGTCCCAGAGTTCGCCTCCGTCCATCTCCATCTCCACCAGACAGTGTCTGTTTCTTGCACTGTACTCCACCAGATTAATCAGCAGACCGAGACCCTACACACACGATATTGTCACAAAACTGACAGAGCGATACGGACTCCACCGTGTAGCAGTGAGGTCTTGATCACTCAGAGGGTTTCCATCGCTACAACACCCAGTCTGTTGCATATTATCCCATTTATTACACAGCTGTGACGATGACAGGTGGATGAATGGTTCAGTAGATGATGGATGTATGGGAAGAATGGATGGAGTGACTCACCAGTACTCTGATGTCGAAACGCTGCTCCTGGGGCAGATACTGAGGCACCCTGAGCACACAATTCAGTGCTGTGATGATCAGGTCCTCTTGCTCCCCTGTCTTTGTGCTTCCCCATTCTAAGCACACACATACAGACATAGAGCTCAGATAATGTATAGTTATTTCTGCCTGTACACACACTGTACAGTGTATTGTATTCATCTCACCATTGTCGTGTGTGAGGTTAAGCAGGACGCCGATGATGGCTCTCATGCAGTCCTGAACTGCTTTACCCACACTGCACTGGGGCTGTGATGACCCTGATGTAGTCTTGCTCATGTCCCGGTTATAGCGCTGGATCATTTCTTCACAGTGACGCAGGGCCCTAACACACACACACACACACACAGACACACACAGACACACACAGACACACACAGACACACACAGACACACACAGACACACACAGACACACACACACACACTATTGCATTTTTAACCGGAACTTAAATTTTTGTACATTGAATGAATTACCTTATTTTAGAAACTGGTTTGTTAAAGGAAGTGAAATTGCTGGATGATGTCATTTAAAGTGAGTGTGTTTTGGGGACTTTCTTAAAATTTTTGTATCCAATTTGAATCTCAGTTCAGACACCAAACTTGCAGAGTACTGAAGTCTTGTCCTCTATTAGACCCCAAATCCTTACTGTAACTACTGTGTGTGTGGTGGGGGTGTGTGTGTGTGTGTGTGTGTGTGGGGTCGTGGATATGAAGCCATGTGCTGCTTAACACAGACAGCTTCCCATCAGCCATTTCTAAATAATGTGATTAGGAGAACAAGGTCTTGTTAATTATGGAGAATGGTGGCGAGTGGCTTTGTGCAGTAGTGAGCTCCTTATTAACACACAGCACTGCTTTTCTGTCTGTGCACAACTGAAGAAGGACAGCTGAGAGAAGTGTGTGTGTGTGTGTGTGTGTGTGTGTGTGTGGTGGCAGTTTGACCAAGGCCATGCTAGAGGGAAGCTGGTGGCTAATCGCATTAGCAGCGAAAGAGTTTTGCTAATCGATGTGATGACAAAGAGCCGACTCTTTATATGGAAATTTGGTCTCTGAAAACTATACAAAAAAAAGGGGGGGGAGGGGGGCAAATAAATAAAAAAAAAAAAAACCCAGAGGATCGACCTCTCTACACGGTCTGTATTAGAATTTCATTTCCACGTGTCAGGATAAAGCCCCAGGAAAATCATCTTGCAGTGCTCCAAAAACAACCCATTACTTTATTTTTAATACCAAATTCAGCTGCTATAAACCCAATTCTCAGATCAAACAAGCTTAAACCGTAGCCCCCTTCTCTCTCCTTTGCATGCGCACACACGTCCTCAGTGTTTATATGGCTTATTGGTAACTATAGCAAATTAAGATTTTGTTTACTTAAAGAAAGGATTTTAACAAGCTTCTAACCACACAATTTACTAAATAATTAACATGAACATAAATACTTTAATATGGATACCCTGAGTTGACAAAAAAAAATATATCATCAATAACCCCTGGTAAAATCATTCTTATAGCACCTTACACTGCCGAGAAACCCACAGGCACTTTGCACACAAGTGCAAACGTGTGCTAATTATTGGGGACCGAAATACGTTTTAAAACATCAGAGCAAAGATATTTTTGGGAAATGGAGACATTAAGACTTTTATGGTTCATATTAGGGTTGGGGCATTAACATTTACAGCATTTGGCAAACGACCTTATCCAGAGGTCCAACTTACGTTTTCATGAAAACTATACAGGGCCTTGTAATACAGGCAGCTTGGTGGTACTGAGGGTTGAACTGCTGACCTTCTGCTCAATAACACAGAACCGTAACCACTGAACCACCACTACCCAATTCCTTATTTAGGGCATTTTGGCAGATGCTGTAAGTGACTTACAATAAGATTTTTTATACAACTGAGTAATTGATGGTTAAGGGCCTTGCTCAAGGTGGTGGTACTGACCACTGATCAGTGTGTCTGTGTGCTAGAGAGTGCTGGCACTCTCCTGTGCTAGTTAAGATACAGACTCTGACATAGACTTCTATTCCTATTCTAAGAGAAAAGTTGCCTACAATAGTTATTAGTAGTGTTCACAGAAATTGGTTCACTTTAATATAAACCCTATTTCACCAACTCTACAGCTCAATGTACATGAGCTGTAATAGACAGAAATACAGGTGTCTTTATCAGACAAAAACCAGGTAGACCCGTTAATGTCCGAGTGATATCAACTGGTTCACAGATGCTTTCAGCATTTTGCTTCTTTATTAGAGTGAAATCACCTAATAAAGATAAAAACTGAAAATTACATTTTGATAAATGGCACCTAAAAATTTAAACATCCTGAAATTTTAATTCCCTGATACTGGTCAAAAATATATATATAAATAAATAAATAGGGGGGGGGGGGGGGGGGGAAATTCCACGGGAACTCTCTATTCTGTGTTAAACAAACCAACTAGTTTTGGTGTGTGCAATTACAAATAATGCAGTATAGGGGTGGGGTAAAAATAAATAAGATATAGATTTTCCAATACAAATCAAGTTTCGTTTTGAATTTTATTTTATCAAATCTTAAAATTATTTTTTGTATTGTCCTGTATGTGAAGCCTCACTACTGTCAGTCTCATGAGATGTTACCAACTCAATGAGATTTGTTCACATGAATGTCTAGCGTACCAGAGTTGAATCAACACTGTGGAAGCTCCTCATTCCGAGCTAAAATTGCGTGTGTAGCAAAGGGCATCATCAACATACATACTACATTGAAATGAAAGTAAACCAAGCTCCATAAAGATGGGCTTTCACACTCATTCACAAGTCTTACTATGCTGAAATACAAGAAAAATATATTAAAATGAGATTTTATTTCTTTTTAAACCCTTCAGGTGATGACGCTGCCTGCTCTAAGTGATCAGGCTGCTTTAGTAGGTTATGACCGGTGTCTGCATCATTGATAACAGTTGTCAAGCACACGAGCACTGCTAAAATCTGAAGCTGCTTATGTGCTTTCTATGTAAGAACATATGTTGGACATGTAGGACATTTTAAATAATTAAAAAGACTTAAAAAAAACCAAACAAGTATACTGTAGTATACTGTGCAGCTCTACTGGATTCTGTTCTGGAAGTTTATAATGAATCTCAGGAGTTAAATCCAGACAGGGGCTGAATCACCTAAAGCCTATAGATATTTGGCTCTGTAAAACCCTGGCAAGATTTTAGACCATGTTCCTGCAGTGCTTTTTAGATGAAGCAGCAAACTCTACTGTATGTGTGTGTGTTGGCACTCTTACTTGGCTGAAGAAACGATGAGCTGGGAATCTTTGTAAGCAATCAGGTAGGCCTGGTTCTCTGGGTTGTGCAAAGTGACCTAAAGAAGGAAAAGGAAAAAAAGAGGAGAGGAGAAGATGAAAGGAATGCTGGAATAAGAAATGAATCAACAGCTGGGTGACACAGCGTGATGGAGCAGCAGCTTAACAGCCAATTAATTTTCCATAACGGCAATGCAGAATTAATCAATATACACTACTCTTACAGAAAACTAAATCAACAATTTCTGACCAATCACAATCCAGAACTCGACATGTGCCATTAAATTCAAAGTGATTGACTGGAGTCCATGCAGTGAGAATCTACACTGTGTGTGTGTGAGAGAGAGAGAGAGAGAGAGAGAGAGAGAGAGAGAGAGAGAGAGAGAGAGAGAGAGAGAGAGAGAGAGAGAGAGAGTGAGAGAGTGAGAGAGTGAGAGAGTGAGAGAGTGAGAGAGTGAGAGAGAGAGAGAGAGAGAGAGAGAGAGTGTACAGAAGTTCTGTGACACCTTTACAGAAAGCATTTTGTACAATACTATGCAAAAAAAAAGTGTCTAACGTAAAGAGTCTAAAATATCAGGCAGTTTTCGCAGGAGTGTGTAGGAGTGTTACTTACACTCTCCAAAACACGTAGACATCTCTCGGCCCCCCAGAGAGACGCCACCAGATTCTCCTTATCATCCTCACAGCTCAGGTTCTCCACACACTCCTTCACTGCAGGGGGTTAGACGGGACAAAACAACCGTCACTCACTCTCACACACATGCACACCCCGCGCCCAATCACAGAACACACTCGATTATTTATTAACTAAACTACTAACAGGCAATAGTTCACACACATCAGCTAAAAGCCTCAAGTGAAAGTTTCAACATTTATAATTATTGTGAGGAAAAAACTAAAGCGAATAGGCAACTGTAGAACAAAGACTTGAATTCCTTGTATTCCAAAACAATATGGAAGGATTAATAAAATAAACATTGTTTACAGAGACGGCACTGACCCGATACACAGACTCAGCACCAGATAAATATCTATCACACAAAGAATGCATTACAGCTGATCCTGTGATAAAAGACAGGCTGGAACTGGGCTGAGAAAATACTTACTTTGGAGCCTTGAACGTTGATACAAACAGAGAACTGGTTACGGTGTTGTAATTGATTATATTTATATACACTCACCGGCCACTTTATTAGGTACACCATGCTAGTAACGGGTTGGACCCCCTTTTGCCTTCAGAACTGCCTCAA
>JAOUQZ010000051.1:82284-92906 GCA_028564935.1 Neosilurus hyrtlii | reverse complement strand
TATTATTATTATTACCACTACTACTATTAATATTACTATTATTATTACTACTATTATTACTATTAATATTATTATTACTATTATTATTATTATCATTACTATAATTATTACTATTATTATTATTATTACCACTACTACTATTAATATTACTATTATTATTACTACTATTATTACTATTAATATTATTATTATTATTATTATTGTTATTGTTATTATTTCTTTATTCATTCATTTTTTGAAGTGCTTAATCCTAATTAGGGTTGCGGGGAGGCTGGCGCCCATCTCAGCCGACTCTGTGTGAGGGCAGGGTGCACACTGGACAGTTTTCCAAAATCAGCAATGGTTCTTTTACAAGAGGAGCGAGGAAGAGAATGGTTCTCTTCCTCATCATCACCCCCTTCCTCATCACTCCTCTTCCTCACCTCTCTTCCTCATCACTGCTTTTTTACTCACTCATCACTTTTATTCCTCATCATCACTCCTCTTCCTCTTCTCTCTTCCTCGTCACTCCTCCTCCTCTTCCTCACCTCTCTTCCTCATCACTCCTCTTCCTCACTTCTCTTCCTCATCCTCCTCCTCCTCTTCCTCAACTTTCTTCCTCATCACTCCTTTTCCTCACCACTCCTCTTCCTCACCTCTTTTCCTCATCACTCCTCCTCCTCTTCCTCACCTCTCTTCCTCATCATTCCTCCTTTTCCTCACTTCTCTTCCTCATCACTCCTCTTCCTTACCTCTCTTCCTCATTACTTCTCTTCCTCATTTCTCTTCCTCATCATCCTCACCTCTCTTCCTCATCACGTCTCTTCCTCACCACTCCGCTTCCTCTTCCTCACCACTTGCTATACAAATAAAACTGACTTGACTTGACTTGACTTCTCTTCCTCATCATTCCTTTTCCTCATCACTCCTCTTTCTCATCACTCCACTTCCTCATCATCTCTCCTCTTTCTCACTCCTCTTCATCACTTGCCTTCCTCTTCATTACCCATCTTCCAGAAAAACTCAGAACTTCACAGATTCCAACCACTAGCTGTAACATCTCAAGTTCATCACTTCACTTTATTACCTTGTGTGTTTTTCATTAGTTCACTTGGACCCTGAGAATTGCTAAAAAATAAAAGAAGAAAACCAAAACTAACCCCCCCCTTTTTCCAATTAAAAAAAAAGATCCCCTCTCTGTAACATCATCTCCTCATCACTATCACTTGCCTTCATCATTCTTCACCATCATTCTTTATAACAACTCATCTTCCTCTTCATCTTCATTCCAACCACTCTGTGACATCTTTCGCTTTTTACCATCACTCTACTTCATTGTCATTCTTTTAATCTTTATTGCTCCTCCTCATCACTTCTTGTACTCTTCATTTTTTTATTTTGCGGGACCCCAGGACTCGCCCTAAAGCCACTTTTATCCCAAAAGAAGCTCTCTCTTTCACATCATCTCCTCTTCATCATTCATCACCTTCGCTCCTCTTCATCATTCATCTTCATCTCTACTCTTCATTTTCTCACTACTCCTCACTTTTCATCACCAAACGTCAATCAAATGCTTCACTTCATATTGTCAACCAAACTCTGTGGGGCACTGGGTGGGACTCGTGCAGATAGGATTGGACCCCGTTAATAATGGCTTGCAGATCAAATTCACCTGAAAGTAAAAAGAGAGCATGTTTACTTTCCAGGTTCACTGAAAGATACCCTTTATCTCCTATCATATAGTCTACAATAAATATTTTATTAACTGTTATTCCAGCTGCAGGAAAATAATCAACGACAGGACTGAAGGGCCTCAAGTGAAGTATTATTATTAGTTTATAGATATGTTTAATGCTGTGTGTGTAACTCCTCTGGCCTGACGATGTCACAAAACAAAGTGTTACACAGCACTGACACCGGAGACTCCTTCCATTAATGTCTAGTAAATAAAGAGCTCTTTTTCGTCTTGTTTTATTGTGTATTAATTACCGTGTGTGTGTGTGTGTGTGTGTGTGTGTGTGTGTGTGTGTGAAATAGCAGGTGCGTGTTGCTTTAACTGGAGGGCAGCGCAGACAGACCGGACACACAAACCGCTGGCAGTTTGCTCAGCCCTTCCCGGGTAATCTATTGGGTCAGTCTCAGGTAAAGAGAGCGACGAGGTCAGGGATCTGCATCCACGCCCCTCACAGACCCACCAAGTCAGGTGAGAGACATGTTTTAGCGTTGTTGGTGCTTGGTAATGGTGTGCAGATGATAAAGATGGGGTGACTTCCTGTAGGAATAATTGTTTGGGAAATAAAAAAACAGTGTGAAAGCGGAGTTAGTAAGAGACTAGGTTTTGAGCTGCACCTGTCTCGCACCATCAGCATCTCTGTGAGGCCACGGGGAAGGGTTTTGGCACATGGCCGTGACGTGTCAGTGCCACACCACAGCAGGCTACCCTAGACCCAAGCACTCACCCCCATCCTTCTCAGTGGATGATGAAGCTCTGCCAACATGGTGCCATGGAACTGGCAGCAACGATGACCTGGGCTCCTGGAGAGCTGGCACATGAGTTTATAAGAAATGCAAATAATCACTCCAAGGCAGAAAAAAAGAAGACAATATTCCTTTTGATATCAGTGCCAGGTTCGAGCGGACGGGAGTGCAGGGTGTTTGAGTCCGATTTGAGAAACGTTACCAAGCACAGTGTGTATCTGATATTGGTTGAAGTAAGTGAGGAGGTTAAAAGGGGGATCCTCTTATCTGTATGAACCAATAGTACACAATTTCTGGAATCAAAATCAGACCGTTTGTATTGTTCCTCTACATTACCCTTACAGAAAACACTACGACTGTATTATTATTATTCCAGATACAAAATATACAGTATTTACTGTATTTATGACATTTTTTATAGACTTTTACCATGTGAAAACAGGCACATGTTTTTAAATAAGTCACCATGTTCCAGTCTTGCGTGCTTCCACTAAAGCCTCTCTAGAGGGTCTATGCCCTGCCCTCGGGTGTGTCTTGCTCTATAGTAAAAGCTTGTTAACAGTAAACATGGCTTTTCTGTCCGAGAATAAATGGGCGGGGTTAATGCCAAAGGGGTCAGTGTTGTTGTACTAGTTTGCAGTGAAGGCAGCAAATCTCTACACTCTTATTATTATTATTATTATTGACTCTTCACTTTTCTCTATGTTCAATCAGGATGCATTTGGATTTTGCAGGGGCAGGGCATGGTGCATATCAAATGCTATTGGCTGTCCAAGCGCTTTAGCACAGTGTCAATCTGACTTCCCATTTCAAAAGGAAATGCACTGATATACCAGATCATATCATGACTCATTACATACACAACCACTTCTTTTCACATGTATGTTTGTATTCTAGCAGACACACTCCAGCAGCGGCGTGACGATTCTCTGAGCCAGACCCTGCCTTTTCTTCACTCTGGACTCTGGTATGAAGCCCAGCGTGCCTGTGCCTCCTCTTCATCGAAGAAAGAGCCTTGTCCCCTCAGGGGGCAGATTTCATGCCCACAAGGCCGCACGCTATCACTCTGGATGAGGATCATCTTTAATTTGGCGTGTCTCTGCACACCGTGGGTGGTGTAAAAGTAGGGGGTGGAGTAAACCAGTGCCAACTACGCTGGCATCACAAGATCACACAAAAGAGTGCAGGAGTGTGTGGAAAAGTTGTTTTCACTTTATCAGACATGAAAAATCAGTCAAATACAGAATCAGAACCATTGCCCAGGGTTTCAACTTATTTAAAAAGAAAACTTGATATGAAACTGATATTAATCTTAAATGTATTCAGTATATAACATTATATAGTGTGTGTAGTGTGTGCAGCTCCCTGTGGGTGTGCTGATGTAGGAATATGATTAGTGATACTGTGGTGTGGTGAAGTGGAACTACTGTTTTAAATAAAGGGAGAATAAAGGAAGGGTGGTGAGGAAATGATGATTATAGCTGCGATTATAGCTTCCTTATTTTACATGGTCTATAACAGCTACTTGTTCTACAGACATTCCACAACATTAACTATAAACAGGTAAAAAGTCAGATATATAAATAAACCATGGGTTATAAGAGGAGTAAAACCCTTTACTTTATGAAAATTCTTTAGTGTTAAAACAAATGAATTAAAAAATTGTATGATATAAAACATAAAGTCAGGTGGCATGGTGGTGTAGTGGTTAGCAGGTCCTCATCACAATAAGAAGGTCCTGCATTCAGGTTCTGGCCTCGGTGAGGGCGTTTCTGTATAGAGTTTGCATGTTCTCTTTGTGCTTGTGTGGGTTTCCTCCGGGTACCCCGGTTTCCTCCCACAATCCAAAGACTTGCACATAAGGCTGATTGGCTGTTTCAAATTGCCCCTAGGTGTGAGTATGAACGGTTGTGTGTGTTCACCCTGCAATGGTTTGGCGGGTCGGCTGAGATAGGCTCCCCACAACCCTACTTGTGTGATTTTGATAAATGAGTGAGTGAGTAAATCATGAAGTCATTTTTAAGTATGTGGGGTTTTTTAGAGTGTAAATTTAAATTAAAATTCTGTTAAATACAACAAACAGTTATATCCCATAAACAAAAAGGCTTCTGACAGCAAGTGTCACACCAGCACTGAAATTCTGGGTAAGAACACGTGTGAATTTCAGACCTGTGGATGGGATGTGTATCTAAATAACTGTAACCTTCTCTCCAGTACATTGCAGAACATCCAGCTGTCACGCACATCTGCAAATCCTGAAAATGCGTTCTATGTCGTCTCTCAGCAGGTGGTCCAGAATGCTCAGCCAGGTAATAGGAGTCTGTTTTATGTGTCTTAAAGCCAACCATGACATCACATGCTGTGACACACACACACACACACTGTAACATACACATTTTGTAACACACACCAAACACACACTGTAACCCAAAGACTAACATACTGCAATATACACACTCAGTAACACATGTCCAGCAAGTAGCACACTATAACACACCGTAACATAGACCAAACATACCAACACATACCAAACACACAAAGTAACACATGCACTAAAATACTGTAACACAGACACCCAGTAACACATGTTCAGCAATACACGTCCTGTAGCACACTATAACACACTGTAACATACACCAAACACTGTAACATACACATATCATAACACACTCCAACACATACACTAAAATACTGTCACACATCCTGTAGCATGCTGTAATGCAACTTGTAACATACGCATGCTGTACCACACACTGTAACATACACACTCTTTAACACTGTATGCCATACATACTCTCTCTACCACACACATGCCATTACATATGCATGCTGTAACACACACCTGCTATAACACATGCATGATTTAACACACAGGGACAATGTAACACAAACACTCTCTGTAACACACCAAACAAACATTGTAACATATACACTAACATACTGTAACATACACACCCTGTAACACATCATGTAGCATGCTGTAACACACACTTAGTAACATACGCATGCTGTACCAAATAACACAATGGCAGTGGTGGCTGAGGTAGTTAAGGCTCTGAATTACTGATCCAAAGATCAGGGGTTCAAGTCCCAGTACCACCAAGCTGCCACTGTTGGGCCCTTGAGCAAGGTCCTTAATTCTCAACTGCTCAGTTGTATATAAAAAAGTCGCTCTAGATAAGGGCGTCTGCCAAATGCTGTAAATGTACCACACGCTGTAACATACACACGCTGTAACACATGTGCCATAAGATTTATTCACTGGATCACACATAGCACATGCATGCTTTAACACACAGGGACACTGTTACACATGCTGTTACACTCACCTGGTAATGCACAAATAATGTAACACAGACGCAGTGTAACAGACCGTTACACACACACACACACACACCATGTGTAACATGTACACTGTAGCACACAAACACACTGTTTCATGCAATGAAAAAAATGGTTTAACACATGCTGTAACACGCACTCTGTAACAGGTTTGCAGATGTCATGCTTTCTTCCGTATCTGGGTTTAATGCAGGTGTTTTTAAATATAAATGTACTAATGTGATTGGTTGTTTGTCAGATGCAGTGCTGGAGTGTTTTGGGAGTATTTGGGAGCTGCACTGTCCGTTCCTGTGTAAATCAGAAACCCTCGCTGAGCTCTACAGAAACTCCAAGAAGCAAAGACACACATCGATGCAGGAAGGACTCGGTAACTGGAACAATACACACTCACACAACAGCTTTTACTACCTCATCATTCCTGACTGTGAATAAGAATGAAACACACACACACAGATGCCGTCGGCATCAGTGAATAGATTAACTCTGGACAGTGTGTGTTAGGAGCAGGCGTGTGTGTGCATGACTGGAGCAAATTATTTTAGAAATAGCACTGGGTGATATTGATATTATTCATCATCTGAATCTCAACCAGTCTTCATTCCAGCCCTTTATGTGCTGCTTTGTTTTGTTTTTCAGCAAGTTTAATTTGCAGGATTAGTCTTCTGAATCTTTGCTTCAGCTCAGAGAAGCAGTCTCATGCATAACTTTCTGTTTTCCTCACAAAATGAGCTCCCCCGAGCACTGTTGAGTCTACACTCCGCAATAATTCATGTAGTTTCCTGCTGGATTTCTATTGGATTACTTCTGTTAAGTTTGTGTGTGTGTGTGTGTGTGTGTGTGTGTGTGTGTGTGTGTGTGAGGCTCTTCCCATTACAAACCTCATTTCCATGGACAGTTGATATTGTTTTGGCAACCACTTCACATTATTTCAGAAGAAATGTGTTGTGAGTGGGGATTTCTGTGTTAGTGAACTCAACAGCACCACCAACAGGTCATAATGAAAACACACAGAATGATGTGATGAAACGAGGAGCGAGGCCGGGGCTGATTTCTTTCTCTTTCAGACTGTAGATTAATTCAGCTAATCAGAGACTTACATGTCGTGGTAGTCACATAGTGTGACACACCCCCTAGGTCTCAAGAAACTGATGTTGTTCTCATGTGACATATCATGTAATGAACGGAATCAGCACAGATAATTTACTTCGTCACTCTATTTACCTTTAGAAGAGGAATAAATCCTTCACGTAAGCACAGGCTGTCCAATCAGAGTCCAGATGATGCCAGCAGACAGAGATTTTTAAAATTTGAAACTGATAAAATTGTGTGTGTGTGTGTGTGTGTGTGTGTGTGTGTGTGTGTGTGTGTGTGTGTTGCAGAGAGCAGTGTAACAGCGAGGTATGTGTCGCAAGGATGCAGAGCGGTGAGGCAGGAAGGAGCAATGGGGAAGAGTCGAGGCAGCCTAAGACGTCCCATCCTGCTCACGCTGAACATAAACAATCCTTCTATCACTAAAGAGTGTAAATCCCATTCAGTTACACAATTACAGAACAGGGTTTCAACACTCATTCAGGCCAGCTACTAAACATTGAGGCATGTTAATCCTGCATGGTGCATCTTTTCACACAACTGCTTGTGCTGCATCACACACTCGCAGGAAAGCACCATCCACCTTCTTCATACAGCCTAGAATTAGTAACAATACTGGGAGTTAATATGTACGGGTTTAAAATCTCAGTGGCACAATGGCGTAGTGGTTAGCACATCTGCCTCACAGCTAGAAGGTCCTGGGTTTAAGTCCCATTACTCCCTCCCACAGTCCAGAGACATGCACATTAGGCTAATTGGCTGTTCCAAATTGTCCCTAGGTGTGAGTGTGAACATTTTTGTGTGTGTGTGTGTGTGTGTGTGTGTTTGTGTTGACCCTGCAGTGGTCTGCCAAGATGTTTAGGGTGTACCCTGCTTTTGCTCAATGTCAGCTGAGATAGGCTCCAGCCTCCCGACGACCTTAATATTGTTAAGTGTTTTAGCAAATGAGTGAGTGAGAGGATTTAAAATCTCTCTCTCTCTCTCCCTCTCTCTCTCTCTCTCTCTCTCTCTCTCTCTCTGTCTGTCAGTCTGTCTCTCTTTCTCTCACTCTATATCTCTCTGTCTCTGTTTCTCTCTCGGGTTCCTTGTCTCTTTCTCTGTCTGTCTGTCTGTCTGTCTCTCTCTCTCTCTCTCTCTCTCTCTCTGTCTCACACACACTCACGCATGCACACACGCACATGCAGTCTGTCTGTCTCTCTCTGTCTCCTTCTCTCTCTCTCTCTCTCTCTTTCTCTCTTTTACCCTCTGTCTTTGTATCTTTTTATATATATTTCTCACCCTCTCACTCAACAATGTCTAAATTTTTCTCTCTTCCTCTCATTCTCACACAGCTCTGTCATTTGCCCTGAGGTTTATGTACAAGAATGATGAGAGTCCTGATCACTGGGATGAGACTCTGCTCTGTAGCGCCACCCTGCTGCGTCTCCCACAGCTTGAACAGAGGTCAGTGATCAGATTTTTCTGAAGATTGGGGTTAGTGTAAAATCTACAAACACACACCTCTGTACTTTCATTCCTCTTTAATACATTCCTCACTTTAGGCCTCAATTATCGATATCTTCTTAAATTTATTTTTTATTTGTTCTTAAGGAAAAAAGGACATAGGGGCGTGTGCACATTGCACACATACATATTACATACATGGTGCATGAATGTTCGGTTGTGGGAGTAGTGGATATAAGGCCGCAGTGAAACCGGGCATGCTATAGGGGGGTTCAGCGAATGGGCAGTGAACGCACAGAAAAAAAAGTGGTTTGATCCGAAATCAGAAGCCAAGAAAAAAATCGCCAAGCACAGGCATGAGATGCAGGCAACTGCAACTGCTGTCCTTTACACAGCTTCTCTGGTGTGTAAAGCAGCTTAACCCTGGCTGTATTTTTATATACTGTATTAAATATTCAATTCAATTACATTCAGTTTAATTTGTATAACAGCTTTACATAGTAAAAACAAATTTGTTAAAGAATTGAATCTTATGATTTAAAACCTTTTTCTATAAACCCTATACATCCCTTATGAGCATGCCTGTGACGGTGGGAAAAACCTCCTCAGACCACACAAGAAGGAGCCTTGACTCAAAAGGGAAATCAATCCTTATGTAAATGAAATTAAATATATACTGTTTTAAATTAATGCCCTGTATCCAAACAAATCCAGCGCATATCCCCGAACTCCTAATGCAGCAAAATCCTGGGAAATGGGAGACCACATTTAACAGATGGTTCTGTGAGTCGCGGGTGATTTGGACATTAATTGAGTGGTACTGTTTACTTTTGAGGAATGGGAGTGGATTAGGAGCATGTATGTGTAGTCTACTGCACTTGTAATGTTGGTTAGAGCCGCAACAGAACAAAATCATTGTTTAGATGCTGTTTGTGTTCAGGGGAATTTAATATGTTGTCTGGGTAGTAGATTTATACTCTCCATGACTCACTGATAGATATCTATGATATTATACCCACACCTGAAAGGTCCCTTGACCCAAAAATTAGTACCAGTGTCGGGTATGGGCCCGCAGTTGCACAGCCCCATGAGAAAAGTAAAAATGGATTATTAATCAGTTTCCGTGAAGAAATCTGCGTGGGCTTCAAAGATACATTCTCTCTTAAGTGCATGAGATGTTATTTATTCTACTAGCAGTAAATATGCCAGTCTTGAAAAAAATTGGTCTACAATTGCCCTGTAAATCGCATTATCAATTTATAAATAAGCCATGGGTACCAGTGAACATTACTGATATGTCATGTAGTGATATTTATTTGCATGATGCTCTGTGACATAATGAAATTATTTAATTTATTAAGTTTAAGATGGTATTCTACTCTAAAATCAATTTGAACCAATTGGAATTTGGCTATAAATTTACTTTTCTTTTTTTTTTTTTTTTTTACAGTGTAGCTAAAAACAAATCCCAGATAAGAAAATATTGATGAATGGCAGATACTGTGAAAAGTGCGTAAATGAGATTTAAGAATGAATGTCTTTGTGAGGAAGGTTGGTGAATGAAGCCCTATGTTTACTTACATGTGCAGGACTATCTCAGTAGTGCACAACTTTTCAGACATGTGTTTAACACACTGTTAGGTTTAATCTAACACTCTGATCTCTAAACTTTAATTCATAGGTGTCAAACTCAGGGCTGCGGGCCAAATCCGGCCCACTGCCTCATTTTTTGTTGCCCGCAAGAGCTTTTAAAGAATATGGTTATCATACATTTTTTTACACTGATCATTACTCATTCATTCATTCATCTTCTTCCGCTTGTTCCGGGGTCGGGTCACGGGGGCAGCGGCCTAAGCAGTGACTCCCAGACGTCCCTTTCCTCAGCCACTTCCTCCAGCTCTTTGACTCCAAAAAGGGTGGGTATTCTAAAGTGCTATCTGGTGCATAAGCACAAACAGTCAGAACCTGTCTCCCCACCTGAAGGCGGAGGGAGGCTACCCTTTCGTCCACCAATGCGACCTCCAACATGTGGGCACCGAGGTGTGGGGCAACAAGGATGCCCACACCGGCCCACCGCCTCTCCCCATGAGCAACTCCAGAATGAAATAAGGTCCATCCCCTCTCGCGAAGGGTGGTTCCAGAGCCCAAGCCATGCGTTGAGGTGAGCCCAACTATATCTAGTTGGTATGTCTCAACCTCACGCACCAGCTCAGGCCTGCCAGAGAGGTGACATTCCATGTCCCAAGAGCCAGAGTCAGTAGCCGAGGATCGGTCCGGCAGAACCCACGCCT
>JAOUQZ010000051.1:60786-79050 GCA_028564935.1 Neosilurus hyrtlii | reverse complement strand
TCACACACACACACACACACACACACACACACACACACACACACACACACACACACACACACACACTCACTCACTGAAACACAAACCATTTCCCCAGAACTGCACTAGCAGACACCGATACTTTTTACTGTATCACTAAAGTTTATCTGGTACTGTGTGTGTGTGTTAATGTGTGTGTATGTGTGCTGGGGTCGGGGGATGTAATAAGGCAAGTACTCTGTTCCCGCATGTTGGAGAATGTATTGTGAATTCCATTCCCCCCGGCGTGTGTGTGTGTATGTGTGTGTTACAGGCTGGAGTTTGCAGGCCAGGGCTTGTAGAGTGCTAATATAATTCACACACACACACCCACACAGTATTCAGAACACTTTGTTGTATCCACAGGGTATTGTGTTATAAATGTACTTTAAAACAGATTAAATAGACTTTTATTGCTGAACAGCTAATGTGACAAAACCTAAACATTTAGGAAAGGTATTAAAACTCGGAATATTCAGACTCTGGACTAAACACACTCCAGTCTGAGCTCAGGCCCATCCTGTGGACTGTTATTATCTGGAGACGTCTGTAGAACTTGGCTCAAGTCCACCCGGGGCAGATTCATTTGTCTGGACATGATTTATTCACGATGAAAGGACACACACCTGTGTGCTGATTTTTCTTTCGCTCTGCTCATCCCAAACCATCTAAATTAGGTTTGAGTCAGGTGATTGCTGTGGTGAGGTCATCTAATACAGCATTGTTTGCCATCTGTCTCAGTTAGCTAGCCCTTATTCAGGCTGGAGGTGTGTTTTAGGTCCTTGTCCTGTTGAAAAACAGATGCTAGTTTCCATAAAGTGTGAAACATGGGACGGCAGGTTGCAGCAGAATGCTGTGGTAGTGATTATGGTTAAGTGTTACATCAGTTTTTGGAGTGACACGTAGGGATGACTTTGAGTTGTCTCTTGCTGTGAGGTGGACACATTAACCACAGCACCACCGTGCCACCTCTGTTTGAAAATATGTGCCTGTTAATTGAAAAGCGTTCCAGGTGTTGCCTTCATCATACTATAGCCATCACGGGAAATGATGGCAGTTTTAAAAAAAAATATTTAAAAAAAATTAAAGAAAAACCCCAGAAACAAAAAGGTGTGCCCAAAGTTTTGACTGGTACTGTAGATACAGGGGGTTATATATAGACACATGCAGCTCGTATATTAAGCTGTTCCTCATATAACTTCCTGTTTTCTGTTTGTGTTGTTTTGATTTAGGAAAGAGAGCCTCTCCGTGTTATTCCCCTGAAGGAGGTTACTAAAGTCCAGGAGTGTAAGCAAAGGTTAGTGCTAGCCCTGGAGGAAGTGAGTGTGTGTGTGTGGGAGTGAGTGTGTGTGTGGGAGTGAGTGAGTGTGTGTGTGTGTGTATGTGGGAGTGAGTGTGTGTGTGTGTGTGTGTGTGTGTGTGTGTGTGGAAGGAAGTGAGTGTGTGTGTGTGTGGGAGTGTGTGTGATTGTGTGTGTGTGTGTGTGTGTGGGAGTGAGTATGTCTATATAAGTGTTTGTTTAAGAATGTTGATCATCTCTTTCTCTTTCCCGTTATCAGTGATTTGCTGATGAGAGATAACCTCTTTGAGCTCGTCACTACCTCCAGAACATTTTATATTCAGGTGCGGATGTTTGTTTTGAGATCTGAACCGAAACCCTTTTGTCATGAGGATGTTCAGATGAAGAGGATGCTCCCTTCTTTCCCCAATGTATTTCTTCTCTTTTTTTTTAGACGGATAGCCCAGAGGAGATGCACAACTGGATCAAAGCAATTTCTGGAGCGATTGTTGCCCAGCGAGGCCCCGGCCGCTCCGCCACATCAGTACGTTCCTGTATCTACGTCTCACCCACTCAAACACACAGAAACTCCAACCGTCAGCATTTAATTATCACTTTATAATGCCTGAAATTAGACAGGAATAAAATGTCACCCCAGATGAACAGGTGTCTCTTCTACCTGTGATGTGCAGCGGCTTGCAAAAGTATTCATACCCCTTGAACTTTTCCTAATTTTGTCACGTTGCAACCACAAATGTATTTAGTTGCGATTTTATGTCATAGACCAACACATATTGCACATAACTGTAAACTGGGAGGAAAATTATACAGTACTTTGTAGGACCACCTTTTTGCTGCAATTACCCCTGCAAGACTACCAGGGACATGAGAAATTGTCTAGAGACCTAAATCTTGAACAGCAGTTTTCAAGTCTTGCCTCAGATTGCCAATTGAATTTAGGTCTGTACTTCTAGCACTTGAATATGCTTTGATCTAAACCATTCCATTGTAGCTTTGGCTGTATGTTTATGGGTGTTATCCTGCAGAGAGGTGAACTTCGCTCCAGTTTCGAGACTTTTACACCCTATTTTTTTAGACCCTTTTTACTAAACCCTCTATTGGCTCCATCCATCCATAAATTGTGTCTCATTTGTGCACCATCTTCCATATGTTTCCACATGTGTCCCCTCATGGCTTGTGGCAAATTACAAATGGAACTTCTTACAAATTTCTTCTTTGCACCCCTCCATAAAAGCCAGATTTGTGGAGTGCCTGACAAATAGTGGACAGATTTCCTACCCCTGGCCTGTTGATTGCTTTCTTGATCAATGCTCTTCTTGCCCGGACTGTCAATTTAGGTGGACAGCCATATCTTGGCCATTTTTTGTGTTCCATGAAATGTTCAGAGATTGAGATTTTATACTAACCTATCTCTGCTTTAAACTCCACAACTTTATCCCAGAACGGTCTGGTGTGTTCCCTGGGCTTTTTGATGCTGAAGCTTTTCTATAACAAATGTCTGAGGCCTTCACAGAACAACTGTATTTATCCAGAGATTAGATTACACACTAGGTAACTTCTGAAGGCAGTTGGTTGCTCTGGATTTTATTAAGTTGTATCAGAGTAAAGAGGGATTTTTTTATTTGTAAAAACTTTGAACACCAAGTATAATTTTGCTTCTACTTCATAATTATGTGCCACTTTGTGTTGGCCTATCCATAAAATCCCAGTAAAATACATTGACGTTTGTCGTTGTATTGTAACAAAATGTGGAAAAGTTCATGGGGTATAAATACTTTTGCAAGCCTCTGTAAATAAATGGCTCTGATTATCAGACACCGCTGAGGATCCATCATACACTGTAGATGGTTAGGATTAACGTGTGTATGTATTGTAAAATAGAGAACAGGCAACAAACCTAGAATGAAAGTTACAAAAAAGTAAAGAAAAGAATGTAAGCAAAGTCTGAATTCATAATGACTGACTGATTTTCACTATTTTTTTATTGATTAATCATCAAAGCAGACTCCGAACCAGACTCATGAAAATATCAACATGAGGAACTACAACATTTTGCTAAATTCCAAAAATATTATATTAAAACATTCATCTAGGTGGGGCGGCACGGTGGTGCAGTGGTTAGCACATTTGCCTCACAGCAAGAAGGCCTGGGTTTGATTCGAGGGTTTGATGGGCTCAGGCGTTTCTGTGTGGAGTTTGCATGTTCTCCCCGTGCTTGCATGGGTTTTCTCCAGGTTCTTTGGTTTCCTCCCCAATCATTCACAGTAGGCTAATTGGCTGTTCCAAATTTCCCCTAGGTGTGAGAGTGAGTGTAAATGGTTGTATGTGTGTTGCCCTGCAATTGCCTGGCGAGCTGTCCAGGGTGTACCCCGCTCTTGCCCAAAGTCGGCTGAGATGGACGCCAGCCTCCCTGCAACTCTAATCAGGGATAAGCCTCTTAGAAAACAAATGAATGATTAGATGAGTAGTGGTGCCTCCCTGGTGGCGCTAGATGGGATTTGGATACAAGACAGAAGAACATGTACCTACTCTTTTAACAAAAAATCTGACAATAGTCCTGAAATTATTCCAAACGTTTCAATAATAGCAACATTATATTTAAATATATCTGATGCTTTAGCCCCTTCTCTCTCTCTCTCTCTCTCTCTCTCTCTCTCTCTCTCTCTCTCTCTCTCTCTCCCCCTCCCTCTCTCTCTCTCTCTTTCTCTCCCTCTCTCTTTCTCTCCCTCCCTCTCCCTCTCTCTCGTTCTCTTTTTTTCTCCTAATGAAGCTGTGCGCTATGTTGTTGCAGATGCGTCAGGCCAGAAGGTTCTCGAACCCTTGTATTCCGAGGTATACGTCCCGCAGTGGCGAACGCAGCACGTATGTGTTGAGATCGCAGCCCATCTCACCCTGGTCTTCCCTTCCTCTGCTTGTTTGCATCCCAGCTCAGAGTGTAACGCAGTAGAGCTTCCATAGATTTATTAGATTTTATTCATTTTGTTTTCCACTTCCCTGCTTTTTTTAACCCCAAAATGCATCAAAAGCAAACAAACTGACCAAAATCAGCTCTCATGCCATGCCTGAAGGACGTCTGATCCATGATGGCATGTCCCACACCACGCTGTACCAGGAACATGCTGATCTTTTACACTGCTCTTTCATTAATCTATCCATCCATCCATCAACCCATCAGTCTCATTTAATCACCCACATTTCTTTAGGACAGCCAGTGTTGAGAACCAAAATCATCACTTTGGGGTTAAAGATGGATTTGGGAAGACACCACAAACAAGTTTGTGTTCATTACGTTCATGTGTTTTTCATTTCCAAAGGTATATTTTGTTTTATGTTAGTGAGATGATGTCCATGTTCGGCTTTAAAATAGTAAATATTCTGTTTGTTTGTCATTACTTTAGATTGATTTTGAGGTTAAAAGGGGCGACAGATGTTGAATGAGTGATTGCTGAGTAGATTACAGTGATGTGCTACTGATATGCATCAGTAAGAGAGAGTTATAAAGTAATCAGGAAAAGTGAGTGAAGATAAAGGATGACATGATGACTGGAAAAATCAACCACTGCTGCATACTAGGAATATGTAACTCATTCCAAATGTATTATAGAACAGCAGACAGCTCTGTTCACTGCGACTTACAGTGGTTTTCTCTAGTAATTGAATTCAGGTGTAAGTTGAGGAGAAATAATTACAAAAATCAGACAGTATTGGATCTTATACGAAAAGTTTTTTTGTGGAAATAAAATAATTCATCTTCTATTTTATTTTGATAGCAAAACTAAAAATAAAGCTACAGTTAGTGATGAAGAGGGCATCTTTCCTCGCCTTGTTGAGATCATCAGTACTGCTGAGAGGTTTGGAGATGGAAGGAAATGACATAGGATCACCAAATTTGGTGGATGTGTTTCCCTCAGGAAGGTCTCGGTTGGGATTGTATATGGGTCACATTGACTTTGTTTCAAGGTCACTTTTTCTATATTCGGCTTCTTCGTGCAATAACTTTGGAGGGAAATGACAGTATAACCAGACTTGGTGTATAGTTCACACTCAGGAATAGGGTGGGATTGAATATGAGTTATTTCAGGTGGGATTGAATATGGGTGCTTTTGAAATGACAGAAGTCAAGTTAGTAATTTTTTGAATGTGCATACACATCCAGACGGCTGGATATTAATGGAATATTTACAATGGTACACAGAGGCCCATTTTCAGTTATCATACTTGTGTACCAGTGGCACATTGTGTTAGCGAATCCAAGTTTGTCATGTTAAGAGCATACTTAACATTAGAACCCTTTTTGCAGTTATGTCAGCACAGCTGAAAACAGTTCTGTTGTTAAGGAAGCAGTAAAATTGCTCCTCTTAAGGCTAGTTAAATCTGGAGAATCAGCATTTGTAGGTTTAATTATAGGCTAAAAATGGCCAGAAAAAATAGCGTTCTTTTAAAACGTATCAGTCTGTATTTGTTCTGAGAAATTAGGGTTGTTCCACATGAGAAACTTAAGATCTTGTACAACAGTTTGTACTTCTCCTTTTATTGAGCAGTGCAAACTGGCTCAAACCAGGATAGAAGCAGCCCCTGGTGCACAACTGAGCAAGAAGACAAGTACGTCATAGTCTCTGGTCTGGGAAATAGACACCTGACAAGTCCTCAATTAGCAGCTTCATTAAATAGTACCCAGAAAACACCAGTCTTAACTTGAGCAATGTAGAGGCGAATCCTGGAGTTGCACAAAAAAAAAAAAACCCACAATATTTGAGACTGGTCAGTAAAAGGAAAAGATTTAGATGGACAACAGAACATAGACACTGGACAGCAGATGATGGGGGTGGGGAAGTGGTATGGATAGATGGATCTAAGTTTAAGATGTTTGGGTCACAAGAAGAACATTTGTAAGGCGCAGTACAAAGGAAATTATTCTGGCGGAGTTTTCGACGCCCTCTGTCAATTGTGGTGGGCGGGAATGTGACGCTCCGGTGCTGCTTTGGTGGTAAAGTGGGAGAGTTGTACAGAGTAAAAGGGATCCTGAACAATGAAGGCTATCACTCCATTTTGCAATGCCATGCCATACCCTGTGATGCTTGATTGGAGAACACAACAGACAACTACCTCAGAACAATAACCCCAATAGACAAGAACTATTTAGAGAAGAAGCTGTCAGCTGGTATTCTGTCAGTAAGGAAGTAAGGAAGTGGTATGCACGGTCATTGGATCTCAACTTGATTGAACTGTTGTGGGAACAGCTTGATAGGGTACAGAACTTGTATGGTACAGAAGAGGTGCCCATCAAGCCAGTCCAACTTGTGGGAGGTGCTTCTGGAAGCATGGGGTGTAACTTCTTCATCTTCCTTTGACAAATTGACAGCTAGGAATGACAAAGAACTGCAAGGCTGTAATTATACATTCTTCAACTCATTTGATGAATATAAGTTTTTGATGGGAAATTTTCTAGGTGACCCCAAAGTATTGAGAGAGAGAGAGAGAGTGAGAGAGTGTGTGTGTGTGTGTGTGTGTGTGTGTGTGTGTGTGTGTGTGTGTAAACATAATATTTTGACTTTATTAAATAGACCATATTACAAAATGGTCCTTTTGTCAGGAGACCTGTGGTCTACTTTATAAATTACCCTAATACACTGTACAGTACTAGTGCATTGGATTTTCATAACTGAATGTCTATAGTTATAGTCTTTAACAGCCTTTAGAGAGAGCATTTGCCTAGTAAGATAGAAGTCGTGTCTGTTTTGCTCCAAGGACAGACTCATGTTTGTTTTGCACTGATGTAGAAAAATAAACATTGTGTATTCGCTTAGCTCTAAGAGCCCTTGTTATGAATCCTGTGCCACATAGCTTAGTGATTTGCGTGCACTCCTAGGTATGTTTTAGAGTGTGTATTCAAAGTTCCTTGTCTGCCTGCAGTCAGAATGTGCATGGGCATGTCCATACCATGTCCAAATATTTTTATTTGATTGTGTGGATTCCCCAGCATTCAGATTTTTGCAGATATGAGAATTTGCCTGGAAACATCAATATTAAATTGTTCCCTTGTTTCTCCTCTGTAAAGTAAGGGTTTAAAAGTAAATTGTGATGTGAAAAACTGCATCTTTTGATGTGCACAAACATTGTGAAGCATACCAGCCATGCAGACGAGTCCCCGAGTCATGAATTATCATCTTCATTTCTTTCCTTGTGATCCTCAGCTTTTGTCATCGTTCATCCCAACAATCCTTCCTGCTCACACTGCATATTGAAAAGTTTTTAGATCTGTATATGTGATTCATATTGTTCTTAATCCAGCTCCAGCAGGGCTAATCCTTTAACATCTGCTGTAACCCTCGATGGCTTTCTGCTAAATACTCCCGTTTCCTTCAGCTGCATGTGTGCTGTAGCTTCGCTCACCACCACGTCTTAAAGGCTGATTTTGGCTAATATCTCCTCTATTTATATCATTTCTGCTAGTTACCTTTCAGAGAATAAATTCCAGGCTGGTACTTTTAGTGCTGCAGCCACAAGCTCTGGTCTTCATGCTGCTACTGAACTGAGTGTTTACTATTATTAAATTTGCTGTATGTCTTTTGTAATAGCTAAAGCTTTTAATGCCACTGACTACCGCTGCCATTCACTGAAGCTACTATTACCAAAGAATCAACTATCAGTGCTTATAAATCTTCCATTCCCAAAGTCTTTAATGTCTGAAGCTGCCACTCCCAAAGCTTCTGCTGCCTTTAGCATTGAAGCTGCTGCTCCCAGAGCTTTAACTCCCATAAAAAGCAACCTTTCTTCAAACTATGCCACTAGCACTGAAGCTGCCACCCTTTAAGCTTTTACTGCCGCTAAAGCTACCCCTCTCAATGCTTCCTCTTCCACTACAAAGTCCTTTCCTCAGGCTATGCTGCCACTAGCACTGAAGCCGCCACTCCTAAAGCTTCTACTGCCACTACAAGCCCTCTTCTCATGCTATTGTGTCACTAGCACTGAAGCTGCCACTCGCAAAGCTTCTGCTGCCGTTATCACTTGAGCTGAAACTGTAGCTCCCTCTTTCAAAGCATTCCAAAAGCTTTAACTAGCACTGAAGTCACCTGTCTCAAAGGTTCTGCTACTATCAGCACTAATGCTAGCCTCCACTACCATGCCTCAATTCACTATAGAAATGGTACCATATGTTTTCTCACTGAATAAATGTTTTTTTCCCCCTGCTTTGACAGGAGCGCCGGGAATCCCCCTCCAGCTTTTACTGCAGTGAACAAGGCCCCCCAGTCCCTCGCTCACCCATTTCCACCGAACTCCACTTCCCAGAATGCCAGTTCCCCACGGGCCATCAGCATGGCATGGGACGATCCGGACCTCACCGGTCTCCTGCGGAGCGGGCCACGAGCCCGACTGTCACTTCAGGAGGCTCCCCGCCTTTTTTTCAAGTAAGCAATAGCGAGCCAGTATCGCCCTGGGAGCGGAGAAACAGTGCAGAGATTTGTCATCCTGATGTTAATGACTCTGAAGACCTGCATATTACAGAGGTGTAAAGATCTACGCGGGAAATCTAAAATAAAAATAAACACGCCCCCACACTGAGACAAGACACGGCACAGGTTGATCGGTATTGCCTAAATGACCACAGGAGTCGACATGTAGTTCAGAGTGGACTGAGTGATCAGAAATGTGATCGACTGTAGAAAAAACTGAGCATAACATGCTGGATTTGCCCTGAGGGTTATGGGATTCTGTGATTAGTTCCCCCTATGAGACCTGAAAGCTCCAGTTTGTTAGTGACTAAACTGAATGTTCGAGCACAAACTCATTCCCAGTCCACAAGAACCTGTTTTCGAACTGAAGATTTCTGCTTGACCTGATAAATTTGGAATTACTGCGATTGATTTAATTCTTCACCTTCTTTTTAATGGGGTACAATGTGGTTTCTCTTTTAATGAACTTTTAAATCAGTGTATAGAATTTCCATTTTGTTTCTGTTGAAATGAATAGAGCACTATTTTCTAGTTCACTTAAATCATTTTATCTTGTTTTTCATGTTTTAGACAGTCCTATGTGAGGTTTTTCATCTCTGAACAAACCAAAGTCTAAGCAAGATAATACCACTACCTTAATAAGATTTCATAAGATTTATTTTGGACAAGATGTAATTGTTATTCTATTTGAAAGTCTATATAAACACACTGACTGTAACTGTAGAGATTATTTTTATTAAGTTTTGTTGATGGTTTTTAACCCAGTTTTTTTTTTTTTTTTTTTTTTTCTTAACATCTCATCAAAAACACTGTCATATGGTTCTTTTGTCCACACACTTGTACTCTTGGTGCTGGGAAACATCATTGCGTCATGACTGTAAACAATCAGTGTTTATTGTGAAAATGTAACGTTCAGTACACGTGAATGTTCCACAGTAGGTACTAGTAATATTTTCATCAAGGAATCTAGGATCTGCCAACCTTTAGACATTTTTGCATAAAAGCATTGCATTTTTTAACGCCAGGATTCACTGCTCAGGATCATCATTTAAAGTACACCATTTTTCCCCATTTAAAAGAGATAGCTGAGATGAAACCTGAATTTGGAATGATAGACAGTTTTCAAGGCTGTTTTCACTCCAGTATTAACTGACCTAACCCCCTGAAAACCACGCCTCCTTTTCCCATCACACATTAGTAATGTTTTGGTGAGGTTCTGTAGTCTTGGCTAGTTCAATAGCAACTTGCTAAAGGTTGGCAGTTGGCAGGTCTTGAATATCAGTAAATGTTGGAGAGTAAACTGTAAAAAGCACTTTTCCCCTTACCTTGATGATGATATCATGCTAAACACAGCGCTCCTGACTTTTACAAATGATTGACTACTTACCCTGAAAATCTTATGCTAACGAAAGCTTCTATATCCCACGTAGTATATTATGAATAAAACCACACTAACTTCACACTAATGTTATTCATTGTTTTGATGCCGTTTTCATTTAATAACTTCAGCTATCCCAGAACCAACATTCTATTTTCTTATTTTTTTCTGTGAGAATAGTTTTTTGTAACAATTTGATCTAATGTATTGTGGCAAATGTGACTCGTGGACGGCTCTTCTGTCAGTCATCGTTGTGGTCATGTGTCAAATTGTTCACTCCTAAACTGTGTTGCACAAGTCCGTCTTAAGTGCCTACAGACTTTCCTTATGACAAGCTAATTCTGATTTCCCGAGTTGTGTACCTGACATTTGTAAATCTTGTGCATTTATTTATTATGTGAAAGAGTTTGAAGATTAAAACTGACCAATTTTAAGTGCTGCACTGAGGTGTTTTTTTATTATTGGTTTTATTTATGTACTTCTAATTATACAGTTGCTTTAAGCCATGAAGTTGCCTTTCATAAAGCTTCTACTGCCCTTAATATTAAAGCCTTCTCTCACAGTATTTACAGCTATCAATTCTGGCCCAGGTAAAGCTTCTCCTGCCACTCAGTGTCTACTAAAAGTAAAGCTGTCACTCATAAAGCTTCTGCTGTCACTCAGTGTCTACTAAAAGTAAAGCTGTCACTTATAAAGCTTCAGCTGCCACTCACAAAGTGTCTACTAAAAGTAAAGCTGCCACATATAAAGCTTTTGCTGCCACTCGCAAAGTGTCTACTAAAAGTAAAGCTGCCACATATAACGCTTCTGCTGCCACTCGCAAAGTGTCTACTAAAAGTAAAGCTGCCACTCCAAGCCTCTGCTGCCACTCACAAAGTGTCTACCAAAAGTAAAGCTGCCTCTCATAAAGCTTCTGCTGCCAGTCTAAAGTGTCTACTAAAAGTAAAGCGGCCAATCATAAAGCTTCTGGTGCCACTCACAAAGCTTGTCTGCCACAATCAATGAAGCTTTCACTAATAAAGCTTCTGCTGCCACCCTCAAAGTGTCTACTAAAAGGTAAACTGCCACTCATAAAGCTTCTGCTGCCAGTCTGAAGTGTCTACTGAAAGTAAAGCTGCCAATCATAAAGCTTCTGGTGCCACTCACAAAAATTGTCTGGTGCTATTAGTGAAGCTTCCACTTGTAAAGATTCTACTGCCCTTACTCCCAAAGCTCCCACTCAGAGTATCTACTGCTATAGGTAGAGCATCTTAAGAGCACTTAAGTGAGTATTACAAGTGAGCCTCCCACTCAAAGTTTCTGCTGTCATTACTATTGAAGCTATCACTTAAGCTGCCACTTGTCAAACACACACTTCTGCCACTACCACTGAATCTGCTGCTCAAAGCTCTAAAAGCTTTCCAGTCACTGCCTTTCAAGCTGCCACTCACAACTCATAATACTTTTGATACTGCATTCATAGCATTTGGTAGATGTCTTTATCCAGAGTGACTAACAAAAGTATTTTAAAGTCTCTATCAATAAAGACATGATTCTGGTTCATGAGATCAGGGTTTAAATATGATGTGGGCAGAGACAGGAAGTGAAGACAAAGTACCTACTACTGAAGACTGAAGTTTCATTTTCATTTCTGTTATTTTCTGAACCTATTCGTAAAGCATGTGCATTTCAGCACCAATGAAGCTGCAACTCTAAAACCTCCACTGCCACTATTAGTAGTTTTATTTTTATTAAAAAATTTTGATGTTTGATTATTTTTAAAAGTTTTTCACTTTGGACTTTAAAGCTTGTGTTTTAGTGTGGTCTTGGTTTCAAAAATCCAAAAGTTGACCTGTGTCCACATTGTCCATATCTTGTGCATTTGTGGTTAATGACTTAAATCAAGTGTGAAGCCAGAGTCCTCAGAACCTTTCATGATGTGTACTTGCTGCCCTCTGCTAAGCCTTAGTCCTATGTCTCAACACACCCTCAAAGTGGCTTAAGTACCTCTTGATGCAGGGCTGGGCAGTACAGTGATTTCATCAATCAATTTGAAGTTTGGGTTTGGGATTATGTGTAAAATGAAAATTGCAATTCAGTTAAAAAAAAAAGGATAATTACCAGTTGTACCTGTGATGTAATTTCCTATATATATCCACCAGTGCTTCACACAGGCTGGATATAGCTGGATAGGCTCCAGCACACTTCACTTGCTAGGGGAAAAAAAAGACATTTAAATGATGGATGGATGGTTGTGAATTGTATTAAAACTAAAAATGTCAAGCACCATGGTGGTGTCGTGGTTTAGCACGCCCGCCTTACATCACTTAAAATCCTGGGCTTGAGTCCCGGGCTTGGCAAGGGCATTTCTGTGTAGACTTGCGTGGGTTTCCTCCAGGTACTTCGGTTTTCCTCCCACAGTACAAAGACATGCAAATTAGGCTAATTGGGTGTTTAAAAATGCTTCTAGGGTGGCATAGTGGTCAGCACGTCCGCCGCACAGCAAGACGGTACAGGTTCGAGTCTTGGGCTCAGGTGTTTCCGTGTGGAGTTTGGATGTTCTCCCTGTGCTTGTTCGGATTTCCTCCGGGTACTCCAGTTTCCTCCCACAGTTCAAAGACATGCAAGTTAGGCATAATTGGCTGTTCCAATTGCCCCTAGGTGTGAGTGTATATGATTGTGTGTATATTAGCCGTGCTATGGTGTGGCAAGCTGGTCAGGGTGTACCCCAGCTTCGCCCAATGTCAGCTGAGATAGGCTCCAGCCTCCCCACGACCCAAATTGAATTAAGTGGCTTGGCTAATGATTGATCAAATTTGCTTCTAGGAGTAAGTGTGAGTGTGAATGGTTGTGTGTATGTGTTGGCCCTGCAATTCAGAGTGTACCCTGCCTTCGCTCAGAGCCAACTGAGATTGGCTCTAGCATCCCGCAACCCTTGTAGGATTAAGTGGTTTGGCAAAATAATCATTTCTTTACCTTAAAAATAACTAACTAACTAACTAACTAACTGAATTTAGGTGTAGGCTGAAAAAAACAGCTGAAATTTTATATTTAGGCCTTATCACCCTTTTGGTTGTTAGAGGAGAATGTGAGTCTGATTTAACTCCACCTCTGGATAGAAAGGAGAATATCACGAACCCAGGCAAATAAACAAGCTCAGGACAGAAACCTGTATTAAAATGTCTTCAACCAGGTAATGTGGAACTATGATGCCCCCTTGTGGCCTGTTACACAATTATTCTTTATCTCTATTCTTAACAAAGAGACAAACAGACAAACACAGAGACGACCAGCCTCATAATCTCCCTCTTTGGTGGAGGTTTTTATGGAAACATTGGATTTTTCTAGAATCAAGAAGGACCTTTTGAGGCCAAAAAAAAATATATAAATTGGCCCCAGATCTTTATTTGTTCTAAAACACAGTGGAGTGTGAATACAGGGTCGTTCTGTGACACTGTGACTTCAAGAGAGAAGAAATCATCAAAATGAACTCAAAAGATTTTTAACACATGGGATACCAAAAGAAAAGATTGACTTCCATGAGTGTTTCAGAAGTACTCTAGCCATTATTATAAAACACACATTCTTAAGTCAAAAGCTGACTGGCACTCAATCATTATCTAACCTTCATTCCTTAATTTTAATGTTTCCTTGATTGGACTGATAAAATACAGAGATGATTTTGTTTGTCTCTCTTGCTTTAAAACTTGATTCAAAGATTTAAAGCTCAAAGTAAAAGTGATTAATCAGAGTGAACACCACCTGTTTCTGAGTTTAAAGTGTCCTGGACCCAAATTTATTTGCTACATCCACTTTCTACTCATCATGCCTTAATTATGATCACTTGCAGCACTTAATCATAATTCAAATACAATACACAAATTACAAATTCTTAGACAACAAGTAAGCAGAAGTCAACGATCAGATAATCTGTCCAGTGTAGGCAAGGCAGAGTCAAAGATGAGACTACTGAAATTCACACACTGGGAATACCAAGGAATTGTTAACTAGAGAACAAACATGGGTCATACACCTAAAAGCTAAACACTGAGAAAACGGTACATTGGCATGGACATAGTCTGCACAGGATTTTACATGTCAAATGATGTCTCCCCTGATTTTGGGCAACTATATTTGTTCCAGTGTGGGTTCTAGTAATACCAGAATGACCTGAGGCAGGAGCGGTGTGGGGCCAGATGATAAGACATGGACGCAGTTGAGGTGGTACATACTTAAGATGAGGCCGACACTCTGGCAGACCTGGTATGGCAAAGTTTGTGTGAGCTCCTTGTCGAAGTCCCACTCAGTGGTGTTAACAAAGTGGTGTTGTGAGTTGGGTGGCAGCCGAAGGCATGGGTTCTGTCAGACCGATCCTTGGCTACTGACTCTGGCTGTTGGGACATGGAATGTCACCTCTCTGGTGGGGAAGGAGCCTGAGCTGGTGCGCGAGGTTGAGAGATACCAACTAGATATTGTTGAACTCACCTCGACACACAGCTTGGGCTCTGGAACCACCCATCTTGAGAGGGGCTGGACCTTATTCCATTCTGAAGTTGCTCATGGGGAGAAGCGGCGAGCCGTTGTGGACATCCTTGTTGCCCCCTGTCTTGGTACGCACATGTTAGGGTTCTCCCCGGTTGACAAAAGGGTAGCTTCCCTCTGCCTTCGTGTGGGGGAACAGGTCCTGACTCTTGTTTGTGCTTATGCACCTATAAGACAATTCAGAGTACCCACCCTTTTTGAAGTCTTTAGGGAGAGTGTGAGAGAACGCTTCCCCTGGGCACCCCCTCGTCATCCTAGGAGACCTTAATGCCCATGTGGCCAATGGCAGTGTGACCTGGAAGGATGTGATTGGTAGGTACGGCCTCTCTGATCTGAACCCGAATGGTATTTCGTGGTTGCACTTCTGTGCTCGTCACGGTTTGTCTATCATGAACACCATGTTCGAAAATAAGGGTGAACATAAGTTCAATTGGCATCAGGACACCCTTGGCTGCAGTTTGATAATCAACTTTGTAGTTGTGTCATTGGACTTGTGGCCGCATGTTCTGGACACTCGGGTGAAAAGAGGAGCTGAGCTGTCAACCGATAACCACCTGGAGGTGAGCTGGCTCTGATGGAGAGAGAGGCTGCTCTCTAGACCCTGAAAACCTCCTTGGTGATCGGGCTCTGGGGTGGATGCGATCTGCCCTGAATATCTTAGGGCTGTGGATGTTTAGGACTGCCTTGGTTGACATGTCTCTACAACATCCCGTGGTCATCGGGGGCCATACCTCTGGATTGGCAAACCAGGGGGGTAGTTCCCCTTTTTAAAAAGGGGGACTTAGGGTATGCTCCAACTATCATGAAATCACACTCCTCAGCCTAACAGGGAAAGTCTATGCAGGAGTACTGGAGAGGAGGGTCTGAACTACAGTTGAACCTCTGATTCAGGAGGAACAATGTGGGTTTCATCCTGGCCACAGCACTCTCGACCAGCTCTACACACTCTACAGAATTCTGGAGGGGGCATGGGAGTTTGCCCAATCTGTCCAAATGTACTTTGTGGATTTAGAGAAAACTTTTGACCGTGTCCCTCAGGGTACTCTGGGGGTGTGCTCTGGAGGTACGGGGTACTGGACCGGTTGCTACAGGCTATTAGGTCTCTGTAGCCAGAGCTTGGTCTGTATTGGTCCGTATTGGTCCATATTTGTAACAACAGGTCGAATTCGTTTCTGGTGAGTGTTGGAGTCACCAAAACTGTCCTGTGTCACAGGTTCTGTTCTTAATTTTTATGAACAGAATTTACTATGTGCAGCCGAGGCGTTGATGGGTTCTGGTTTGGTGGCCATAGGATATCTTCTCTACTGTTTGCAGATGATGTTGCCCTTTTGGCCTAATCAAGCTGGGACCTTCAGCTCTCATTGGAGCAATTCCCAGCTGACTGCAAAGCGGCCAGGATGAGATTCAGAACCTCCATGTCTAAGGCCATGGTTCTCAGCCAGAAAAGGGTGGAATGCATCCCCTGGGTTTTTCAATGAGGTCCTGCCCCAAGTGGAGGACTTTAAGTATCTCGGGGTCTTGTTCACAAGTGATGGAAGGATGGAACGGGATATTGTAGTTTGTAGTGGTCCGTCGTGGTAAAGGGGAGCTCAACTGGAAGGCTGGATAAAAATACAAAATATACAGGTGGCAAAAAGGAGCTTCCTTTGCAGTGTGGCGAGGTCCGAGTTGAGAGGAGTCAGTTGAGGTGGCTCGGGCATCTGATTGGAATGCCTCCCGCACACCTACCTGTATTTTTATCTGGTGTCACGCAAATGAAGATTGGTTTCCCTTTTGAGTCTAGTTTCTTTCAAGGGTTCTTCCTCATTTAATCTGTTTTTGCTTGCCACAATGACCACAATCTGGAATTTACAGGGTTTTTAGAGAAATGTTCAAACTCATAAGTTTAAATTCTTACCATAATTTTATTTTACTATGTAAAGTTGTTTTGCGACATCAATTGTAAAAAACACTAAACAAAAAGAAAAAGATAAACTGAATTAGATTGAAATCACATCATGCCACAGTTGAGGTCAGTTGATCTCCTGGTCCACACCTCTCCAGCCACTGTTCCCTTAGGTATTCAATATATGTAACAGCTCCTGAAAGCCAAGTACTGGTGGCCCTGTATGATTGCCAAGTTCTAGGAACATCAAAGCTGATCAGCATCCTTGACATAGGGGACTGTTTTTCCAAGTTCCTCTGCCTGATACCCATGCCTGCTCTGGCCACTGCCAGTAAAACATGTTTGTTTCACATAAAGGTCAATTTCACCTTTTGCCCCATAAAAAATTAACAAATATATCTACACTGTTAAAATCCCATTCCAATTGTTTTTAGGTCAGAGTTCACCACAGCTTTTCTTGCTGCACCAGGACTCATTTAGTTGTTTCACATTGGGGTGGTGATGAAATATTACATACTTAATACTTATGCACTCACATTTAATGCAATTTAATAGTTTTTATTTTTAGAAGTTTATCAACACTCCAATATAATGGAATAATTGCAGTTAGTTTATAATCTAACCCTTTTTAACATTTTGTGTTAAATTTGTGTCAGTCCTGACTCTGGTATCATAAATAACATTCTCAGTAATATTGCAGGTTTCCAAAACTTTAATGCTGTGAGATATTATTTATTTAGCACACATTTACAGTAAAGCACATTAAAGGTGCCAATTCACTTCTTAGGTATATTAAATAAACATGAAAGCACTCTCAATAAACTGTAATACTGATCTGCAAGGTTCTAAGTATAAATTTTGCTGGATAGGTGCATAAATTCACACCTCATCCTGTCCACATCCCTGTAACTACCTCCAAAAATGGCATTTTAGGGCTGGAAGCGTAACTTCATTGGGGTTTTCTGAAAAGACTTATGATATATGTTACAATTTGCTGCTGTGGGAGATAAAACATCTTGAACAAAACTACTAAATTAGAATGAAAATGGCGTCAAGCTAAATCAATGGTATTCCAACTAGCATGGAAAGTCTCCTTAACTATAAAAAATCTCTTAGTGCATCTAGAGCAATATATTTCTCAAATCTAATAGATAACAAAAATAATCCAAAATACTTATTGAATATTGTTGCAGAATTAACTAGGAACAAGACCATAAAAAAACATGCAGACCGTCAACCTATAGCAGTGACAACTTCATTAACTTTTTTAATGTTAAAATTGAAAATATCAGGCAAAAAATTGATTTGTCATGAGAAGTCATATATGTCATTAACTAAAATGGTAAACAATAATACACTGCCACCATCAGCAACTAGAGAGTTGTAGCCCCATTCAGGAGACAGAACTAATCTCATTAATTTTTTCATCTAAACCATCAACCTGTGTGCTAGACCCAGTACCTACATGTTTCTTTAAACAGGTACTACCAAAAGTGATCAACTATTTATTAAATATAATTAATTCTTCCCTTAGCACTGGTTATGTACCTAAATCCTTTAAACTGGTAGTTATCAAAAAAATCTGACCTCGACCCATATTAGCTGTCCAACTATAGACCAATATCAAACCTTCCTTTTTATCTCCAAGATCTTAGAAAAAGCTGTAGCGCAGCAGTTATGTTCATATCTTTGTAGGAATAACATTCAT
>JAOUQZ010000051.1:43577-60686 GCA_028564935.1 Neosilurus hyrtlii | reverse complement strand
TCTCTCTCTCTCTCTCTCTCTCTCTCTCTCTCTCTCTCTCTCTCTCTCTCTCTCTCTCTCTCTCTCTCTCTCGTGTGACGTGGGTTCAATCCCAAATACGTCTCTACGGTGTATATAAAGTGATGCACGTAGCGGACTTAATAAACCAATTGGGTGTCTGCAGCTACGGCAAGTCGAGAAGGTCTTTTCCAGTGACAGAGTGTGTACAGCGCGAAGGGAACAATGATGTCGGAGCAGGAGGCTCTGAAGAGGAACCGCGGAGGAGTGCAGCGTGTGGAGGGAAAACTTCGCGCCAGTGTGGAGAGAGGAGATTACTATGAGGCCCATCAAATGTACAGGACCTTGTTTTTTAGGTAAGAATTATCATATATCATGGAGGATGATTAATTAAAGCAGCACAACCCGGCCGTGGCCTGGCTTTTCCAGATCCTTCTCTCCTTGTCAACGAAGCGGCGTTCGTTTCCTTGTCGTGATTGGCTACACTCGTGTCGTTAATCCCGCCTGTCGGGTCAGTCCTTCGATTTGATTGCTTCCACTCGCTGTCACTCAACATTTTTGGACGCCTGCTTGCTGGAAGCGTATTGCTTCTAGAGCAGAAATAATACAATCAATTTAATCATAAATAAAGAAGTAAATGATGGTTTTATAATGTTGTGGGTTGTTATGTTTGTGTAAATTGTGACAGGCGGTTGTTGTTAAGTGTACAGTGTATTGTTTTGTAATGGAAGCCTCTGTTTTGAGTGTTAGCCGTGTAGCTAGCTATCATGAGCTACTCTCCTGAGTCTAAATAAGTAGGGTTTAAAAATAAAAATAAAAAGCACTGAGATGTTCACACCCTTATTAAATATATTCTCATGTTTTATAAAGTTTCCCTGATACCAGTTATAAACTTGTGCAGTATATATCGTTTTAGGTAGCAGTGCTAGCCTGCTGTTTTGATGTAAACACTAGAACAGACACTGAATTAAGGTTCTGACTGAGGGTTTGGTTTCTAACTTGTTTTCTTTGCTCTTTGCAGGTATACGTCTCAGTCCAAGCATGCAGAAGCTCGGGAGCTGATGTACAATGGAGCGTTGCTCTTCTTTAGTTATAACCAGGTATTCTGTTCAGTGTTCTTACTGTAATCTTCCTGTTTTCCATGATGTTCAGCCCTGAGGAACTAACATGCAAAACATCAAGTCTGGAACTGAATAAACAAAACCTGATCATTTACAGAAGGTGCAGATTCCCAAAAAGCTGCTCTCCCCCCAGAAAGCCCTAAATAAGCCGTACAGATCTGTCCTAGGTTTCGGTATCAGTATCAGGTCATGTACTCATCGTAATTAAGTACACAGAAACTGTTGTGCTAAGTGTACAAGTCGTGGTATTGTTAAAGCATCTGTAGATGTCACAGTATTTCCTCAGACGAGACGTACTGTGTTGCGTAAAGTCACGTTTCTGACAGTAAGGTGTTTGCTTCACCATCAGCAAAATAGTGCTGCCGATCTGTCCATGCTCGTCCTGGAGGCGTTAGAGAAGTCCAACGCTAAGGTAGAAGAGGACATCCTGGGTAAGTGAGAGTTTTGTCTTCTGACAGGATTGATTTTACACATGGAATTGTTACCACCATATCCAAAGTCCTCCAAAAAGGGCATGATATGAATGAATTATGATGGTTGACAGTAGTGTAGGAGTTTTGTTACATAAACGTGACCTTTTTCCTCAGAGCAATTGGTCAAACTGTTCAGCCTGATGGACCCAAACTCTCCTGAGAGAGTGGCTTTTGTCTCCCGGGCGCTCAAGTGGTCGACAGGCGGCTCAGGGAAGTTGGGACACCCCAAACTCCACCAGCTGCTGGCTGTCACACTGTGGAAGGGTATTTATGAAGCATCACCTTCTGTTACCATTTTTTAACTAACATCTTGTCCATAGTTACATTTTTTTTTTTTTTTTAGAACAAAACTACAGCGAGTCTCGCTACCACTTCCTGCACTCATCAGACGGCGAGGGTTGTGCTCAGATGCTGGTGGAGTACTCAGCCACGCGCGGCTTTCGCAGTGAAGTCGACATGTTTGTCGCTCAGGCCGTCTTACAGTACGCGCACTTCTTTATTCCCTGGAGATGATTCGCTCCATATTTTATGTTCCTTTCCCAGATCTCTGAGGTGTTTATCACTGATTTGTTCACAGGTTCCTCTGTTTAAAGAACAAAACGAGCGCGTTAGTGGTGTTCACCACATACACACAGAAACACCCGTCCATAGAGAAAGGACCTCCGTTTGTGCAGCCGCTTCTCAACTTCCTGTGGTTCCTCCTCTTGGCGGTGGACGGGTACGAATGTGTGATCTGATCACTCTGTTTTAGCACTGTTTATCAGTTGCTACTGGGCCCAGAGCGCCATGTATCACTTTTACCAGCATTTGCTTGCCTAGACTAGCCTAGCACTCTGGATTCTTTATTATTTCTTTTGTAATATATCATTCTTCATACCTGTGAGACACACACATGCTGAAATCTTTAGGTACATAACTCGAAAGTTTACAGGATGTGTAAAAGCAGGCATTTTACACCTGTGTTTGTGTTTGTATCCAGTGGAAAGCTGACAGTCTTTACAATACTATGTGAACAGTATCAGCCATCACTCAAGAGGGACCCCATGTACAATGAGGTACAGCACTACACTTCCAAATGCCATCACACACTGCATCCTGATTGGTCAGCTCATTTCCTCATACAAATCCCTGTACATGTAACATCTAACTCTCATCTAAGGAGCAGATTGCTGTGCTGATAATATATTATTTATTAAGCATATATATTATTATTTATTATACATTTATTACATCGGGATTTTCACCTGTCAGATCAAACACCTACCTGGTTTATCACATGGTTTTATTTGCAAATTTGAGGGAAGATACATACTGATTACAACATATGTGAGTGAGGGAGTGCATGCAAGTGTGTGTGTAAGAGTGCGAAAGAGTAATTAATTTTTTGTTTGTTTTTGTATTTTTTGTTGTTGTTTTTTTTATCAGTACCTGGACAGAATAGGACAGCTGTTCTTCGGTGTCCCACCCAAGCAGTCCTCATCGTACGGTGGTCTACTAGGTACATCTTTATAAAAACTTTTTTATGCTGTTATAAAAGCTGGATGTGCAGATTTGTATGTGGTCTAAAACCCCGCCCACTTCTCCTCCCTCATTCTCATGGTAATGTTATCTCGAGCATGTTCGGGGTCAGCAGGTCTGAAATCATTGCATTTCACAGTTACTTGCAGAAGCAGTTAGAAGAAACACTGATGGCTAGAATTTCTAACAGACGGTACAGGGACAGATGAGTATATAAAGTATCTGTAGAGCTGCATAGTAGGCTAGTGGATGGCACGGCCGCCTCACCGCATGAAGGTCCTGAGTTCGAGTCCCGGGCTTAGCAAAGGCGTTTCTGAGTGAGGTTTGCATGACCTCCCTTTGCTTGTGTGGGGTTCCTCCTGGTACTCTGGCCTTTCAGTTGTTCCTAGGAGTGTGTGTTATGTCAAGGCAGTGGGCTGGCAAGCTGTTCATGGTGTATCCTGCCTTTGCCCAGGGATGGCTGAGATAGGCTCCTGCCTCTCCACTACGAGTGAGTGAGTGATACAGTTCAGCTTTTATTGATATTTCGGGGAGTTTATTTCCTCATTAGACCAGGATTGGTCGAATGAAATTGATTCTTTGATTCGTTTGTGATTTGAGGGAATCAGTTACTTGATTATTTAAATAATTATATAACTAACGAGTTTAAAGGTTCAGTTCCTTCCTGATGTAGGATTTCTCATATATTATATGCCGGTAAATTAAGTTTAGTGTGAAATGTTAAATGATTATACAGGCCACACCCTCAGACCACCTCAGTAACACTCAGGATGAGCTCCCCCGAGTGATTTGTCACACACTGGTGTGAATGTAGGGGGTGTTTTTCAGTCAGTGTACACTTGGGATTTGTAAACTGTACCTGACTGTCTGGTGAAACCCTGCTACAGTACTAAGCGTACTTGATTGTGGTGTGTTTCCAGGGAATCTGCTGAACAGTCTGATGGGGTCAGGTGAGGAAGAGGAGGGGGAGGAAGTCAGTGAGGACAGCAGCCCCATCGAGCTGGACTGAATATCATCATACACGTCCATACAGCACATCTGAGAGTTAAACACGAACACAGAACTGAATCAAACTCAACTTCTTCTTCTGCCCTTCACCTCATGTCCTGGAACACGTAGCTGCAGTTTGTCTTTTTATTTCCTTGCTCCTGTGTGTAGCTCTCAGAAGAGGTGAATCGATGCGGCGTTCGGACTACTGCTACATCACCACCACTCTGCGAGAATAAACAAATTAATAAATAAACTGTCGTAAAATGGAAGCATGATCTTGACATCCTGTTCAGGCTGGAATGCAGCTGCCCTCTTGTTGTTATTATTTTTATTGTTATTAGTGATGACTCGGTAGTGATCAGGGGTGCTGTGAGCTTGATGCTGCTCATACATAGAAATGCTCATACACCAGGTGATGGGTGTGGTGTGTTGGGAACACAGCATGCTTTCATGTCACAGTAATGAAAGATGATAGAAATACCATGAATTATGCACACAGAGCAGTGATGTCAGCATGTGGCACATGTGAGCAAACTTTTGGGCACACCCTCTTTCTCAGTGTGTGACACTCGTTTTTTTGTCAGTGAAGCTAAATATAACCTGCCACTGGGGTGGCACGGCGGTGTTGGGTTTAGCACGTTCGCCTCATGGCAATAAGGCCCTGGGTTCAAGTCCCGGGTTCGGCGAGGACGTTTCTGTGTAAACGTCCTACCGTGCATGCATGAGTTTCCTCTGGGTACTCCAGTTTCCTCTCGTGGTCAAATTTTTACGGAAGCTGTAATTTTACCCAACCTGCCGACTTTGAGGTTCACGTGCTTGTCTGCGTACATTATTCACTAAAGTATACAGGAGTAAGTGACGTGACATGAAGCGACATGAAACACACCCACCAGCTCGGAGATTTGAATTTTTTTCACCAAACATCCAAGAACCAACCGCAAATCAGTTGCAAATTGTTGCCTAATCCTCTTGTGACTTTGGTGCAATGTATTTATTTAAGCTGCAAAATATTCACTTGCACGTGGAGTCGGAAAACATCCTGACGCAAATTTCAAAATACATTAAAAAAAAAACGTTTTTTTAATCGCACCTCTAGTGTGATCACCCCCCCTAAGAACGAGAGGGAAAGTGTAAAAACAGTAAATAGGTGCGTCATGTGAAACGGCGCTAGTTTTTAATTGTATATAGTGTCATGTGGTGCTATACTGCCCCCGCTGGTCATGTTGGTGTTCCATTGAGGCCACATGTTGGACAGTGTGTACACGGTGGCCATCTTGTGTGTCAAGACCGACGTGGAGGCGCTCACTAACTTTAAAGTTGTTTCATGATTTTTACCCAAATTTGGTTGCAAAGTGCTCTAAATACACCATGACTGTCCGAAATACTTGTTTTAATTAAATATTTAAAAGGAGTCGAGAGATTTGAGTCCAAAATGAAGCAGATAGAAATGGATTGCAGCATGGACTTCATCAAATCTTGTTGATCTGAACAGTAATTAGAGATTGAAAACCCCAGACACACTTCATGTATGAACATTATTCATATCTAAAATCCTTCATTAACCACATTTTCATCTGTGTGAATGGTTATGTCTGGTTTCATAACCATTAACAGTGCCCTTTAGAGAATTCTAATCACCGTTGTGTGTGCGTGTGTGTGTGTGTGTGTGTATACACATGTCCATCCTGGTGGAGGGGCGTTTGCTGTATTTTTACATGTTGAACAAACTGCACCATGACTTCTGTTATTACTGTGTGTGACAGAGGGTAAGAGAGGGGTGTGTGTGTGATGTCAATACGTATTTAAGTTTATTGTCCATAATTTGAAGCTTTGACTTTTGCAAGAGCTGAATAAATAAAAAGGGCAGGAGTGAAACTTCACTTGGTCATCTTTTAAATCCAGAAAATGAGAAACAGAACTGAGTTGCAGGTTTTACTTTTGATTTCACAATTTATGGCATTTGACAGACACCCTTATCCAGAGCAACTTACATTTATCATTGTTATACGACAGCAATTGAGGGTTAATGGCCCAACAGTGGCAGCTTGGTGGTACCTGGGCATGAACCTGTGTTCTGATCAGTAGCCCAGAGCTTTTAACCACGGCGCCATCAGTGCCCTGCATAGTTCTGTACATTATTATTTATACAGAAAAGAACAGGATGACCTTCAGGGCACTCAGTAAAGAAGTGCTACACAGAACTAGCATGGAAGCTTTAACACAGTCAGTAGTGATGTAAAGGTGTGAAGACAGAAAGAAAAATAGGAAACAAATGATATAAAGTCTAAAGAGAAAATGAAGATATGTATAATAAAGACTTAACAAAGATAAACATTCAGCCTTTATAATACTACATAGTAATACATGACATTTATTTTGTTTATTATTTATCATTCACGAGGCCAAATATATTGAAATGTGCCGGTATTGTACACAGCTCCCAACCAATCAGGTTGCAGATGGTACGAGTCACATGACCACAAATTATGAGCTGTTTGATCACAGCAAGTGTGTGTGTGTGTGTGTGTAAGTGCACAGAGGTCCATGATGAATTAAGTTAATGATTTAGTCACAGAGACGTGAAGAACGAGTGCCACGGTGTTTCTTGTTTCTTTGATGGAAGCGGTGATAGGAAGGTCAGAATCACATTCACGCCTTCAGAATCTCAGAGTTCAGGCCTCGCCAGCGCACCGAACTGTGAGGTCAAACCTCAGTGGGGTTTCATGCACGGGACTGTAAGGAGAGGCGCAGAAGCATGTCGGACAGGTGGGTCATGTCAGGCTGCTGGGCCTGCTGCTTAATGTGCTCCAGTGTGCGTACCTACAACACACACACACACACACACAAAATGACAAACAATCTACATACACAAGTATGAAGCAAATTTTGTGAGGTGTTTGGCCATGAAAACATTTAAACACTTCAAAATCTTTTATGTGCTATATTGTGTGTGTGTGTTTGTGTGCGTGTGTGTGTGTGTGTGCGTGCTAACTAACCGAGGTGCGTGTATCGCAGTAACCGTTCTTATGACTCAGGTTCCACAGATTAACGGCAAGTTGGTTGAGTTTGTTGTTGCGCAGATCTCCATGAGCCAACAAACAGCTGAACAGAGTAAACGCGAGACTCCCCTGTCGCCGTGCTCCCTGAAACACACACACACACGCACACAATGGAATAAAATGTTAATAATGTGGGATATAATGTGGACAACAATTAAATAAGGAACAACTCGGTCTGTGTGTGTGTGTTTCTTTCACACCTCCTCCTGGATCAGGGCCTTGAGGTAATCCAGCACCTGACCGATCACAGTTTCACACACTCGACTGATCTCAGCTACAAACTTGGGGTCACCTCCGTAGAGCGTCTCATTACAGTCCACTACAGAGAGGAGACAAACATTTTTTTATTACTTAAAACACCATTTTCCTTTGAGTATCAAAGTTGGAGTGACGGTGTGGTGTGAACTTTAACCCCAACTGAATAACTTGAAAAGCAGTAATTGGTATATTCAGTGTTTGTACATACATACATTAAAATTATCATTAAAAACTTTGAGACCATAATTTTCAACATAATTTTTATTCAGGTACCCAAAACTGGATTTTTGTAATATGGATAATTTGTTTAGCATGTTGGCTTCAAAAAACAACAAACAAAAAAATAAATTATGCACATCAAAAACACCTAAACAAAATGGCAGCTGCCAAAATGAAAGTCACAGTCAGTGTCAGGTATGGCCTCCGCTTGTGTTGATACAGGTGGTGATTTGCGGTGGTACAGGTGGTGATTTGTATTGATACAGGCGAGGATTTGCAGTGAAACAGCACGGCGAAACCAGTCCCACAAGTGCTGGAACCGGATGTCGCGATCCTGTCCGGGATTCATCACTCTCTCTCGCCCTGGACGTGGCCTATTGTCAACTGACCCTGTCATGTTGTGGCGGTCAATCAGGCTTCTGATGGTGGGTTGTGTACAGCCCATACGCCCACCTCACTGTAGCTCATCCTGGCCTATACCATACCCACTGCCCAGAGATGTTGTTCATGTGATAGACGTGGCATCATGACGAGTGTTAGACTAACAATTGAGCCTTTATATAGGCTTTCCAAACCGCTCCTCAAATGTGCAGAAAATTGTGTTTTGCTCAAACTGCTTTTGCAAAGTGACCTACACATGTGCAATGAAGCATGACAAAATGTCAACTCCCTATTTTCTCCAGTGCCCGAATACTATCATCAATAAAGCCACAGGGTAAACTCCCAACCCCCCCTACAAGTACAGATATACAGGGATTTCTCAAAGTATTTAATGACTGTCAGTATATATATATATATATATATATATATATATACACACACACACACACACACATACACACACATATACACACACACATATGTATATATATATATATATATATATATATATAGAGAGAGAGAGAGAGAGAGAGAGAGAGAGAGAGAGAGAGAGAGAGAGAAAGAGGGTGTGGGCATGTGGGTGTGTGTGCGCGAGTTGGGGTGTACCTTTAGGAATGGTGTAGAGATAGTTCTCTTGACTCATGGCCGCCAGAAGCGGTAAGGCACTGATATACACACGCACTTTAGCATCACTGTTGTCCTCCCACGTGTAATCCTGCACCATGTTTAACAATCCTCTCACCAAATACAACACACCCTGCTCAGGGTGGTCCTGTAAAAACACACACACACACACACACACACACACACACACACACACAGAGTTATTACTGGCATACTGAAGATTTCTGCAGGGTTGTCTGAAAAGTGTATTGATTTATTTTAGTGAGATCGTGTGTGTGTGTTGTGTGTGTATGTGTGAGTGAGATTGATATAAACGTGTGTGATGGCATTACCGGAACCACCAGCAGCGTTGACAGGAAGTTACTGATGAAGTCGAGGAGGAAGGGTTCAGAAGAACGCTGTTTACCCTCCACGCTAATAACACGCGGCACTTCAGGCAAAATGCTGACAGCTGCCTTCAGGAACGCATCAGCTGAAAGAGGGGGAGAAAGTCAGAGAGAGCAAGAGAGATAAATGCAGAAAGTTTACACTCCTCTGACACAGTTTGCTTTTGCTCAGTTTGTGTTTAATGTTTTCAAACAATTAACCATTTTTTATTCTTTGACATTCTGACTCAGCATAAAATCTCGTGAGTTGAGTTTGAAGCGAGACGTCTTGTGTGTGACTTGAGCTTGAAGCGAGACTTCTTGTGTGTGAGTTAAGTTTGAAGCGAAACGTCTCGTGTGTGAGTTAAGTTCGAAGCAAGACGTCGGTGTGTGAGTTGAATTGCAAGCGAGATGTCTTGTGTGTGAGTTGAGTTTGAACCGAGACGTCTGTGTGTGTGAGTTGAGATTGAAGCAAGACGTCTTGTGTGTGAGTTGAGCTTGAAGCGAGACATCTTGTGTATTAATCGATTTGTGCATTTGAGTGTGGAGTAAGATGTCTGTGTGTGAGTTGAGTGTTAAGTGAGACGTCTGTGTGTGGAGTGCATTAAGTTTGGTGTGAGACATCTCTCAGGGAGTTCCTCACCCTGGGAAAGGCACTGATTGGACAGAGCTACCTGTCCTGAGAGCAGGTAGAGATGGAGACGGCTGAAGATGCTGCTGAGAGACGGAATGGTAATGAAGCTGTAGGCTGCACATGCCTGCACAAAGTAAACGCAAACATCAAAACAATACTAGCACCCAAGCGCTGTGGACCTCAGGAGTGCTAATAGATTTAAATAGAGACTCTGACCCGGACAAATGCAGCTGTCTTGCGTGAGTGATTCCCGCCCATCACTCGTTTCGTCTCCATGGATAAAAGATTCACCGTCTGAGGGAAGAAGAAAGGAGACGTGAGAGGTAAATTCAGAAATGACAGTGTCTCTGAGAAATGTGATTTCGCAGATCTGAGATCTGTGAAATGAAGGTGTGTGTGAATATTTTGTGTAACACATAAAATATATTATTGTAAATTAATACATTAAAAAAAACACTTGTTAATAAACTCACACCAATCCGGGTTAAAGAAACTCACGTGAATAAGCTGAATGACTACCGGTTCCAAGTTACAGAAAGTGGCTCTGGCCTCCACGCAGAAACTCAACTGCTGTTCGAAGTCCCGGCCAAACGATACCTAAGTACAGACACAACACCTGAGTACAGACACTAGCACCTGGGTTCAGAATCTAACACCTGAGGACAGATACCACACTTGACTACAGACACCACACCTGAGTACAAACTGCATACACAACAGTATAGAGCATAGACACCAACACAAAGACAGCTGAGTACAGAGACTGATCCCTGAGTACAGAAATCACACCTGATTACAGACACTACACCTGAGTAGAGACTACAAGCACCACACCCAAGTACAGACATAACACCTGAGAACAGATTACAGACATGGCACCTGAGTGCAGACACTAATACATGACACCACCTGGACATAAACAGGACACCTGAGTAGACCCGGGTACAGGTACAGGTAATAATTCAGTCACTCCATCAGACAAAACAACAGTCATTTAGTTGTTTAATCACTCTGTCAGTCACACGGTCGGTACAACAGAGAATCAGGAACATTATTAAGGAACAGATTAATTAATAAAATAAAGCCAGGAGACTGACCATGCGAATGAATCCGTTGATCAGTAGAGCAAGAGCTCTTTTCTCGTCCTCCACTGTAAGAGCACTGTTACCAAACACAAACATCAATTTCTGTACATTATTCACATCATGCTGTGTGATTAGAACAGAGAGGATTTGTCAGCGAGTTCTTACTTCACAGAGTCGTGCATGGTTTTACAGACGTGCAGCAGGGCGTTAAGGATGACCGGATCACGAGTCGGCTCCTGCTGGTGTCTAAAGATAAATAAATACAGCGAGACCACAGCACGACATTTAACCCAAGTTCAGCAGCACAGGTTTTACTTCTATGTACACATCAATATTTTACAGTAATTTATTACTTCATTCTGCTTTTATTTGTTCTTTGATCACGTTCAGTGTTAATCCATGTTTATAAAAAAGGAAACTTGCTTGATGAAGACGTCCATGATGGATTTACACACTTCCACTCGCACACTGTCTTTTTGGAACATGTCCAGGAATGGTAAGAACTTCTCCTGGAGAGTGATGAAACAAAACGTTTTACATTATTTACATTTATTACCTAATACAGACGAGAGAACAACTAATTGTACTGACTGATGTGCAGGAGAAAAAGGAGTGCTCACCATGGAGAAGAGGATGGAGAAGTTGTGAAAGTAGGTGAGAACCTTCTTCATTACTGACTGCAACTACAAGATAATAGAGTCTGTGTTACGATCATTACTATTATCCTCATCTTCATTGATGGTCATTATCATCAAAGTCAGTGTCCTAACTGTGATCATTGTTATTATCTCCCCATCATCGTCACTGTCATCATTACGGTCATAGTCGTCTTCACTGACAATGTCTTATTCGTCAGCATCGTCCTCATTGTCATTGCCATCCTCATATTGGTCATCACTGTTATTGTCATCACTGTCATCATCATCATAATCAACAGCAGCAGCAACATCGTCATTGCCATCATAGTTATCATAGTCGTCATTGTCATCGTCATTTTTGCCATCGTCACCACTGTTGCGTTTGCCATTGTCATCTTCATCGCCAACCTAATTTTGGTCATCATTAACATTAGCATCATGGTGGCCATCGCGACACTTTGTGATTGTCATAGTTGATATCGTCATCATCAACCTCCTCTTGGTCATCACTATCATCATCTTCATAATCTTTATCATCACTGTCACTGTGAACATTGTCATTATCATCGTCATCATCGTTATCATTGTCATCCCCCTCCTGGTCTAAACCGAGCTGTTTTTTCTGTAGAATTTAACAGTGGTACAGTTCTGGTAACCCGGTAGTATAAACAGTGAGCTGTGGTGTGACTGTAAAAAAGTAGATTTGTGTCTGTGAGTCAAAGGTGTCCACACAGTGCAGTACCTGTGGATATGCATCCTCAAACGCGCGATCAGGGGTCATGTGTTTGATGATGTCTGAGAGCACGGTGTTTATCTCTCTCTTCTAATTTTACAAGATAAAAAGTTATAAAATGTGAAATAACATACATTATCAAATTAGGGTAATTAAAACAAAGAATATTAAGTGCTGACTCACAGTGAAGTGTCGGCAGGTAAACTCCACCCAAATTTCGGCACAGGTAATGTAGTCCTGAGAACACACCGCTTCAAGATGTTATAAAATATAAGTAAAAATTATAATGTAACGTAATAATGTAAAGTGTGGAGCGTATCTGTGTGTGATGATGTGAAGTGTGGAGCGTATCTGTGTGTGATGATGTAAAGTGTGGAGCGTATCTGTGTGTGATGATGTAAAGTGTGGAGCGTATCTGTGTGTGATGATGTAAAGTGTGGAGCGTATCTGTGTGTAATAATGTAAAGTGTGGAGCGTACCTGAGGACTGCGCACTTTAGTGATCACTTTCCAGGCCTCATTAAGGATGGGTAACCTCTCGCTCTCAGGTGGGTCGGCGCATGCCAGACTACGGCCGAGAGAGCCGAACAGTAGGTGCTGCGGATGAGAATGGCATCAGTGTTTTATTACAGTATACCAACGGACTGAACGCCACTGGGAGAATAACACATCACATAGAGAGGGCTATCAATGGAATCCAATAGAATTCCTAATTTATCAAGACTGGTACGGTTTTACTCTACCTTGGGAAATCCCGCCTCGTCACACTCTTTGATCATGCCGATAAAATCGGTGGCTCTTGCAGCCACGAACTCTGCCCGAAAGGCCCACATGACAGAGTTCAGCAGGAGAGCACTGTGGAAACAAATATTTCGTTCCTTTGTGAATTCCTAGTGTGGTCTGGATTTAAAGTGAAACTGACTACATAACATCCGAAAATTTAAAGATTACTTTAAACAATTTTATTACGAAGGTGTGTGAGGAGGTGCAGAGGTGAGGAGGTGCAAAGTATTACTTGTTGCCCAGTTTCTTGCAACGCTCCATCATTTCTGTTAGCAGCACCTGGCAAAAACATCAGCATTTTTAGAATATTTTATACATTTACACATGTGTACAAGTATATGTGTGTGCGCGAGTGTGTGTGTGTGTGTGTGTGTGTGTGATTATGATTGTGTTTGTATGTGCTGCTTTTGCATGTGTATATTTGTGTGCGTATGTGTATATGCAAGTGTGTGTATGTGTGTGTGTGTGTGTGTGTGTGTGTGTGTGTGTGTGTGCGTGTGCGTGTGTGTACATCAGGTGCTCTGTAGGCGACACATTGCAGGATCCAGTGGATGGCGGGAGAATAGAGCGTGAGGTAGACGGGAATCTCCACCCTCTGGATGACCAGCTGATTTTGAACACTGTCACTGTGAATCTGACGGAAAGATGCCAGGAGGTCGAAGAAGTTCTTGTTCAGGCTGTCCTTCAGGTGTGGCGCCACCTCCATGCCCACCTGCAACAGGTGAATGACCGGAGAAACAACCGGACGGTGTAAATATACCACATTTTACACAGTTATTCCTGTTTTTAATGAGTATTATGGAATGTGTCAGTTTGTCAGCAAATTTAACTTTATATTTATGATGCTAGGATGTGTTACCATGGTGACATACCCTGCACAGGTAGGCTCGAGCATACACGGCTACTAAAGGGTCTCCGATCCCCCGAATCATCGCTGTGAGCCGAGGAAGAGTCTCCTGAATCCCACTGAGAGGAGGAAGCGGAAATAAATTCCAAAAATTCTACTAAGATTAAAAAAAATTTGATGAATAAAAAATGTCTGCTACTCACGATTTGCTCACAAACCGGTTGCACTTCAGGATGGCGGCCTCTACGTAGCTACAGCATTCGTTAAGGACACCACACACACACACATGTGTGTAAATGTGAATATTTAATATTTAATGCTGTAAAGGATACAATCGGGGGATGAGCTCTCTGATGGAGGCGATTTTGAAGAACCAATTGAGGCACGTCTCTTTGGCCGTATCGTTCACATCCTCCACAGAGAACGAGTCTAAAGAAAAGAGAAAAAAAAAACAAGAAGAAAAAAATATCTCAAACAGGAAGGTTTGGAGTTTTATTCCTCTTCTATCACATGATATCACAGTAACGATGTGGCGTGAGCTCTTGTACACAGAACGCTGCGTTACCTGGCAGAGGAGCTGGGTCCAAGCACATGGACCAGATTCTTTCATACACCAGACGACCTGCAGCAACAACACAACATCCCGAGTAAAGTGATTACTAAATAATCCCACACCACATACATGCAGCATACACACAGATGTGTTTGTGCAGCGTTACCGAACGTGTCAAGGATATCAGTGATGAGGACGAACTTGCTGGGGTAGAACAGGATCACAGATGTGTCTGAGAGCAGCTTGGAGCACTGCCAATCACAAAGAGTGTGTGTGTGTATGAGAGAGAGAGAGAGAGAGTATACACACTATAAAAAACACCACGTCTCACACCTGGATGACGATTTTCAGCGCTTTGACTTTCTGGTCCGAAGCCCAGGCTTCTTTCAGGGACTGATTCAGCTCCTCGATTCGGTTTACATAATCCTGCTGAGACAGGTTCAGGAGCTCCCTCTGAGAGCCCTAGCACACACACACACACGATGAAGACATTTTCAATCATTTAAAACACATTTATCTTATTGTTGTTCCACACTCACATCCTCCAGGTCATCCAGCTCCTCCAGACGTGTGCGCACTTTCTCTGAGACCGCAGAGCTCGGGCTGGTGGCTTTACCTTCAACACACACACACAAACACATACACACACACACACACACACACACAGGAGAATGACCAGACTAATAACTTGAATAGCTTCTCTTTCCATCCGTGATAAGTAGAAAAGCATCTCCGACCCTAGAAGATGTCTTTAAGTATCGTGATATGATATCTCTGCCGGACGAATGCTGTCATATAGACTTACTTTTCTCAGAGCCCATGAAGAGATTCTGTAAGAAACAAACAAAAAAGATAATAATCACAAGGTGGTGTTGCACCCATCTCCTCCTCTCTACAGACTGTTTATGGTGAGAATCTTACTATCGACAGTTTCTCTGTGGTCGTGAACCTGGCCAGGATCTCGGCGCGTTTTCCAGACCACGGCTCAAAGTCACTGCCTACTTCCTCTTCTTTTTCCCTCCGCTTCCTTCCCAGCTCCTGAAAACAAAAACAGAATGAGATCCACACCTTTTCCTCAACTTTGTTAAATTTCTTTTTCCATGACTCAAAGTCTCACCACGGAAGAGATGCTATGAGACAGCGTAGGAGTTTCATTAGCTGAGGCGGCAGCGAAGAGGGACAGAGGATCCGTGCCCTCCAGCATAGAGCTCAGAGGGTCGGGAGCAACAGAGCCGGAGGAGGACGAGGATGAGGACGTGCTGCCTTTCCGTGCTCCACGTTGAGACTTGGAGTCCATCACCTGGAGAAAGAGGATTGCTGTTTGTTACTCAGTTCCTCATTATTGTCATTACCATGCTTGATTTGTGTCCATGGTACAGTACTGGTTCAATAGAGGCCGGATGTTTGAGAAGGGCTGTATATTATACATAAAGACACTGTAGGAGACAGAAGAGATCCAGTCCAGAGATTCTTAATTTATTACTGTGTTTACTTACTGTGATGGGTTTAAGTGGATGGTAATCGCCACTTTGCACCGAGACAGTTGCAGCATGGTAGCGCCGCTTCTCGGCGTCATAGTTGCGGATACGGGAATGCCTGATTGCGGAACGGTAAAGAAAATACAGTGACATTATAAACATGAAAGTTTTAACCATTTAAGGTTACAATAATCTTATGAAACATCAGTGAATCACATTACATCCTGTCCTCACTTGTGTTATATACGACTGCAGGACACTGTGAATAATATAATCGCTTCAGGGTGCACAATAACTTTCCTTCATCACACCAACATGCTGTTTATTACTTTCCTCGAACTGTACTACAACAGACTGTTTATTCCTTATTTATCCTGAATGAAAGGAATCCTGTTTAACAGCAAACATACTACGTTTTATCTCGTGTTCATTTTGATGGAATACACCTTTTATTGCGTTTGAACATGTTCAACATCATAATATCAATAACAAGACTGTGTCCAAGTGAACAAACTAGTGCAACATTGATTCGCAGAGGGTGGAAAAGCCGGGGATTGAGTGTTGAACGCTCTCACACTCATTCACATGGGGATGTTTAGTAGTATCATGGTGTGCGGTGCAGGGGTCACTGACACTCGCGTACAGAAGTACGCTAATGGTTTCGCTAATCATGGTGCGCGGTCCAGGGGTCACTGACACTCGCGTACAGGAGTACGCTAATATTTTCGCTAATCATGGTGCGTGGTGCAGGGGTCACTGACACTCGCGTACAGGAGTACGCTAATATTTCTGCTAATCATGGTGCCCGGTGCAGGGGTCACTGACACTCACGTACAGGAGTACGCTAATATTTTCGCTAATCATGGTGCGCGGTGCGGGGGTCACTGACACTCGCGTACAGGAGTACGCTAATATTTTCGCTAATCATGGTGCGCGGTACAGTAGTACGCTAATATTTCCGTTAATCATGGTGCGCGGTGCAGGGATCACTGACACTCGCTTACAGGAGTACGCTAATATTTTCGCTAATCATGGTGCGTGGTGCAGGGGTCACTTACACTCGCGTACAGGAGTACGCTAATGGTTTCGCTAATCATGGTGCGCGGTGCAGGGGTCATTGACACTCGCGTACAGGAGTACGGTAATATTTTCAATAATCATGGTGTGCGGTACAGGAGTACACTAATATTTTCGCTCATCATGGTGCGCCGATCAGGGGTCACTGACACTCGCATACAGGAGTACGCTAATGGTTTCGCTAATCATGGTGCGCGGTGCAGGGGTCACTGACACTCGCGTACAGGAGTACGCTAATATTTTCAATAATCATGGTGCGCGGTACAGGAGTACGCTA
>JAOUQZ010000049.1:27057529-27067561 GCA_028564935.1 Neosilurus hyrtlii | reverse complement strand
GAATGTGAGGGGAGGTGTAATGGAGAGGTGTGATGGAGAGTGCAGTAAAGGTGAGTAGAGTTGTGTAGTGAATGTGATGGAGGTGTGATGGAGAGTGCAGTAAAGGTGAGTAGAATTTTGTAGTAAATGTACCCTGTAGTATAACACACATACCATTTAAGTGTTTGAGCGCTCGCTCTGCATCTCTCCTCGTCATGAAGGCCACAAAACCACAGTTCCTTTCTCGCGCCCTCTCCTCATCAGTCCTGGGCCACATGATCTTCACACTCGCTAACGGCCCGTACCGTCCAAACTCTTGACACAACATCTCCTCATTCATCTACAAAACACAACACCAAGACAGGTCAAAGGTCACATAACTACGTGGAAGTCATCACATGTCACAAAAACGTTCTCAAGCATGACTGAACACGTTCACTGATCACTCTGGTGCACGTGACATTGAATGTGTGTGTGTTACCTGAGGGTTGATGTTGCCCAGGTACAGATTTGTGGTTGTAGGATCTCCAACATCATGTGAGCCAGGAGCAGAATCATCTAAAACTGTACAACACACACCTCATTACATATCCATGACAACCCACACACACACACACACACACACTTACAGGATCGTCTTCCCTCTACAGAGGGCAGAGGCTCAAATCTACTGACTCGTCCCTTCAACCTGTGACGTTCATCTCGCTCCTCTTGGATTCTAAACACACACACAGACAAATCGAAATGTAATCACAGAGAGGACCGTGTTTTCACTGCTGCAGCTCTTAAACTGTGGAATGACTTTTCACTGCACATCAGGCCCCTTTCTTTGTCTACTTTTAAATCCCATCTCTAAACCCATCTCTTCTTCTTGGCCTTTGGGACCCTTTGAAAGTGTGATTTGTCTTTTAATTTATATACTTTTCTAAGTTAGGTGGGTTTTATGTGCTTTTATGTCTTATTTATAAAAAAATTTTTAGTGGGCAGTAAAAAGCTTTATACCTGTGCAGAAACTGGATGCTCCCACCCTTCATGAGTCCCCTGCTGTCTTGCAGTTTGGCCTTTATTGGCCAGCCCATGAAAAGTTTGTGTAAGAGAAGGCAACTCTGACACTAAACCTACAGCTGTCTTAGCTTTCTGAGCCACTGTGGAGTTGCTCCATACCAAGTAAAGAATAAGATAAATATAAAGTCTCCATTTAAAGACAAATTACACAAACACACACACATATACACACACAAACAAACATACATACACATATATATATACACACACACACACAAATACGGATAGCTACATATTACAACTATTTTATAATTATACTATTTTACACACACACACACATCTATATATCTATATATATATATATATACACACACACACACGGATAGCTACATATTACAACTATTTTATAATTATCCTATTTTACACACACATCTATATATCTATCTAGCTATCTCTCTCTTTCTGTATGTATATATATATATTTTGCGATAAAAATTGCAATATTACAAAATATTACAATTCTCACCAAATTACTTGAATTTGGAAAGAATTAGGTTGATTCCCCAAAGTCAATGATCTAACATGTCATATCCTAAAATAAAGGGGCTCATCTGTAAACAAACAAGATTGCAGGTATGTACAGTGGTGTGAAGTGTTTGCCCCCTTCTTGATTTCTTATTTTGTGCATGTTTGCTACACTTAAATGTTTCATCAAACAAATTTAAATATTACTCAAAGACAACAAAGTAAACACAAAATGTCATTTTTAAATGAAGGTTTTTATTATTAAGGGGAAAAAAAATCCAAACCTACGTGGCCCTGTGTGAAAAAGTGATTGCCCCCACTGTTAAAACATAACTGTGGTTAATCACACCTGAGTTCAATCTCTCTAGCCACACCCAGGCCTGATTACTGTCACACCTGTTCTCAATCAAGAAATCATTTAAATAAGACCTGCCTGACAAAGTGAAGTAGACCAAAAGATCCTCAAAAGCTAGACATCATGCCAAGAGCCAAAGAAAATGAGAACGTAAGTTACTGAGTTATCGTCTCTTTGGAAAAGGTTATAAAGCCATTTCTAAAGCTTTGGGACTCCAGCGAACCACAGCGAGAGCCATTATCCACAAACCACGAAAACATGGAACTGTGGAGAACCTTCCCATCAGTGGCCAGCCGACCAAAATCACCCCACGAGCATGGCGACGACTCAAAGAGATCACAAAAGACCCCACAACATCATCCAAGAAACAGCAGGTCTTACTTGCCGCAGTTAAGTTCAGTCTTCATGACTCCACCATAAGAGACTTTGCAAAAATGACCTGCATGGTAGTTGCAGTTGTTGCTGCTTGGGGTGGCCCAACCAGTTATTAGGTTTAGGGGCAATCACTTTTTCCACACAGGGACATGTAGGTTTGGATTACATTCTCCCTTAATAATAAAAAAAAAACATCATTTAAAAACTGCATTTTGTGTTTATTTCTGTGTTTATTATTGTGTTTATTTAGCTCTCAATGCTAAATTTTTGTGCAATATTTGTTCTTAAGTGCAATATTGAGGAGCTCTAAATCCAAGAATTTCATTCCGGTAGTGATGTTTTATTGTTACCTGTATATGACAAATAAACTTGAAACTGTGTGTTATCTTTGACTAATATTTAAATTTTTTTTTGATCTGAAACATTTAAGTGTGACAAACATGCTAAAAAATAAGAAATCAGGAAGGGGACAAACACTTTTTCGCACCACTGTAAAAGGGATCCAGGAGGCCATGTGCCTGAACTCCAGATTAAAACAGAGCATTAGGGATGGAAGCCTCATTCACATTAACATGAGTGACAAAATAGACATTATTTACACGTTATTCTACACTTTGTTGTAAACATACTTTAAATAAAAATCTAATTACATCATTTACAACTTACATTCTGTCTGATGAATTGTGTTGGTAGTTGTAGCAAGTTATAACTATTTTAAGGAATTTACTTTTATATATAGAAACTATGTTTTTGTTCAAACATATAATTGCTTAACTGTATTAATATATGCAACCTTTATGTGAATGAATATTTGTGATTACTGTTTACATATCATATATCAACAATAATTACAAATATTAACTCATTCACACAGAAAAGCTGCATACATTAAGCAGAAAAACAATTACATAAACACTGAAAGTAATATTTAGTGCATTAAACGCTAATATAATTATACACATTAATATATGACAGGTTTTATTCTAAAATCTTTAATTTGAAATGTGTTATTTTATTTAAGGAATATACAGTTTAGGTGAAGTTTTATTCAGCACTGAGCAGTTTTATCTTTCGTACTATACACATTTTTACATCATGATTCTCAGTAAAATGTTATCATTAATTAAATATAAACTATAACAATATAGTTGCACTGCATTAGTCTGAATTTCTGTAAGTAAAATTAAATCCTTTCATAGAAACTTGCATGTTACTGTCATTAGTCAATTAGCTGAATAATCTTCTCAGAACATAAGTGGAGATAATGCGCGCTGAACGATCATTATGAAAAAAGTTCAGAGGGGGCAGATCACATCTATTTGCAATGGTCAAGCAGGGGTCAATGTTGCAGGGAAAATGACGGCAAGCGCTTGGACAAAATAGGATGTATATAGCTGCAGTAAAAAGGGGAAGGGGCATGAAAAAAAATGTGAAATGCACGCTGCATCATGCTTAAACAACCTAGCTGAGTAGTAGTATACAAAATTAAATCATCATCATCATGATGATTTCGTCAAAAGTTTTTTGTGTCGTAACATTATTTTGAGTTCTTGCTTTGCACTCATCATACAGCGCTCGGGTGAGCAACAGTATTTGTGTTAGCTCGTGTTGGGGCAGCAAAGGCGAGGAACTGTCGGCACAGTACATAGTTGGTCTACATCGTTTTTTTTATATCCAAAATATTTCCATATTTCGAATGTTGACCTTCTTTTAAGTCATCCCTCACAGTCTCTCCGTGTTTAATCGCTCATCTTCGGCATGGTGTGTGAGAGGGAGCACCTGTTCCATGGGGAGGGGCTGACTGTGAGCGGACTGATCAGAGTGAGAGAGAGCGCGCGCAAGAGAGACAGCGGAGCAAGGAGGTTTTTTCAGAGATGCTCTTCTGAAGAAAAGCAAAAGTTGACGTCGTAAAAAAGAGAAAACATCACGTCCTGCGATGTGATTATCGCACATGTGCACATCGCGATGATCAAACTATACATTGTACTGCCCTAATAAACCGATCCAGAATGAATGGTGTCAGTGAGTATGTACAATATTATCAATATCATAAACAGTAGAACATGAATGTAGTGCAGAATGTTAATGTAGAACAGTGGATGTTGTTGCTGCATGGAGGAGATGTACAGATTAATGTCCGCAGGTAGGAATGATTTCCTGTGTGGTTCAGTGGTACATTTAGGTGGTATCAATCTCTCACTGAACCTGCTCCTGTGACTGATCAGCAGGTTGTGAAGCGGGTGGGAGGTTTTGTTCAGTATAGACCTTAACTTGGACAACATTCGCCTCTCCGACACTACCATCAGAGAGTCCAGCTCCATCCCCATAAAGTTCCTGGCCTTGCGGATCGGTTTGTTCAGTCTGTTTGCGCCTACAACCCTCAGCCTGCTGCCCCAGCATGCAACAGCATAGCGAATAGCGCTGGCAACAGAGCCCAGAATCAGACTGCTCAAACTACAGAGGTATTAAATTGTTGTCCATGACAGGGAAGACACTTGCAAGAGTCAGTTGCTGAGGAAAACCTTACGGAACGCCAGTGGTAAAAGCGTTGCTAAGGATAACGTAGCCTTTGGCCGATTGCATAAATATGTCTGAAAGAGCCACTCACTAAACTTGTCAACAAAGATCCTGTAGAATGCTGTAGTAGTTACCACTCTCCTTTATGGATCAAAAGCCTGGACCCTGCACAGGAAGCATATACAACTTTTGGAATGCTTCCAAATGCAATGCCTTCACTCCATCATGGGCAAAAAGTAGCAAGACTATGACACTATCGTAAAAGATAAGGCCAGATGGAAGGCAGTAACCAAGCAAGGTGCAGGGTTCTTTGAAGCAACAATGAGAGCAACAGCTAATGAAAAGTGAAATCAGAGAAAACCCACCCAGAGCTTCACTACTGAGGGTTTAGATATCCAAAATGTGCCAAAATCTGTCATTCTACGATCAGCCTCCACAGCCATCAGAAGGCATGTTCTCGCTATCAACTTTCTTCCCAATATTCTTCAGAGATGAGGAATCCACCGTCATCAGCATCATGTTTTTTAGCTCTATGTGCAGCACTTTAACTGGAGTTGTTTTTAAAGTGCTTTGTAAATAAAGGTGGATTACTTTGAACTGTGCCATGATCACACACCTAAAGTGGGGTAACACACACACACACACTTACTGTTTGAGTTCCTCTTTGAACAGTTCCAGGTTGCTCTTTTTCTTCTCTTTCTCCGCTCTCTTTTGTGCCTGTGGAGAGGAACCGCATTAATGTAACTGTGTGAGTGAGGTGGAGAAGCAGGAACAGAGTGAAACTCACGTTGCGTTTGTCTAAAGCGAGGAACTGTGGAGGAGTTTCAAGCGGTAAAAACGCTTTCGCTTCCAGAATTTTAGATTTGGGTTTATAAAGTTTTCCTCTTTTATCATCAGCTGCAGCTTCCTCTGGAAAAATGAACCCAAAAAAAATCCATATCATAACAGTGTTTCACACACAAATACACACAGATATGCACAAACTTAGGGTTAGAGAAACCCTATTGATTTATCTTATCAACTTTCAATTGGTTTACCATTAATATAAAATTACATAAAAATTGTAATTATTTACAAAATAAAATACACATTATCTCCTAACACATTAAAAAGTTACAGCCTATAATCAAATACAAGTTGAAATCTGAAGACAGAAGTGCATTTATGGAAATAGGGTTGATGGAATATGTTTAATTTTAATATACCTCACTCGGCAAAAAATAAATAAATAAATAACTACATAACTACATAGGTGCGACTCCAGAATTACTGGCACCCTTAGAGAATATGAGCAAAACAGACTATGAAAAAAAGGCTATATCGTTTATCCTCTTGATCTTTCATTCAAAATATTCACAAAAATCGAACCTTTAATTAAAGTAACATAATTCTTATAAAACACATTTTTTCTTAAAAATGTGTGCCACAAATATTGCCACCCATCATTTAATATTTTGTGGTGATGAGGTTGGTGAACACACGGCTCAGGATCTGAGACCAATCCTCCACACCGAATCTCTCCAGATCCTTCAGATTCCAGGGTCGACGCTTATGGACCCTCCTCTTCAGCTCATCTCACAGGTTCTCGATGGGGTTTAGGTCGGGGGACTGTGATGGCCGTGGCAATAGCTTTATTCTGTGGTTGGTGAACCATTTTTGTGTAGATTCTGAGGTGTGCTTTGGATCATTGTTCTGCTGGAACGTCCAACCACTGCCCATTTTAAGCTTCCTGGCAGAGGCTGTTAAGTTTTCACTGATTATCTGCTGGCATTTGATGGAGTCCATGATATCATGTATCCTGACAGGATGTCCAGGGCCTTGTAGGTGGTGTGTGACAGTAGTTTTGGAGACTTTCTGACCCCAAGACTGAGCTAATGTCTGTAACCTCTGCAATTCTCCAGCTGTAATCCTTGGAGATTCTTTTGCCGGTCGAACCATCTTCCTCACGGTGCATGAGGTCAATGTACCCACACGTTCCAGGCTGATTCTTTACATCTCCTGTTGCTTTAAGCTTCTTAATTATTGTCCTGGTAGTGGAAACGGGTATTTTCAACTGTTTAGAAATGATTTTATATCCATTTCATGGTTGACCATTCAAGAGCTCCTCATCAAACAGGTGAACTTAAAATGTAAAACATGACTGGAAATTTACTTCAGTTAGATTTTAAATAAAGACTTTCTACAGACTTTCTTTTCTTAATTGTGGCACGCATGTTTTGGAAAAAATATTTATTTAATGTCATTTTTCCCCCTTTCATTAATTTTAATTCAATGAAAAGATAAGGTTTTTGTGAATATTTTGGGTGAAAGACCAAGGGGATAAACAGCAAAGGCAGTTTATACAGCCTGATTTGCTCATATTCACTGAGGGTGCCAATAATTCTGGAGGGCACTTTGTATTATCTTTGAAATGATCTACGGAAGCTACAATTTTCTGTTGTAACATTAATTTATATATCTATGTATACGTGTCCCACTTGATGATGAAAGAGTATTAATCTCTTGAGAAATATCAAGTGTCATGCTACAAATTTTACAACAAAATTGTAAGAATGCTGCATATATTGTCCATTCATGTCTGTATAATCACCGAATGCCATGCCATGATCAAAGATTAATGCACTCCATGAAAATATTGGGGTGTGCGACTTTTCTTTTGGCCGGGCAGAATGGATAGCTATAACTAACACACATTTTATGTCAATAAAATACAACTTTCACCCCTTCAAACAAAAATTAGTCATTGTTATTTTTGTTTTTAACTATAACTGCTTACTCACAGAAGTGATGAAGAGATCTAACGGTGTATAGATGGTTTAAGATGTGCAGTAACATTCAACTGCTGCAAGGCAAGTTTACAACAAATGGATAGTGATGGGGGTCTGTGTGTCTGTGGTGTTAATTACCTTTAGTGGCATTGGCGATTCCTCCTCGAACAAAGGTTTTCACTCGCCCTTCACCTCCCTCAAACGCAGCCAGAAACTCCTCATATATTTCTGCAGCTGCTTTCTCATCCTCCTGCTCAACACACCCACACACACACATTACATTTATCCACACAATTTAAGTTCCTTATTAATCCTTCCAGCATTCAGATTCAATGTTTTACTAACACAACCTATACATTACATCTTACATCCCAAGATTACCATTTTCACAACTTCATCCGGGATCAATAAAGTATTCTGATTACAATAAACAACTTCACACACAAACAACTTCAGTCTCGTGTCACACACACCTTCTTCTTCAGCTCGTCCTGTTCCTTTTTACTCAGAGTTCTTTTAGCCACAGTCATTTTACCCATACTGAAAGCCTTCAGTTTACTTTCCAACAAAGCCTGAGGAGAAACACACACACACAAAGTGATGGGAGACAGACTCAGTAAACATTATATAATATAAAACAACTGGTACCACTGAGCCTGGCACTGTTAAATCATATTAAACACAACAGGTCAGAGCTGCACTTTTACATTCACAGAGAATTGTGATGGAGTTTTTTTTTAAATACCCCTATTTACGCTAACGAATGTACAGTACAATTTACAAACACTGTTTTAGTATTTTATTTAATCACGTGCGAGTTAAAATTAACGCTAGTTAAACATGCTGTGTTTACAAAAATGAGTAATAACCTGAATAAATTCAAACTAAACATTAGCAACGCAGCTACATAGGAGAAAGTTAGCATGCTAGCCAGCTAACTAATAAATACCTGTGCAGGTTTGGAGTTAAAATAGATGTTTAGCAAAACGTTTAAGTTCTTACGCCATCATTTGTACAGCAGTATTTGAAACTATAATGTTAACGCATAGTTTTATTTACAGCACATTTATAACATTAATAGTTAGCTGTTAGCCAGTTAGCTATCAACACCACTCTACCCTTCAACTAGCAAGCTTTGTCAACGGGTTATGCTAGCTAAGACTGAATAGAACCAAACCCTTAACGATTAAAACCCACACGGTCCAAAATTACTGTGTAATTAGTGAAAATTGTTAGAGATGTACCTTTGAGGCGGACTTCTGCGTCCCGCCTGGCGTTTTGTCCGCCATTTTCCCACAGCAATGCCTGGGTCGCGTCCCAAATTACGGCCTGTTTTAGATGTAGTACACTATATAAAGTAGAGAAGACATTTCAGTAGTGTAGCTTTATAGGAAGAAATTGTGTATTTGGCATTCACTAAATACTTTATTAGCCTGGACTGCCAATATGATAGTGATACAATGAACAGGATGAAGACTAAACCACCTCCTGCAGGACACGAAGTGCACTAGATTAAAAGAAAGGGCACCTCTAATGATACAGGTTTATTTGTGACGTGTGCGGACAGAAAAGAACTGTATTGAAATGAACAGATTTTCCCTGTATGTGTTCCGTGACAGTATACCGAGTGTTGAATTAAGGTTGATTAATGCTCAATATTATCGACGGATACGCACAGAGCTTTAATGCCGTACTTTGTGTTAATTTCCTCCGTATTTCTACCAGATTTCTACACGTTTCCGGAAAGCTTGCGAATGCATACAGAACAGAGCAGTAGCCACCGGCACTCATGGGGGCGCTGTAGCCAAGAGTTCAAAAGAGTGACAAAGAAGAAATTATAACACTGGCCCATAGATGGAGTAAAAAGATAGACTGGCGGTGCCTCGCTATCGCGGTGTCAACATGACGCCATCTTGGAGAGGGCTCCTTGTGGGCTTTTTGCTATAGAAACAGTGGGGGAAGTGAGCATAAAGGAAATGTTTTAATGCCACTAGAAAGCGATCTGTGGGTTTATTTGGCACATAACACGACATCATAATGTCAGTGTGTTTATTTTTATTGTTATGGAATGCATAGTACAGAATAAATACATGTTTATTAATTAATAGACTTCATTCTCGCATGCTTTAAGTTGTTCTTTACTTCCCAGCTACTGTACTAATCTAAATTTACTCATTCTTGCATGGGTTCGCAGACAATTTAACAGCTCATGATAATAAACAGTTTAGAAATCAGAGCATAAATTAATTCATTAAATTAATCTTTCTTGACAAAGAGTAAGTTTTTAGACAAAGTAATATCCTGCAACTGTAAACAAACGTCTACTTCGTTTGACTGCACGGCAAAATAGCTCTCAGGTGAAGGCCAAGGAAGGAACATGTGTTCGCATAATAACAATCCCAGATGTGTTTGCTTCCATCAGGGGTGGTGCACCACCACCAGTGTCCTGGTCCTGTCAGCCATGGCAAAAAGAGAAAGAGTCCGCCCAAATTTCCATCTACATGCTGT
>JAOUQZ010000049.1:26919147-26930733 GCA_028564935.1 Neosilurus hyrtlii | reverse complement strand
TGTGTGTGTGTTTGTGTATGTGTGTGTTTGTGTATGAGTATGTGTGTTTGTGTGTATGTGTATATGTGTGTTTGTGTGTATGTGTATATGTGTGTTTGTGTATGAGTATGTGTGTGTATGTGTGTATGTGTGTATGTATGTGTGTGTGTGTGTTTGTGTATGTGTGTGTTTGTGTATGAGTATGTGTGTTTGTGTGTATGTGTATATGTGTGTTTGTGTATGAGTATGTGTGTGTATGTGTGTGTATGTGTGTATAGTCAGTTGTAAAAGTTTGTACACTCCACCCTTTATGACTGTTGTATGTTTATACATTAATGACTCGCCTGTCTGTCTCTTCCCATCACGATGAGGAAAGATGAGAAAAGTTAAAACATCTTTTCAAAACACTTTTGTTGATTTTCCTTCATGATGTGAAATGGGGCTTGCTGTTGTGCTATATTTTATTTATGTACAGTTTAATATTAAAACCAGTTTTATGGGGTGGGTGGGGCAATTCACTGTATTTTTCAGCTCTGGCTGCCATACAGGCTATGAAGTTTTAACACCCCCCACCCCCACCGCGGGGCAGGTGTGATCTGGAAGGAGAGTTTTGCCAGGTAAAGTGAGGAAACCTGGCTCACCTCAGGGTGATTGGGATTCAGTGGAGCTGATCTTTATGGAAAGCGCTGCGTCTGCTGCATTGTATTTATCGACTCAGGTGAGGAGCGCGACCTTTCATCTGCCACAACCAAATCCATATAAACGTCATTTATACAGCAAAAGAAAGGCGTGTAGAGACGTGCACGTGGGCGTGTACCGTGTGGTGTGTTGGGTGTGCACAGGTCCACACTGATGCGGCAGGGATGAAGATTCCGGATCCCGGAGACGGATGTTTCAGTTGATTAATAAGAGATGATGATGTGGCCAAAATATCACCATCTGGTTCTGTTTCACTGAAACCTCATCCTCATTCTACATCCTAAATAAAAACAAACACCATCCAACAACAAATATCAACAACTGATTCAATCCTCACGTCTTCAGGTAAACAAATATTTTTATGTCTCAAACGTTAATGAATAAAAGTTTCCGTGGAGGAGCTCGGATTAAACCCCACTGCCTGATGAAGGGTGCTAGATCTATAGAGTAAAGGACTTACAGTAAGGGGGTTATAGGAAAAAACAAACTCCTTCATCATCAGGGAGTAAGATGATCATCATCAGACATCACGAGTCTTTACACTCGGCCCTCACTGAGATCCACATTAAACTAAAAAAGGAAACCCATCGATTACTAAAGTCTGATCACTTAAATCTCTTTCAGCTGGTTTTTACAGAACCTCGTTATAGAAATATAAACAAACACATCCATCTCCAAACAGACCCTCCTCCCGACAGTACAACCTCTTCCCAACGGTCCGACCCACTTCTCGATGGGACAACCTCATACCGATGGACGGACCCTTTTCCCAACGGACCGACCCTCTTCCGGACAATATGACCCTCTTCCTGATGGACCGACCCTCTTCCCGACAGACCAACCCTCTTAACGAAGAACCGACCCTCTTCCCAATGGACCGACCCTCTTCCCGATGGTGTGACCCTCTTCTGGACAGTATGACCCTCTTCCCGATGGACCGACCCTCTTCCCGACAGACCGACCCTCTTAACGAAGAACCGACCCTCTTCTCGATGGACCGACCCTCTTCCGGATGGTGTGACCCTCTTCCTGACGGACCTACCCTCTTCCGGATGGCTTGACCCTCTTGTGGACGGTGTGACCCTCTTCCCGACGGACCGACCCTCTTGCTGGTGAATAGACATGGCATATTAAGCTTAGATCATCATCGAACTCGATTGTACTGACCTGAACAGAGTTCTGACCTCAACCACATCACCTTTGGGATGAACTGGAGCACAGATTGAACCCTAGACCTCGTCCACATTCCGACATCACCTGACTTCCTCAATACTGCTCTTGTAGCATAATAAACACAAATCACCACAGCCACACCCAAATATTCTAGTGGAAACTCTTCCCAAAAGAGTGGAGATTATTATATCAGAAACAAAGGGGAATAAATCTGGAACGAGATTCAATAAGGACGTGTGGGTGTGACGGTCAGGGGTGCACATACTTCTGGCTGTTTAATCTGGTTTTCCAAAGTACACACACACACACACACACACACACACACACACACACACACATATATATATATATATATATATATATATAAATAAAGTAAGTGCTCTGTAAAATCCATACAGGAGAAATTCCTGAACACTGCGCTAAAAAGTGTAATATTTTGGCTTTTGTCAGTAGCGAGCAAAAACCCCAAACCGGAATTTCATGATGAGATCAGGAGATTTTCTTGAAGCTTTTTTCCTTATTCGAAAGTTCCAGGATAAAGTATTTTACAGCAGCAGCCTTTTTAATCATTAATGGAGTTTATTGCCCCAAGAGGTCTAACAAAGAATATCCCTGTTTTAAATACACTTTTAATCAAAATTAATCAGAATTAGGGCTGGGTGACATGGCCGAAAAATCATATCACACTATTTATAATGGTTTATATATATATATTTATATATTCTGCTGTGAAAATAATGTTCAGAAATGAAAAAACATGACAGCACATGCAGACTGCTCGTATGTATGTATGCTTGTAAAAGACTGAATCTAAAAGTTTTAAAAGAAAGTTTAATATTCATGATGCTCAGCTATCTAATGATATGAATAATTATATCACGATACGATAATTTATCGCTATATCGCCCAGCTCAAAATTTAACTTCTAAATTCTACATTTATCCGGAGGGCCAGATTCGAACCCCTACCAGACCGCTCCCTGCACACACGGCATACGTCAGCACCCCGGATTTATTCGTAAAAGTCAAGATTGAAGATAAAAAGAGAACGTTCCGGTGAGCCTTCAAGGCCGTGGTACTTTTGGTTTCCTTCGGTTTGTTTGGGTTCAGTGTTAATAAATATTCCACCAGGATTTCAACACAGGGATTTACCAGCAGCAATCTGAAGGTAAGACTGGAATTGAACCTCAGCACCAGTTACCAGTAAACTTAAAATAAATAAACAAACAAACAGAGAATCGACAGTGCACTTGACGTGTTTTTCTCTTTAGAGGAAACATCTAATATACGTTTAAAGGTCAGTTGAACAGGATGAAGATGATGATGATGAGAAGGAGGAAGATGATGGATGCTAAAGTTCAAACAGCACCGACAGGAAAGATCTCCGAATCTTCATGACTTTCATCCCTAACTGAACACCACAGCAACCCAGCATTCGAAAACATTGGGGAAAAAAGACACAATAAAGAAAAGCATGATATTTTCACGATGTAGGACCTTCACACCATGTGTGTACTGGTTTTTATAAGAAGGACAAATGTTTACAGAATTAAAGAGAGAAACCAGTGCTGATACCTGACCATAACGGTAATCCTCTGATCCCAGTATATTGTAATGGAACAGATCGCGATACTGAGATACCGTATCATATTGTTCGTGTAGGACACTTGTCGCATCCTTCCCTGTTGTGTGTGTGTGTGTGTGTGTGTGTGTGTGTCTCACCTGGTATTCGAGCTGTTCCAGTAGACCGCGTGTCGGTCTGAAGGCGGAATCCGGTCATCCGTCCACACACACTCCAAACACAGCACAGCCAGCACCAGCGCCTGAACCTCCATCTGGGAGTCCCACCACACCACTGACCTTCTGCTTATTAAAAAACAACTTATTTTAACACAGGAACATCACAGGAACCCTGAAACAACACACGCGTGTTCATCCATGAGGACACGGATGATGGCGAGATCTTATTGGGGAAGCATGATGATGTTATACGCGAGGACAAGGATCTCTTCTCTTCTCTTCTGTGACACAGCTCAGGAAAGGCTGGACGCCTTCAAGACGACCACGATGCCGGATGATGACCGAGTGCTGTGAAGTTCCTCGATCGCATCCGATCCGCCTGGATTTGAGCTCAGCAGGTGCCGAGGAACATCTCCATCTCCAGAGGTCTTACGGGGCATGATCGTTTAGGCACGGGGACAGTAAATCCCTCATCGTCCTCCTCAGAGTGGTCCAAGTTTGGAGGAGCTCAGGGTGATGGGCTTCACTGTGTGTTCTCCTGGTTCCTCAGGTCGCCTTCAGGATCACAAATAAATCCTTTCATCTCATGGTGGCGTCTCTCGTCTCACATTCACTCCTGCACTGAACCAGTCAGGGACGAGCTTTCCATCTGCCTGCAGAGAGAGTGTGAGTGTGTGAGAGTGTGAGTGTGAGAGAGTGTGTGTGTGTGAGAGTGTGAGTGTGAGAGAGTGTGTGTGTGAGAGAGGGAGAGAGAGCTCCACACTGCACTCAGTATTACCGCTGACTGACGACCTGAGCGCCTCAAACCGCCCCTCAGACCACAGGCGATTCTGATTGGCTAGCAACAGCAACCAATAAAAATAAAAAGGGGCGGGGCTTACCTGGGGCTTGTGGTGATTAAAATTGGCGGGAAGAGGCTGCTCTCTCTGAGAGGAATTAGCTCGTGCAGTAGCATTAGCTTCTCTTTTTGTTTATTTTATACATAAACATGAAACACTGTTATTTTAATTAATACACAGAAACCCCAAGTGTCGTCGCTGTGTACTAGTTACTCATCAGTGGGTCATTTTAAAATCAAATACTGAATAGAAACCTTTTTTCTTGGTTATATAAAAGTCTTTTTCTTCCAGCCATTAAAACTTCAGGCTAAAATATTTACAGTATCTAAAATAATCAGATGGAAATTCTTAATACTTTCATCGCTTTTAACACTTTTTAACCCTTTTTCAGTGACATATTTCACCGAAATCACCAAACTAGCCCTTAAGCTGATTACAACAGATCACTGTATCAAGCAGCCACGAGTACAGCTGCGATTCTCAGGCTCCAAGCAGGGAGAATAAAGCACAGGAGAAGTGATGAAGGGTAAAAGATGAGTGAGGAAGAGGAAGGATGAGAGATGGAGATGGGTGACGGCATAGGCAAGGTTTTTTGGTATTTGGGGGGGGGGGGGGTGCAGGTGTCGTGTTTACTTCAAATCCAAGGTCAGAGTGTAAACGAGAGAAAGATCTCCCACAGGGATGTGATGAACAGATGCAGAAAGTAAAGAAATGAAATAAAAGCCAGGAACCAAAAACATTAAGACACAAAGGAATGAAGGATTTATTGAAAGAATGAAGAAATAATAAAGAGAAAGAAAAGCATGGCTATGTTTCCATAAACGGTACACACACGCTGTGATGGAACAATCTTTAATATTCTGTGGAATACAAAACATAAATGCTCTAACAATGTCATCTTTATCAAAATATACATAGACGTGATATCTGTATCACTCAAAAAGAAAAAAAAAAGAAAAATACCTGGGGAACATGCGGCCGGTCCCCAAACACTAGCATTAATAACGACTGTGTTAGTGTTCTTACAGGAACATCAGTCATTACCCATAATACACTGCACGTTAAGTTTGCAACAAAGTGTGTAAGGGAATAATTTGTTTAAACATTATATTTAAACTCTGATGTTTCTATGGTAACCGTTGAGAAAATTCCAGTAAGAACACTGACTAGCATTTGGGACCCGACCTTAGAACTCCACGCTCTTAAGACTACAAAAGTTTTGGTCTTTGTATTTAACAATTAAAGGCATTCGAGCAAAATCTAAATATGGGATAGAGGAATGTGAAAGTAAATAATCAACAAGTTTTACCCAAAAATAAAACATGCACAGCACCACCTGTACACCAAACACTTCATCAGCCAAATAATAAAGTAAGTGTTTACTTTAGTTCTGCAATGGAGCTACCATGCTAACACTAACACAGGTAACAAGTAAGAGATGCTAACAGCTACCGTTTTAATGCCATACCAGTATCAGACTCTGGTAGGGGTGGGGCTTAAAGTGTGAAGGAGGTGCCTTTTCACTCAATTTTTATTATGGATTTTATATCTAAAACTAGTGGCTTAAGCTAACATTTATCATTAGCAACATTAGCCTCATAGTTCAAACCTAATGCTACAGTAGCTAATGCCACAGAGTGAAAACATCAGTGATGACATCACTGCTTGCAGAAGGACAAAACCTGTGCATGTTTTATTTCTATACAGCCATCCAAAAACAACCACCAACTTGAATTACATTTATAAAAAAAAACAAAAAAAAAAAAAAACAAAGTGCCCAAAAACCAAACGGATAATGTTTCAAACATGGAGAGGTTTTAACAGGAAGTAGATTTGGTGTTATAGTGTAAACACTATGAATTGTGAATGCTAGATATAAAGAGTAAAGGCAGCAGAGACGCCATGTTTGGGCTTCACTTCATAAAAGTTGACTTTTAGTGCAGAAATAAATCTCTAAACTGAGAGTGAAGGCACAGTGATCCATCTAATCCATTACATCATCCAGGTCAACACATGCATGTGTGAGTGTGTGTACGCAAGAAACGTGAAACTGTAGCGCTATTACAACATACAAATCAAGAATAAGTTTAAATGAGGCGGGGCTAAGTTCCACCATCTAAAGCTAGAATTTACAAAAATAATTCAAGAATCCCATTATTTACCCTGGAACTAGTCAAATATTTAACATTTATACCCAAATATCAAAAATCTGATACTTTATAAATCAAAATAATTCTTAATCATACTACGGGTTCGTCCTGATCCATTACGCAAATTAATATAACGCCTAATAAAAAGATCGCAAGGACGACAACAACATTTTATATAGTCATAATATTTATCTAATTACTTACAAAAAAGTCCAAAATAAATCACGAGGTACCGCCTGTTCTGTTTCAATCCCAGCCATGTCTGAACATCTGTTTCAAAAATAATCATTAAATTCTTCAGTAATTTGTAAAGAATTAGAAACATTGCCTGGGATTAATATGCAAATTAATATATTTAGCCCTCATAAGATTCATCTGCCTTCCAAATTACAAAAATCCTGAAAAAATAAATATCATATGGAAAATTTATCAGATAATGAATAATAAATCACTTGGCTGAGGCACTTTAACCTGATTTTTCTTTTGTAACATTTTTTAAAAAAACAAATCGCATCAAAATTGTTATTATTCAAATTCTTTCATTATAATATTCTTTATATAGCCTTAATCTGTCACAAAAAGATCCTTACAGCAAACAGAAAAAAGCCATAAAGTGACTAAATATATTCTAACAGGGGGTGTGTCCTCTGGACTAATCTGAATAATTAGAATAAAATTAAAGATTTTACTAGCAAAAGGCCATGAAGCGATGAATCATTCCTCTATTATCCCTCGGAAACAAAATTCCTTGATTTATTGGAAAAAAAATTATTATTATGAAATTAAAATTATTATAAAATTATTTAAAGAATGAAAGAATAAATGATATGAATATGCAAATTAACCTGCTTTATACCTAAATTTGTTCTTTTACTAGACACAATCATCTACATATTCTCCTCCATAATTCAAACGTTCATAATCCGCTACATTCCATCTGATTTCTACACCGATATAAAAATGAGTTCTAATGTGAAATCAGAGCAAATTAGAAATATGGCAATCAGAATAAATTTTATGCAAACAATATGTAAATGAACCTCAAATCCAAATCTGAAATTTTACCAAAATCAAAACCTTAAGAGGCTTCTTCACAAACAGGATGACGGTCGAATAGGAAGTGACCATATAAGGCACTGCGTATATGAGAGGCAGAAATGACAAGGTTGTTTTCTAAATTTTGAGCGGCCGTGCACGTGTGTGTGCAAGAAAGATTGTAGGCACTGAATGTGAACCACGCAGCATCTATGATTGAAAAAGAAAATGCACCATTTCCCAGAATCCCTATAGAAAAACGATCAGCGTTCAGAGATAGAGATATAAACAACGATGATTACACTACAATTTATTTATTTTGCACCATATAGTTTAAGAAAGTGTGCGAGAAAATAAAAGATTACAAATTAAACCCAAATTAAAATATTGGGTTTCTTCAGGTCTGTGTGTAAATAATTAGAAAAGGAATGACGAAGTGTGTGTGTGTGTACGTAAAACCCTGTGCGAGTATTAGATGGTGGATTTGGAAAAGGAGACGCGAAGGTGATGGTTCTCTCCCAGGTCATGATTGTGGAACTCAATCAGGGATTCGATGGCCTCCTCTACCGAGCCGAGCTGAATCAGCGCCATCTTGTGGTCCTTCCTGAAACAGGAGAAAAAAAAAATCAATTAAAAATCCCAGTGACTGTGCTTTAAAAATAAAGAATTCAAAAAGGAGAAAACTAGAAGGCAAAAAGCAGGAATTAAAAAACAAAGCAGTTAAAGTAGCCTGGTAGGGCATGTCGTAGGGACCATTCAACATAAATGTAGAGGGGGACACATTAATAAATTAATTTATATTAAAAATAAATAAATTAAATTAAAAACAAGAGGGGAGAGTGTGGAAAAGAACATACTGGAAAAACTTGAAGGCTTTCACTGATGCTCCTGAACTTCTAAACAGTCCTTTAAGATCATCTTCCCCAACAGACGGTCTATACACACACACACACACACACACACACACACACACACACACACAAACACAAAGTTACTATAAAAGTGTCAACAGTTCTACACTGGTTTATAGATCAGGTGGAGGGAGGAGTCTTGCGGGACACTGGACAGGTGAAAGACAGAGCGATGATGTTGGACAGGTGGAAGACGAAGGGAAAAGACTTACGGGATGTTGGACAGGTGGAGGGAGGAGACTTACGGGATGTTGGACAGGTGGAGGGAGGAGACTTACGGGATGTTGGACAGGTGGAGGGAGGTGGAGGGAGGAGACTTTCGGGATGTTGGACAGGTGGAGGGAGGAGACTTTCGGGATGTTGGACAGGTGAAGGGAGGAGACTTTCGGGATGTTGGACAGGTGGAGGGAGGAGACTTTCGGGATGTTGGACAGGTGGAGGGAGGAGACTTACGGGATGTTGGACAGGTGGAGGGAGGAGACTTACGGGATGTTGGACAGGTGGAGGGTGGAGGACGGAGGAAAGATGTTGGAGTAGTTCTTGGAGCCAGGTTTTTTGAAGCGGTGGAGAGGGGAGGTGGAGAAGTCTTTAGTGAGTCCTTGGTCCTCATGTCCCTCTCGGGGAAGCTGCACTGTGGTGTGTTTGGACAGAGTCACACGCAGTGGTTTCCCGTACAGCTTCTGACCATTCAGGTAACTCATCGCTGATGCACAAACACACACATTAAACATAATTACATCAGTGTTTCAAACCACACACACGTCATCTGTATCTTCACTACACTCCTTTTCTACTGCACATGGATCGATCACTCAATTATTCACCTCGCACAAGGTGGATATCACCCCGAATATTCCTCAAGAACTCCCTCTCCCTCCATCCTTACACTTCTCTATCCCTCCCTTCATCCCTAAACTCCCCTCTCCATCAATCCTAATACTCCTATATCCATCCATAAACTCCTCCCTCCATCCACTCACTTCTCTCTCCATTCCTTCATCCCTAAACTCCTCCCTTCATCCATCCTTACACTTGATCCATCCCTAAACTACCCTCTCCGTCAATACTTGCACTTCTATCCATCCCTAAATCCCCCTCTCCAGCAATACTTATACTCCTGTCCATCTCTAAACGCCTCCCTTCATCCCTAAATTCCTCCCCCCTCCATCCCTGAATTACCCTCTCCACCCATCCTTATACTCCTATATCCATCGTTCCACCCCTATACTCCTATGTATCCCTCCATTCTTATACCCCTCCCTCTATCCCTCCCTCTCCTCTTTCCTTACCCCTTCTCCTTATACCCCTTGTTTTCCATCAATGATTCTTTTCTCTCCACATTTCCATCCCCTTATCCTTTACACACCCTCCATCTCTCCCTCTGATGTAAACAGAGAAGTCTATTTTCAGCTGCTGTTTAAATGAAAATAAAGCTCATATTTACCGAGCTGTGCCTGCGTGGCATCCGCCATCTGCACCAGCGCGTTCTCTTTCTTATTAAAGAGGATCTTCACCCTCATCACGTCGCCATACACACCTTCAACACACACACACACACACACACACACACTCATTAAGCTTCATTTAGTTCTGACACACAGGGAAGTGATTAAATCAGTGGAATTCAGTGACAAAGCATGCACTAAAACTTTACACACACTTTAACTGATGAGCTATCTGTACTTCTATAATCATCCTGGGACTCTGGGTTCTGTTCTACACCCTGTCTGCGACTCCACCTGGAACTACACTACACCTATATGATGACTACCATCGACAGCTGTGTGTGTGATCATGTGATCCAATTCATCACAACATGCAAACATTTAAAATAAAAACATGCAAACAGCTAAAATGGAGTTTAAACTCGGATATGGTGCCAACAGGGAACACGCAACAAGATCCAACATTTCCCTTTCAGAGGACGATGCACAAATGCATTAAAAGAACATTAAAGTGTCCGAATTAGAACCCGACACAGATGTTTACATTTAGGTTTTAGTATTTTTTTATGATGTAATAAAAGTAGAAATGCTGTGCCTTGCTGCTGATTTTGCTAACCTACTAACCTAAGCTCATCCTGTATGCTGTGTGAAGCTGCATGATGCTGATTGGTTGAGACACTGAGACAGAACGGTTATAAATATGAAACACAAAAAGGAGAAGATGGCAGTGATAACATACCGAAAAGAATAAAGAGGCATTGGGGCGTAACGCTCTTTAGAGACAGCAGAGGAAGGCAGCGAGGGAGGAAGGGAAGGGAGAAAGATCGGAGAAGTGCAGGTTCGACATTTCCGCAGATCCAAACAGAATGGAAGAGAAGGAGAAAAAAATCCAGAAGAGAACAAATGTGGGTTTGTCGTTCGTCGTCAATGGGGAGAGAAAAAAAAAGCCAAGATGAGCGAGATAAACAAATAAAACAAACAAAAGAGAGAGAGAGAGAGAAGGAAAGAAAAAAACAGATCAGGTGAGTACACACAGTGCTGCAGAAGTCACTAAAATGAAATGCTTTCACTAAGAGAAAAAGAGGAGAAACAGATTAACAATGAAACACAGGAAAAGGCAAAGAGACTAAAATTATATTGAACTGAAACACGGCACATGGTCAAAACCTCAACTCAACACGCCAGAGCTGCTTTAAACACCACTCACATCTCTCCTTCTGATTTACTCAATTCAACACTGCAATTGATTTATAAACATTAAATTCTATCATTCATCAAATCATCAATATGATTATCTAACAGTTACATCACACACACACACCTCAGGGTTGAGGTTACTGACGAGCAGGACGGTGTGCGCCGTGGCATTCAGGCCAGACAGCGCCAGACGACCTGCAGCAGTGGCCGTAGGAACGCCAAGAGACGCCAAGGCCCCAGGAATCCCTGGAAGAGACAACCCTGAGAACAGAAACACAAAGACAATGTGACCCAGTCTGGCAAAATGAGTCACAGTGACAAAATTCTAAATTGAGTTAGCCGTACCATTTTAAAGCTTAGAGTCTCCTCTTTTAAATGGTACGGCTAACTCAATTTAGAATTTTTGGTCACTGTGACTC
>JAOUQZ010000049.1:26855404-26868331 GCA_028564935.1 Neosilurus hyrtlii | reverse complement strand
GTGCAGCCTCTGCTGTAAAGCGGAGCTTGTACCGGTCCGTCGTGGTGAAGCGGGAGCTGAGCCAGAAGGCAAAGCTCCCAATTTAAAAGTCAATTTACGTTCCTACCCTCACCTATGGTCACGAGCTTTGGTTAGTGACCGAAAGAACGAGATCACGAATAAAAGCGGCTGAAATGAGCTTCCTTCGAAGGGTGGCAGGTCTCTCCCTTAGAGATAGGGTGAGAAGTTCTGTCATCCGGGAGGAACTCGCAGTAGAACCGCTGCTCCTTCGCGTTGAGAGGAGCCAGTTGAGGTGGCTCGGGCTCTGATTAGAATGCCTCCCGAACGCCTCCCTGGTGAGGTGTTTCGGGCATGTCCGACCGGGAAGAGACCCCGGGGCCGACCCAGACCACGCTGGAGGGACGTCTCTCGGCTGGTCTGGGAACGCCCCAGCGACCCCCGGAAGAGCTGGAGGAAGTGGGTGGGGAGAGGGGCGTCTGGACCTTACTACTTAGGCTGCTGCCCCCGCGACCCGACCCCGGAAGAAGCGGAAGAAGATGACGATGATGATGATGATGATGATGATGATGATGATGATGATGGTGGTATGAAATTGCATAAGTTAATTTGATTTTATATCATACTGTATCACTTCTGTATCACGGTACTGTATCTTATGGTATTGTATCATTTCGAATCACCTGTATGACATACAGGATAGACACTGGGTAAAAAAGGGTTAAATCAGGTCACAACCTGAAAACCCAGGCCAGGTGTTTCCAGTGTTTCAGGTGTATGGAGAGGAGAGAGTGTAATAACATCACCAGCTGTGTGCTCAGAAACTGCAGTCATTTTAAAAACTCAGCTGGATGAGGGATTTTTAGGGGATTTTGCAGTAAACAGTAAAAAAAACAGAAACATAACAGCAGATTTTCATTAGAATCCTTCCACTCATTGCTTGTGTAATATCCACATTGCAGATTTTTTCTCTGCTGATGCTGCCGAAGTCTCTGTGTGTTAACTGTGAGCTTAATTACTTTCTAATTATTCTGCTTATTAACACTATTTTCACTGACGCTAAGTGATGCTAACTGTATACCATACATGGCTAATGTTAGCTCAGTGCAATCAATGACACACTGATGGATTTTTTTCCACATTAATGAACTGAAAATATCCTTTATTTGTTGTAAGAGAATGTAAGAGCACCCCTGTGAGTACAAAACATGAAAAAGAGGATGAAGGAGTGGGGTGCGCAGGTGGGGTCAGCTCTTCTAAAGTAATTCAACATTTTTTTAAACGAACTTAAATATCCATTCATTCATTCATTCATTTTCTAAGCCACTTAATCCTAATTAGGGTCGCAGGGAGGCTGGCACCCATCTCAGCCGACTCTGTTTGTAATATCAGTCACACTGCAGCTCTCTCACGTCGATGTCTATGTTTTTAGTGTGTATTTGTAGCATTCAAATTATTTTAGTTCTGCTGAGACTAGCCATTGCAAGAACGACAATGATGAAGTTGACAAACATCTGGAACAGCAATGACATTCGCATACCTTTGGATTCAAGACTGGTAAAAGCGCTCATCTGGCCCATCGGCACCTATGGCTGTGAGAGCTGGACACTAAATAAGAGAGAAGGCCATAGAGGCTTTCAAAATGTGGACGTACAGAAGAATGTTGCAGATATCGTAACGAGAGCATATATGCAATGAATGGATCCTGAACAGAGTTTCAACTACTGAAAATGGTGAAAAAAAAATGTACATATTACGGCCATGTGAAAAGAAGAACTGGGCTAGAAAACATCGTGGAGGGACAGATGGAAGGTAGCAGGTTGCGTGGTCAACAACAGACACAATGGTGTGTCCACTGTGTCCTCCACTGAGGCCACTCAGATACTTGTTCAGTCTCTTATCATCTCACGACTAGGATACTGAAACTCACTCCTGGCAGGTCTACCTTTGAGCGCAATTTGATTTCTGCCACTAATCCAGAATGCAGCTGCACAGCTTATTTTCAACCTTCCCAAATTTTCCCACACCACTCCACTGCTACGATCTCTCCATTGGCTTCCTGTAGCTGCTCGCATTAGATTTAAAACATTAATGCTCGCCTACAAAGCCAAAAATGGACCTCAAAGCACTTATCACACCTCGCACAGCACCTCTCTCAGACCTCTAGCACTGCTCTACTGGTCCCTCCTTCTACCAAGGGAAAAGGGAGAAATGCATCTAAACTCTTCTCTGTTTTGGCTCTAAGGTGGTGGAATGAACTTCCTCTGGATTTTCGGACAGCTGAGTCACTGGGTATCTTCAAACGACAGCTGAAAACCTACCTTTTTCGGCAGTACTTAGACTAGCACTATGCTTTTTAAACACACACACACACACACACACACACACACACACACACACACACACACACACACACACAGAGACAGACAAAAACCTGCACACAACGCCTATCCACTGAATTTCTGACAGACGGTATACTTAGTCTGTGTCCTGACGAAGCAGTATAAGAATATATTCACTTATACGGACTTTAAAGCGCTTCTGTAAGTCGCTCAGAGCGTCTGCTAAATATTGTAAATGTAAATGTAAAGTTTGACAACATCCGAGCTTGGACGGGGAAAGGAGCGAGGGAGCTGGGCGATTTAGCGCTGGACTGCAGAGCCTTCCGACATGATGTCATCAACGTGCTGCAAAGCATCTGATAGCTGACAATGATGGTATGTTACCTTAATTCCTTGCTATAACTGTTACTTCACCCTCTGCTGCCGAAACAGAGTAATTACAATTACCAAAATCTAACATTATGCACCCTGATAATAATCACAAATCAAATCCTGATACTAGGGCTGGGTTCGGCCACTGATTTCCTGAATCAATTCGATTTCGATTCCCAAGGTCCCGATTCAATATCGATTCATTAAGCGATATTTCAGCTACAGTACGTGTTCTGCTTGAATATGAAAGAAAGTCTTAGAGATCTGACTCCAGAAATTACACTTTCAGCTGAATTATTAATAAGAAACTTTCTAACTAGGCACAATATTTAAAATATTAAAGTTCACACTAAAACGTGACCCAAACATGTTTCCTGAAAATACTTTTTATTGACCAACACATTTGATCAATCCACATCCAAAGTGCAACGGAGACGTAACAGTCAGTAGAGCAACCAGATACAATATAAGTGATTTAGTGGAGATGAAAGGTGTACATACATGGTACAGTAAAGAATACAGAGACAAACAATCAAGGCTTTGAACTGCCTTTGTAAACATCTGAACACTGTTTTTATAACTGTGTTCTTATTTCTTTGAGACTGGGAGATTTTTCTGCATGAAAAGTAGCTGGTCAACCTGTTGAGGAGTGAGGTAACTCCTCTGAGCACTAACAATGTCCCCAGCAGTTAAGAAATCTAATAAAAGATCAATCTTTGAATACATCACCAGTAAACTGATGGAATAGTGTGAATGTAAATGTTCTCTTTTAATATTAAATGTAAATAGAACGCATGGAATGATGGTGCAGTGGTAAGCGCGTTCTGGGTTTGATTCCCGGGCTCAGGCATTTTTGTGTGGAGTATGCATGTTCTCCCCATGCTTGCATGGGTTTCCTCCATGTACTCCGGTTTCCTCCCACAGTCCAAATACATATACAGTAGGCTAACTGGCGATTCCAAATTGCCCCTTGGTGTGAGTGTGAATGGTTGTATGTTTTTTGCCCTGCGATGGCCTGGGGAGCTGTTCAGGGTGTACCCTGCCCTCGCCCGGAATCGACTGAGATGGGCTCCAGCCTCCCCGCGACCCTACTTAGGATTTAGGGGCTTAGAAAATGAATGAATGAATGTAAATAGAAGGTATTGCCTGTGTTCTCTCTGTGAGAAGGTGATGCTGTGAGCAGATACTACAACAAACAGGAGACAAAAACATTGTGTTGGACGGATTACTGTGAATTTATCATAGCACTACACACTTAAACGCTCGCTCTGGAGATGTCGAGAGAACACAGCTTGTGGTTTTGTCCTTATTCAGGAGAGAGAACGAGAAAAAACTAAAGAAAATAAGAAGTGAAAGTGAGGCGAGGGGTGTGTTTAGGGAACGAATAGTCCTGCCAGAAAGTAGTTCATCCCGAACCCGCGGCCAGTAACCGATCCTGACAGAGCCAAATAAACACTCACAAAGCCATATGAGCGTGTGTGTGTGTGTGTGTGTGTGTGTGTGTGTGTGTGTGTGTGTGTGTGTGTGTGTGTTCACAGGTGTAATCCACTGAAGAAATTGAATCCTCATTATTTAAAGGTGAATTTCCTGTAAAGAAATGAGGAGATGAAAGCGTAGCAGCTGTAGTTCTACTTGAACGTTAAAACTAAAGCTGCAGGTTCGATATGAAACCATAAACTGCTCATCTTATTAATATTCAAACACATTCTATAAAAATCCTCCATCAATCCTCTCTGGTTTGCTTACTTTACCTCCCTGACTAGTATTAGACTGAGAAAATCCTCAAAAATCCTCTTCAGTCTTCTGAAATTACTCTCCGGTACTGAGATGGATCCTGTTCAATAATTCCTGAAAAATCTTAAATCAATTCCAGAGGAATCAATTAAAGGTCGACTCGGTTCTGTTCATTTATCCTCTGTGCTCCTCGTTTACCTCTCTTTACCCCCGTTACTCCTTTCTTTTCCCTTTTTACCTTTCCCTTACCCCAACTCTGATACTCCACCTTACCCCACCTGCACTCCTCTTTTACCCCTCTGTTACTCCCCCCTTACTCCATTCTTACCCCACCTGTATGCCTCCTTTACCCCTCAGGAACCTGAATAAAGTGTAAAAGTGCTGAAGGTGTATGTCTGTCTGTGTGTGTGTGTGTGTGTGTGTGTGTGTGTGTGTGTGTGTGTGTCGCCATGATTCAGCTTAAAAATGTTGTTGTTGCTGAATGATGCTACTGATCTGTACTTCAGGATCATTTCCCCGTTGTTTGGGTCCCTGTTGCTGTGACATGCCCATTTCCTGTACAGGATGAAAAACATGTCTTATCTGATACACTGCCTGATTACAGTACCCTAACAGGAAATGACATCACATCTGAGTCCAGGTGAAAATCGTTCTCTTTACTGTGTGATGAGGATAATAATGGAAGCACACAGAGACTAAAGTGAGTTGGACAGACCTGAACAAATACTTCTACAATGCTCTCTCTTTGTGTGTGTGTGTGTGTGTGTGTGTGTGTGTGTGCGTGTGTGTGTGTGCGTGTGTGCGTACCACTGAGGCACTTCCTACATAGAAATCCTCAAAGCCCCATGGCAAATTTCAAGGTTGTTTGACTGAAGAGGGAGAGTATTCAATTATATCAATCAATCAGAACACTGGCCCCGCCCCTAATCCCACTGTAACCAATCAGAAAATTGGCCCCATACCAATTGCTACTGTAACCAATCGGAACACTGGCCAAACACCAATCGCTACTATAACCAATCAGAACATTGGCCCCATACCAAACACTATTGTAACCAATCAGAACATTGGCCCCATACCAAACGCTATTGTAACCAATCAGAACATTGGCCCCACATCAATTGCTACTGTAAACAATCAGAACATTGGCCCCACCCCAATCCCAATGTAACCAATTAAAACACAGGTCTGATCTCAATCTTCACTGTAACTAAACAGAACTCTGTACTATCAAAATCCCACTGTAACCAATCAGAACACAGGTCCCTCTCCTAATTTCACTCATAATAATGTTTTTGTGACAGAGCGTGAAGCACGGCAGCACTGAGGAGTTTCAGTGTCTGTGTGAGTCAGTGTCTCTTTCTTATCTCTTATTTTCATTACATCAGTCTCTTATCTCTCACTGTGACTCTCACCAACACACCTCACTTCCCACTTATCTACTCAGCTTTCAAACCAGAACATGGTCCAGAACTGTGACATCATTTCACGTTCCACAAATCCTACATCCTGCATAATGATGGCACCAATCTATGTTGTGTTCTGATTGGCTGAAAAGAGTACAACGTTTTCTGATTGGGTGAGAGCATTATGGCGTTCTGCAAGAGAGGGTGTTCTGCTCGACTGAGAGCAGTATTGTGAGTCTTGTTTGGCTGAGAGCAGTATGATTTGTTCTGATTGGATTAGATCAGTATTGTGTGTTCTGATTGGATCGGAGCAGTATGGTAGATTCTGATTGGCTGAGAGCAGTATTGTGTATTCTGATTGGGTGAGAGCAGTATGGTGTGTTTTCATTCGGTTGGATCAGTATAGTGTGTTCTGATTGGGTGAGAGCAGTATGATGTGATCTGATTGGGTGAGAGCAGTATAGTGGGTTCTGATTGGGTGAGAGCAGTATGGTGGGTTCTGATTGGGTGAGAGCAGTATGGTGGGTTCTGATTGGCTGAGAACAGTATGATGTGATCTGATTGGGTGAGAGCAGTATAGTGGGTTCTGATTGGGTGAGAGCAGTATGGTGAGTTCTGATTGGCTGAGAGCAGTATGGTGTGTTCTGATTGGCTGAGAGCAGTTTAGTATTTAGAGTTTATATTTACAGTTACACTTGTTTTACTAAATATTTACAGAAATTTATATGAAGAGCAGAATGTTAAAAGCTCTGTAATGAGCTCTGGATTCATTAATAATTTTTTTCAACCACAGCCATCGGCAAAGAAACACAATCCCTCAAGGTCCTTCGATTAGCGAGTGATTTAATTCACAGGGCCAAATTGAGTTTTTAATGTTTTAATCATCATTTTGGACAGAAGACGAGTTAATGAAGGCTCGAGTTGAGCCCTGATAAACCGCACGAGGATTCGTCTCTTATTTATGAGCTCCAGCACAATGTGACAGAGGAAAGAAAAAAAAAAAGCTTTTATATCTACTGGGAGAGCCAGTTGCTGAAAATAAAGAGAATTATTATGCTCTTCCATCTGAATAGTGGAAGTAAATTAAGATTTGAGCCGCTCCCTTCCCAAAGAGGCCGACAGATGGACGCGTTTCCTCTGCTTCCTCCCCATCCAGTGAGGACGTTACTCAGCTCCAGTACATTAGGGAGAAAAATCACCTGCAGCAGCTTTTAGCTGTAACAGAAAAACTCTACAATATCTCAGCAAAATAATAAAATAAATGCAAATGCGCCTTGGCGTGCTGTTCGAGAGCTCTACAGATCTTTCTTTCCATTTCGTACTCTTTAGTACACGTACGGATTTACACGTGCGCTGATGATCATGTGGACAATGTATTTTCATATACAGAGCAGAAAAGTATCACATCTTTAACACGGTGTCTGTAATGCTGCATTAAGATTACGATTCCAGGGATTTATAAACGCAATGGTAATGGAACATTTTTATTAGTAGGAACATCGACATGAACGTTAGTTTCTTTCACACTGTGAGTGTGGGGTCAGGAACGTTGTAGGAATTTTATTTTGAGAACGTTACAGTGAATAGTATTATATTATATATATAATATTTATTACATGGACTGAAAACGATCTTGATTAGCGAGTTACATTTCACTAAAGTAGACACCGGATCTAGTTTGTTATTTTTTGCTGCACTGATTTCAGATGGAAGTGATCTATAAAGGTCACTATAAATTATACGAAATCACTTAACAATCACTAAGCAAGAACATTAGATTATTGAGTAATTGTTTGATTAACGGGAGGTGCGGTGGTGTAGTGGTTAGCACGACCACCTCACGGCAAGAAGGTCCTGGGTAGGAGTCCTAGGCTCGGCAAGGGCATTGCTGTCTGGAGTTTGCTTGTTCTCCATGTGCTTGCGTGGGTTTCCTCTGGGTACTCCAGTTTCCTCACACAGTCCGAAGACATGCACATAAGGCTAATTCCAGGTTGCCCCTAGTTGTGAGAGTGTGTGTTTGCACTGCGATGCTTTGGCGAGCTGTCCAGGGTGTACCCCGCATTTGCTTAGAGTGGGCTAAGATAGGCTCCTCCCTCCCCACGACTCTAATAGGATTAAATAAGGACTCTTATTTACAGATGTTTCTGTTTGCTTGTAAAGGTTAAAAGAGAAAAATAAAGCAATAAATTCTTCTGTTCACTCACCTCCTGGGATCTCCAACTCTTAAGATTTCTTATTTTAGTTTTTCTAATATTTAAAAAAAATAAAGGTCAGGGTAAAAATGCTAAGCAATGATTTACAAAGTCTGTTATGAATAAAGAGGCGCTGTACGAAGCCTCATGAGGAAAAATGGAATATAAAAATGTGCTTACATGCAAAAAAAGAAAGAAAGAAAAAAAAGAAAGAAACGCTCTCGACTTCCAGCAGTTGTGAGCTGGTGTTCAGCGCTCTGCATGCAAACCCAGTTCCCTCACTGCTGCTGGATAAAAGGGTGGAGATAAAACCCTGCGATAAAACCAGGAGGAGAAACAGCTCCTGGGCTGTGAGTGTGGATAAACCTGAGGCTGAGAATAAACACGGCCAGGACGTTAGATGCTGCACTTCTCCAAATATAACTGCCGCATCGCCGCTGACATTCCAGTTATTTAAAAAAAACAGCAGTGTGAAAGATTCCCTCCAATCCTCTTCAGTCAGGCTCCAACAATACGTCAATCATGACACTACAGCACCAGGTGCTACAGGAACATATCCAACACGTCCAGCTTCAGAGGTGACGGCACCCCAGTAAACTCAGACCACTTCACAGTGCGGGTTGCTCCTGTACAGTGCTTAATCCTAATAGGGTCAGGGGAGGGTGGAGCCTATCTCAGCCAACACTGGTAAATGTGGGGTACATCCTGAACAGCTCATAAGACCATCACTGGGCCAACACACACAAACAACCATTCACACTCACACTCACACCTAGGGGCAATTTGGAACAGCCAGTTAGTATCATGTCCATGTCTTCAGACAGTTGGAGGAAACCAGAGAACCCAGAGAAAACCCACACATGCACAGTGAGAGCATGCAAAATTCTCACAGAAACACCCTCACCGAGCCCGGGACTCGAACCCAGTGAGAAAAAATTCAAAAGAAGTCGTTGATGAAAGTGTATAAATATCAGAACAGCAGACAGAACCACCCTGCATGCAGCACATGATGAGCTCGTGACTAATGAGCTGAACGATTGTACTGTAGGTGTGATGATACGGTCACTCATCACTGCACTGACGCTGTAAGAACTCAGGATTCAGGGTCACCAATAAAGTGCATGTCTATGGACTGTGGGAGGAAACCAGAGCACCCAGAGGAAACTCACACAAACCCAGGGAGAAGATGCAAACTCCACAAAGAAACCCACGCCGAGCCCGGGACTCGAATCCGGGACCTTCTTGCTGTGAGACGGACAAGCTAACCACTACACCACCACGCCGCCCTAGTAAAAGACAAAAATGTGTAATTCTTTAATGAATAAAAAATGTCATTGTTGCCCAAATACTGCAGTATACCTTAAGAGAAATAAAGCACTCGGGGACGTGCTGTTAGTGTTTATTACCTCCACCAGGAAGTTGTGTTTTCACAGATGTTGATTTGTTTGTTTGCTGGAGAAGTGAAAAAGGTTCAGTACAGATTTGGATGAATTTTGTTTCTATAGTAGAGTGAGGTACAAATAAGAAGCCATTCAATTTTGGAGGTAATCTGCACTAGTAAGTGTATATCTGACCTGGGCCCAACGGTACCCAACGGGTCGGGCCGGGTTCGGAACTTCAGACAGATATATAGAAAATGATGCTCGGGTTCGGGTCGGGCTCGGTCACATCAGCGCTATAAGGCACTGAACATTTTAAATTTAAAACAGCTTATTATGTAGGTAACCAACACGCCTGTTTCACTCGATGCAAAGGTTCGTTTTGTGATTAGAATTAATTTAAAATATTACCCCAACATCCGTCTTCCTGTGTGCAGAAATTTGTTTATGTAGCTGTGACAACGAAACACACGCATATTAGGCCACATGTGGAAGTGCAACGATGGAGGGCATTAAGAATTAAGAGATTTTAAAACCTCCAACAAAGAAGGAGAGTCTTCACTGTGGAAGTGTTTCTACGTAGCCGTCAAGGCCGACAGTGTTAACGTGCGCTTGTTGCCCCGTATGTGCTGATGTACTCATCTGTTGACATTTCTGAAATGTGTTCCTGCAGTTGCTTAATAAAAGCAGGCTTCACACACAAAGAAAAGTAAATGTATCATCAGTATGAGAAAAAATGAGATTTTAAGTGTGTCGGGCTTGGGTCAGGCTCTTGGGATCATGCGGAAAAGAAATCCAGAAATGCATCTCTTGTTTAATATCAGGCAAAATGTTCACCAGACGCCCACTAGGGGGAGACATTTCATTATAATTATGCAAAGTTATAACAATACATGAGTGCCAGGTGGAGGTACCTTACACTCTGAGCGCACCTCTATGTACTATTGCTGACAATTTTACTAGACAGATGAAATCTTAGCGTAGCCACTAATTAGCTTTGTGTAAACTCTAATCTTCAGAATTTGCATCAGAATGAAAAGGTAAACACCTGAACACACGGTACTGTTTCAGAATGTAAATAATATCCTGTCATTACGCCCCTAGTTTTTGGATTACAGTGTTTCTCTTCTTCCCGAACCTCCCAGCAGCGGAAGAGAACCGAGGGTGTGTGGGAGTTTGTACACAAACCCACTCCAGCAGCTCTTTTTTTTACTCAACACTGCAGATGAAGAAACTCTGCGCTGGAAACAAATTAATCAGCCATTTTTAGAGAGATGAAGTCCAGAGCTCGAATATTTCATCCTGCACACGCCGTCTGGAGCTTTTCCTACTGATACTGAATATTATTACATTTCCCATCATCACACAGACATGCAGTGAATGTTCATAAAATACACACCACGCTACAATACGATCAGAGGGAAGCGCAAAGAAAAGAAAAGATCAAACGCTGCAGCGTTAATACCGTTTAATCCAACCCACAGCAAATCCCACCTCCCGTCCATCGCCTGAGCGCAGGGTGGAGACATACGTCAAAAACATCACGCCGTATCCTGATCCGATCCTACGAGTACTGTATGTGTGATGATAAAGAGGTTTCATAAGAAAGTGCTAGTTTTAAACTCAACATTTTTAAAGATATAAAATCTGGGTTATATTCTATATTTAAAACATTTACATTCATTTATTAGTAAAATAATAAAGAGAGCTCCGCCCTCTCCCAGAGTCGGCTGAGATGGGCGCCAACCTCCCCGCGACCCTAATTCGGATTAAGCAACTTAGAGAATGAATGAATGAATAATTACATGTTAATAACGTGCTTTGTAATATAATTTTTATATCATGATAAATTCTATCATCAAGTCATCACATGTGTAGCAGGATGAGGTTTGTGCCTCCAGCTAATTTTCAATGGGCTGGTAGCCAATAATGCCCCAGGTGCATTACACCCTAAAAGTACCAACAGGTTGTTGTCCCGGAGGGGCTGCCGTAGTTGTCAATTTCTGGGTTGCGGTTAGTTGACCGCGACTGAAGACTCGGTTGGTTGCTGCTACCTTGTCGTTGTATTCTTCTACCCCGGATGTTAATGGTTGCTGTCTGCCATGTTTGTGTCGCTGCCTTGCTGATCCTGGACCTGTCAACCGCTGCTGGATTGGGACTAGGCTGGGGTTTTGCATATGGATTTCCATCACAGCTGCTCTGATCAGAAACGCTGCTGCTTAGTTTCCTGTGGGATTCTGCTTGATTTTTCTGTTTGTCTGACTGTTGTCGCTGCTTCATAGCTGCTTCACATGTTTATTTGTTTGTTTGTTAATAAACTGTATGAATCATTGTTTATTTCTGGTTAAACTATAAATTGCTCAGTTTTTGTTTAAATAAAGTTATTAATTTATTAATTCATCTGGTACTGTTTACTCTGAATCACATCAGTCACACCCAGACACGCCCCTCTGTCACACCCAGACACGCCCCTCTGTCACACCCAGGTACGTCAATCTATCACACCCAGACACGCCCAGCTGTCACACCCAGACCCGCACAGCTGTCACACCCAGACACGCCCATCTCTCCTATTCAGAGACATCAATCTATTCCAATCAGACACACCCATAGGTCACACCATTTATTCCACCGAGAGAGCAAACTTTCTCACTGAAATACATCCATCCGTCTCATGTGGACACACCCACCTGTCTCATTCAGACATTCCTATCTATCCCATTCAGACACGCCTATAATCAGACACGTGCATCTGATCCACTTAGACATCTGTCTTATTTGGACAGGCTCATGTGACCTACTCAGGCATAAGATATTTGACTCAGACAGCTTGTGTATGAGTATGTGTGTGTGTGTGTGTGTGTGTGCGTGCGTGCGTGCGTGCGTGCGTGCGTGTGTGTGCGTGTGTGTGTGTTCCCTGTACATGTAGAGAAATAAATCTGTATGTGTGATCCAGGCAGTGTTTGGTTGGTGTATTCTCCGGAATTATTCTGACTGTAGAATTGTAAATCATTTCATTTCACCTGAAGAGAAAAGGTTCCGGGTGTGAACTGGGTGCAGAATTATTACCACACAGAAAGGTTGACTTTCATGAGCTCGTAGGTAGCCGATGACATCACTCAGTTGAGCTTAAACACCTCAGATGGCAAACCCGGACTTGACGTTCTGCTGTTTGGAACTGGGTGTGACCGCGTGATGTCACACGGGCGCTTAAATCCAACAGATAAAACTGATCAGTGATTCATTTCGATCTGATTTGGAGCTTCTACACGTGGAACAGCAGCGTGTATGTTTTTAACCCTCTGTGTGTTTTTAACCCTCTGTGTGTTTTTAAACCTTTGTGAGTTTTTAACCCTCCGTGTTTTAACCCTCTGTGTGTGTTTTTAAACTTTGGGGTGTGTTTTTAATCCTCTGTGTGTGTTTTTAACCCTCTGTGTGTGTTTTTAACCCTCTGTGTATTTTTAACCCTCTGTGTGTGTTTTTAACCCTCTGTGTATTTTTAACC
>JAOUQZ010000049.1:26782756-26793075 GCA_028564935.1 Neosilurus hyrtlii | reverse complement strand
GCGATAACGTGGTGAGGTGTATATATTAGTACTAAGATGCATTGTAAGTGAGATAAGATAATGATCTGAAATAGTTTATGACTGTGGAACTGCGACTATGTTCTTAATATTTAATATTTTTAATATAGATTTTATATTTTTAACATAAAAGTTAGTATTAAATCTAGTGTGTGGCCAGCATTATTGTCTCTCCCTCTCTCTGTCTCTCTCTCTCTGTCTCCCTCTCTCTCTCTCTCTCTCTCTCTCTCTCTGTCTCTCTCTCTCTCGCTCTGGCCAGGCACTGTAATTACATGTTGATGCATTCTGGGTAATAGAAATCAGGAATAGCAGACAGCTAAAGAGAGAGAGAGAGAGAGAGAGAGAGAGAGAGAAGATAGAGTACCCTTGAGAGTAAAAATCAAATTCCATCTTTAACCAAAAGTCAAATTGATTCTTTAACCTGATTCACCTTTGTCATGTGTCAGAGTGAATAAGAGAAGAAGAGCTCTGCTTGTTCACGCCTGAGTGAAACTTCTTTCTGAGCTCCTAAATTAAATCGGTTCATCGATATAAATATGATTACCTAAATATATAGCACTTCCAGCACGTGTGGAGGAAATTATGGGAATAGAAAAATCTCTCTAAATGAGGAGCGTATCTCGGCTGACTCTGGGCGAAGGCAGGGTACACCGTGAACAGCTCACCAGTCCATCGCAAGGAAACACACCCACAACTATTCACACTCACACTCACTCCTAGGGGCAATTTGGAACAGCCATTTATCCTAATGTGCATGTCATTGGATTGTGGAAGGAGACTGGAGGAAACCAGGAGGAAACCCACACAAGCACAGGGAGAACACGCAAACTCCACACAGAAACATCGTCGCCAAGCCTGGGACTCGAACCCAGGACCTTCATGCTGCGAGGTGGACATGCTAATCACTGCACCACTGTGACAACCTTATATCTCCATTTTCATCAAGCAGTGAGGTCCAGACGTCCCTCTCCCCAGCCACTTTCTCCAGGTCTTCCGGGGGATGCCAAGGCGTTCCCAGACCAGCCAAGAGATGTGGTCCCTTCAGCGTGTTCTGGGTCGACCCCGGGGTCTCTTCCCGGTCGGACATGCCCGAAACACCACACCAGGGAGGCGTTCGAGAGGCATTCTAATCAGATGCCTGAACCACCTCAACTGACTCCACTCAATGCTATCAGCTCATGATTACTCATATTTGTAATTTAATAAACAACACATCGTACTATTTCATTTCATTTGAAGTTCATGAAACAAGTTAAGGGCGGCACAGTGGTGCAGTGGTCAGCGCGGTCGCCCCGCAGTAAGAAGGTCCTGGGTTCCCAGGTTTGGCGAGGGCGATTCTCTGTGCAGTTTGCATGTTTTCTCTGTGCTGGTTTCCTTCTGGTGCTCCGGCTTCCTCCCACAGTCCAAAGACATGCACAGTAGGCTAACTGACTTTCCAAATTACCCCTAGTTGTGAGAGTGAGTGTGGATGGTTGTGTGTGTATTAACCGTACGAAGGATTGGCAAACTCTTCCTGGTTTACCCTGTACAGAGTCAGAGATAGGCTCCACCCTCCCCGTAATCCTTTAGGGTTTAGCGGTTCGACAAATGGATGAATGAAACATGTTAGTTCCTGTCCTGTTATAGCAGCTGTAAACAGTCTGATATTTATATAAAAGTGGATGCAGGTGCATTTTAAAGTTAAAGAAGGGAAAAAAAGCATAACAGTTAGCATGAAGAACGCAAGAAAAACTAGAACCAGAAACAGGGTCAAAGTAACCAAATTAATCAAACGGAACACTGGAGTACTCATGATACATTAGGAAGACGATCAGTGACGGGACATGGGAGGAGACAAAATTCTGCATCGGAATACCAGCGTCGGTTCTATGCATACTATCTGGCCTTCCCTTTAGCACAATTCACGAGTTTGTGAGCGAGTCATAAGCACACAATGAAGACATACTATGCTGCCATCTTACCTGTCCTTAGCTCCTGATGTTTTTAGCATTAGATTAGCACAAGCTATCAAACATAGTGATACACAAATTTTCTTTAGTGTGAATTAATAAACAAGCATATTTTGGGAGAAATATGAGAGACCGCCTCCAAAAATTCATCGTAATTATCACGGAATAGCTGCGGTAGAGCCAGCTACAGTTCTTACGCATTATCCTTATGAGAGACCTTATCAACCTTCCACTTAAATGAGGTTTGCATAAATAATCTGAGTTTTGTAATGTTATTGGTTGTTAGATGAATCAGCGGCTGCGTTACGGAGTGTGAAATCCCTCTGGTGCCGAGCGAGGCAGTAAACTTCAGCGTTGTTTTTCCAGCAGGGACTTCGGCTTGTGTAATTCTCACTCTGTAGCCGCTTCACTCCACGGAAAGCCGTCTAATTCAGGTTAGCGTAGGAGGCTGAGTTGATGCTCCTCGCTGCTGTGGCTAGAGCCGCACGGCGATGTTAAACCGTACACTCTCCCACAACACCTGGCCTACTTTCAGCTCCTTCTTCCTGCAAATCACAGCCAACTCAGCACACACCAGAGAAATGCCGACTCATTCATCATCCTGAAAATTAAACTGATTGGGTTTTTTAACAGCGTCAGGAAATGCTGGGTATCTCCCACTCTGGGCTCTTACAGGTGCACCGAATTACCTACGCGCTACATTTTACAGCAAATTTAACAACCTCTAATTAAATTCCACTTTATACATTTATTACAGGGATTTTCAGGTTCCCCTGTCCTCCACTCACACACTCACACCTCTATTATTACAATATTCTCTCTATCAGCTGCGCAGGACCCTCTTCCTCACCTGATTCCTCCTGACTCCTGATCTGAAACCGATACAACACTTACATTAGCATAAACACAGTATGTAATGCATTTATTTGTTTGTTTTGATTCCAAATCCTGTAATGCAGTGGCCCATGTCTGTGATTTCTGCTGAAGTGTATGTTTTAATTCTAACACTCACACCTAGGGGCCATTTAGATCAGCCAGTTAGCCTAATGTGCATGTCTTTGGATTGTAGGAGGAAACCGAAGTACCCGGAAGAAACCCATGCAAGCACGAGGAAACCATGCACACTCTACACAGAAACGCCCTCAATGCATACCTATTTATATTTAGAGATGGGTAGATAGATAGATTAATAGATACATAGATGACACAGAGGCGTACTGGTTAGCATGTCTGCATGTCTAAATCTATATAAGGTATTATTTTTCTTTTCTTCTGTGTGGCTCGCATCCATCTCTCCATTTCCTTCTCTCATTATTTCCCATCCTCTGTGTTTTCTCTTTCTTTCCTCTTTTTGTCTCTGTGAGCAGCAGATTTGAGGAGGATAAGGAGACGGTGGCCGTGTGTCAGACTTGCTTCACTGACTGAAACCCGATTCTGAGAGGACAAAGAGAAACAGGCAGGGACAGTCAACACACACACACACACACACACACACACACACACACACACACGCACACACACACACACAAAACCTGTCAGATAAAGTGAAAGACGGAGGGAAAAAAACCTCCACAGAAAGTAACAGAGGCTGAATGAAAATGAAGGAGTGTATCGGGGAGGGATGTATTTCACCCTCAGTCACCTTATAATATGTTTGTTTCTTTTCACTGCTGAGGTCTACATTGATTTATTTCACTTTCCCTCGTAACACACTTATATACTTACAGCGAGTGGTTTAGTGAGTGCGACCTGCTATAAGTCATAACAACAATCACCGAGAGTGACAGGAATACTAAAACCCCACAAACCCCACAAACTGTTTCTATTACACACCTGCATTACTTTCACCTGTGCAGCACTCACACGAAGAGCACCAGTCTATAAAATATCCTGCAGGATGGCGAGACGGCGGTGTGATGGACCAGAGTTCCTGTTACCACCCTGAAGTTGATTACTTTCCTGTAACATCTTGAGTGTTCATCTCCTCCTACAGCAACCTGTAACAAACACAGTTTCCCTTTATTATACAGTCAGGGTTCTGTAGCAGCTCATCGACTGAGTGGTGCATGACTATCAACCCCGCAGCTTCAAAACCAGGTTGATGGACATCTGCAGTTGGGAGTCCATGGGAGCTGCTAATATAGGAGCTAAATCATAATCTAGGATATAAAAACGCATTTAATGACATTTACATGACACGTGAACGCAGAACTAACAGTAAAAAAACATATGGAGGACAAATATAAAATTATAAAATTAAACAAAAAAAAAAAAGAAAGGAATTCCTTACTTTTACTCCTACAGGTGACTTGCACACTTGAAGGGGTGTTGCGATGGGAGAGACATGCTTATTGGGAGGAGAAAGCTGGAGAAACCGCAGCGAAACTTTGGTCGGGCACAACTGACATATTTTTCAACCACTTGCGCGAACTATAGTAGCTCGTATTTACAATGCAAACATTGTAAGTCGGAACAACAATTCTTATAATGACTTATGGCACGAGTGTCGAAAATTCAAAACGTTGTATGTCAGGTCCATCATAAGAGGACTTACACTATACACACACATATACACTTGGCTTGGTGGCTCAGTTGTTATCACTGTCATTTCCAAGCAAGAGGATTTAGGGTTGAAGTCTTGGCAGGGATCTTTCTGGGTGGGGTTTGCACATTCTTCTCAAGCTCCCTCTAGTCCAGTTTCCTCCTACAGTCAAGAGACATGCACATTAGGTCAACTATACGAGTCTAAATTGTCCATAAGTCGTGTATGTTGTCTTGAGTTTGTTAACAGCCAATCAGGAAGGAGTATTTTCGGTAGCGCATGGGTGCACAGTGATTCTCGAGGCTATTAAACAGACTGTGGTGTGTTACAGTGTTTATGGTATTGGGGATGTGAGTTCCTGATCTGCAGTAAAAATGCTGTTATGTAATCTTTAGAGAGATGAGGCAGCGTTTACAGCAGCAGGAAATGAACGCCGTGTGCAGAACCAAGGTTATAAACTCTCACAACACTCAGCGCTAACACGCCTAAAAGCACCGCATCTCTCCACAGCCTTCATAAATCTCACATTCCAAAAATGTTAAATGTCTCTGTAAAAATATTTTTGTGATATTTTACACTCATACACACTGCACTGCCTACTTCTCATAACCATTACACACACAGGCTTTATTAATGATTTATTATCAGCTATAACCTCATAATGAATTCTAACAGCAGCATTACACAGCTAAAGGTGTTCATAACAAACTTCACTTTAAACCTTCACCATGCTCATTCACTGGCTCTGATTGGCTGAGAGTTGTACAGTGGGTTCTAATTTGCTGAGAGCAGTACAGTGTGTTCTGATTGGCTAAGAGCAGAGCAGTCTGTTCTGATTGGTTGAGAGCAGTGCAATGTGTTTTGAATGGCTGAGATCAGTAGAGAGTGTTTTAATTAGCTGAGAGCAGTATAGTGTATTCTAATTGGCTGAGAGCAGTACAGTGGGTTTCAATTGGCTGAGAACAGTACAGTGTGTTCTGATTGGCTGAGAATACTACAGTGTTTTCTTTTTTTTTTTTTCCCCCATTTTTCTCCCCTAATTCAGTCGTATCCGATGCCCACCCATTAACTTTTTTGCCTTCCCTATCATACGACCACCACCGACCAGGGAGGGGCGTAAGCATGCACATGCCCCCTTCGTGACATGCGATGCTGCCACTCACCTCTTTTCCTACTGTTGCGCATGCGTATTTGGGGGCGGTCTCACACATTCAGAGGAAAAGCCCTATCCGCCCCGTCGCACGAATTAGCTCACAGATGCCCATGATTAGCTGGTGATCACTGTGAGTGACAGGGAAGTGAGCGTATGCCTTCCCTCCCTCCTGTGAGAGCTCGGCCAATTAGCTGCCATAGACTCCCTGTCACAGATGGCTGTGCCATCAACCCAGATTCGAACCTGCGATCTCTGGGTTGTGTGTTCTGATTGGCTGAAAGCAGCACAGTGTATTCTGACTGCCTGAGAGCAGTACAGTGTGTTCTGATTGGCTGAGAGCAGTACAGTGCATTTTGACTGGCTGAGAGCAGTACAGTGTATTCTGATTGGCCGAGAGCAGTGCAGTGCGTTCTGACTGGCCGAGAGCAGCACAGTGTGTTCTGACTGGCTGAGAGCAGTACAATGTGTTCTGATTGGCTGAGAGCAGTACTGTGTGTTATGATTGGATGGGAGCAGTATAGTGTATTCCGACTGTCCGAGAGCAGTGCAGTGTGTTCTGATTGGTTGAGAGCAGTGCACTTTGTTTTGATAAATTTTGTAACAGTAAAGTGTATTCTGATTGGCCGAGAGCAGTACAGTGTGTTCTGACTGGCTGAGAGCAGTACAGTGTATTCTGATTGGCTGAGAGCAGTACAGTTTGTTCTGACTGGCCGAGAAAAGTACAATATGTTCTGACTAACTAGAGCAATAAATTTTGTAACAGAACAGTACATCCGATAAATTTTGTAACAGCACAGTGTGTTCTAATTGGCTGAGAGCAGTACAGTGTGTTCTGATTGGCTGAGAGCAGTACAGTGTGTTCTGACTAACTAGAGCAATAAATTTTGTAACAGCACAGTGTGTTCTGATTGGCTGAGAGCAGTACAGTTTGTTCTAACTGGCTGAAAGCAGTACAGTTTGTTCTGACTGGCTGAGAGCAGTACAGTATGTTCTGACTGGCTGAGAGCAGCACAGTGTGTTCTAATTGGCTGAGAGCAGTACAGTGTGTTCTGACTGGCTGAGAGCAGTACAGTGTGTTCTGATTGGCTGAGAGCAATACAGTGTGTTGTGATTGGCTGAGAGCAGTACAGTTTGTTCTAATTGGCTGAGAGCAGTACAGTGTGTTCTGACTGGCTGAGAGCAGTGCACTTTGTTCCGATAAATTTTGTAACAGTACAGTGTGTTCTGACTGCCTGAGAGCAGTACAGTGTATTCTGATTGGCTGAGAGCAGTACAGTGTATTCTGATTGGCTGAGAGCAGTACAGTGTGTTCTGACTGGCTGAGAGCAGTACAGTGTATTCTGATTGGCTGAGAGCAGTACAGTGTGTTCTGACTGGCTGAGAGCAGTACAGTGTATTCTGACTGGCTGAGAGCTGTAAAGTGTGTTCTGATTAGCTGAGAGCAGTACAGTGTATTTGGATTGGCTGAGAGCAGTACAGTGTGTTCTGATTGGCTGAGAGCAGTGCACTTTGTTTTGATAAATTTTGTAACAGTACAGTTTGTTCTGATTGGCTGAGAGCAGTACAGTGTATTCTGATTGGCTGAGACCAGTACAGTGTGTTCTGACTGGATAAGAGCAGTACAGTGTGTTTCGACTGGCTGAGAGCAGTACAGTGTATTCTGATTGGCTGAGACCAGTACAGTGTATTCTGATTGACTGAGGGCAGTACAGTGTATTTTGATTGGCTGAGAGCAGTACAGTGTATTCTGATTGGCTGAGAGCAGTGCAGTGTGTTCTGACTAGCTGAGAGCAGTACAGTGTGTTCTGATTGGCTGAGAGCAGTACAATCAAGTGTTTCTTGATTAGTTACAAGTAGTATAGTTTGTTGTGATAGGCTGACAGTAGTATGCTGCGCTCTGGTTGAATTAAAGCAGTACAGTGTTAGTACTGTAGTTAATATCTTAGGGCGGGTATGGTGTGTTCTGACTGGCAAAGAATTATAGATTACTTTGATTGGCTGAGGGCAGCACAGCATTCACTGATTGGCTGAGAACAGTAAGATGCTTTCTGACTGGCTGAAGCTGTACAGAAATTCCACATAGGGTTGATTTCACTCACACATGCAAACACACACACTCACACACACAGACACACCGAGTGTGTGGAGAGAGAGAGAGAGAGAGAGAGAGAGAGAGAGAGAGAGAATAAGACAATCTGAGGACACAGTGGTTGGTGGGGACTTCACAGCAAGGACCCACTATTACAAACATGACTTTTGTAAAGAAAAGTTATGCACATAAAATCACACGCACACACACACACGCACACAAACACACACACGCACACAAACACACACACACACACACACACACACACTATTCACTCCATTAATAAGCAGTTCGCTGTTTCCTGTCAGAGATAATGTGACCATTACACACAAAGAAAGTTATGAAACGCATCACCATAGTACGATACAATGCTCATGAGTTGCCATAGTAGAATATTTCACTTTACAAACAAATATAAACCTCATTAGGATAATGAGCACGTTAAGAGGAGTGTAGAGAGCAGTGTGTTCACTCAGCCGCTCTTTTCATCCGCAGAGAAATCCATTAAAATCATCTGAATGACGCCTACAGCTTCATTATTACTGCACACACTCACACACGGCAAGAAACACTGCAGAAATTCCACAGCACACACACCACACGCTCCTGCTGGCTTTTTTAATCGCCTAACCCGCGCTGATGCACTTCCTGTCATCCCAAAATGTTCACTTCAGTCAATCGGCAACATGCAGAGGCACCACGCTGAGAGAGCAACACCGAGCCGTGCCAGCTTCTTGAATTCACACCACTGCATTCAAACACATTCTAATACTTTATTTTTACAGACTCTGAATAATACGCTGCAGTTTCAGAGTCTGTGGGGAAATTAAAGATGGTCTCAGAATGGCCACAGATACAATAACCACAGGTTTCTCAATTAAAAAACTGATGTCTACCATTTTGTGATTATTAAGATGGTTTCAACTTCCTGACAATTTGAGGAGAGAGTCTAAATGTGAGTATCTGACTGTAAAGGTGAGTGTTTGTGTGTAAAAGTGAGTGTCTGAGTGTATAGGTGAGAGATTGAGTGTAGATAAGAGTGTTTGAGTGTAAAGGAGAGTGTTTGAGTGTAAAGGAGAGTGCTTAAGTGTAAAGGAGAGTGTTTAAGTGTAAAGTCGAGTGTGTGAGTGTAAATGAGAGTGTGTGAGTGTAAAGGAGAGTGTTTGAGTGTATAGGTGAGACATTAAGTGTAAATGAGAGTGTTTGAGTGTAAAGGAGAGTGTCTGAGTGTAAATGAGAGTGTTTGAGTGTAAAGGAGAGTGTTTGAGTGTATAGGTGAGAGATTGAGTGTAAATGAGAGTGTGTGAGTGTAAATGAGAGTGTTTGAGTGTAAATGAGAGTGTTTGAGTGTAAATGAGAGTGTCTGAGTGTAAATGAGAGTGTTTGAGTGTAAATGAGAGTGTTTGAGTGTAAAGGAGAGTGTCTGAGTGTAAAGGAGAGTGTTTGAGTGTAAAGGAGAGTGTTTGAGTGTAAAGGAGAGTGTCTGAGTGTAAATGAGAGTGTCTGAGTGTAAATGAGAGTGTTTAAGTGTAAAGGAGAGTGTCTGAGTGTAGATAAGAGTGTTTAAGTGTAAATAAGAGTGTTTGAGTGTAAAGGAGAGTGTTTGAGTGTAAAGTCGAGTGTGTGAGTGTAAAGGAGAGTGTTTGAGTGTAAATGAGAGTGTTTGAGTGTAAAGGAGAGTAACTGAGTGTAAATGAGAGTGTTTGAGTGTAAAGGAGAGTGTCTGAGTGTAGATAAGAGTGTTTGAGTGTAAAGGAGAGTGTCTGAGTGTAGATAAGAGTGTTTGAGTGTAAAGTCGAGTGTGTAAGTGTAAATGAGAGTGTTTGAGTGTAAAGGAGAGTGCTTAAGTGTAAAGGAGAGTGTTTAAGTGTAAAGTCGAGTGTGTGAGTGTAAATGAGAGTGTTTGAGTGTAAAGGAGAGTGTTTGAGTGTATAGGTGAGAGATTGAGTGTAAATGAGAGTGTTTGAGTGTAAAGGAGAGTATTTGAGTGTAAAAGAAAGTGTGTGAGTGTATAGGAGAGTGTTTGGGTGTAAAAGAGAGTGTTTCAGTGTAAAGAAAAGTGTTTGAGTGTAAAAGAGAGTGTTTGAGGGTATAGGCGAATGTTTGAGTGTATAGGTGAGAGATTGAGTGTAAATGAGAGTTTTTGAGTGTAAATGCGAGTGTTTGAGTGGAGAGTGTTTAAGTGTAAAGGAGAGTGTTTGAATGTAAAGGAGAGTGTTTGAGTGTAAATGCGAGTGTTTGAATGTAAAGGAGAGTGTTTGAGTGGAGAGTGTTTAAGTGTAAAGGAGAGTGTTTGAAGGTAAAGGAGAGTGTTTGAGTGTAAATGCGAGTGTTTGAGTGTAAATGCGAGTGTTTGAGTGGAGAGTGTTTAAGTGTAAAGGAGAGTGTTTAAATGTAAAGGAGAGTGTTTGAGTGTAAAGGAGAGTGTTTGAATGTAAAGGAGAGTGTTTGAGTGTAAATGCAAGTGTTTGAATGTAAAGGAGAGTGTTTAAGTGTAAAGGAGAGTGTTTGAATGTAAAGGAGAGTGTTTGAGTGTAAATGCGAGTGTTTGAGGTGGAGAGTGTTTGA
>JAOUQZ010000049.1:26665930-26686252 GCA_028564935.1 Neosilurus hyrtlii | reverse complement strand
GTAGAGGTTCCCGTCTCTCTGTGTTCCTCCTGGATGTGACGACTCACCCAGATTCACCGTCAATCAACGTCTCTCATGTGATGGAGTGAAGAAATCTCTCTCAGATCTGAAAAAACGAGTCGAGGAAATCTGTGAGGAGGAATTTAATCAAATCCGTCCACAAGGTGAACAAATGAACATTTCTTCTGTACCACAGTAAAGAGAGCCATAAAATTCATAGAACAGAAATAAGAAGTCAGCAGGAGCATTATAATTAGCATTAACATAAAAGTATTAGCATTAGCCTCGTAAATGACATTTATATTTACATCATTTAGCAGACGCTCTTATCCAGAGCGACTAACAGAAGTACATTCTTATGGTTCCTCAGGACATACAGTTGTATGAAAAGGTTTGGGCACCCCTGACAATTTCCATTATTTTCATTTATAAATCATTAGCTGATTGGATCAGCAGTTTCATTTTAATCTATCAAATAACTGACGGATACAGAAATATTTCAGTAGTGAAATGAGGTTTATTGGATTACTAGAAAATGTACAATATGCATCAAAACTAAATTAGACAGATGTAAACATTTGGGCACCCCTCCAGTAAAATCACATCAAGGTGTGTATTGTACGAAATGACGGTATTTTGGACCAATCCTCCTTAAAAACATCTCCAGGTCAGTTAGCTTTGATGGTTGCTGAACATGAACAGCCTGCTTGAAATCATCCCACAGATTATCTATGATATTCCAGTCTGGGGACTGGGATGGCCATTCCAGAACATTGTACGTGTTCCTCTGTATGAATGCCTGAGTAGATTTTGAGCAGTGTTTTGGGTCGTTGTCTTGTTGAAATATCCAGCCCCAGCATAACTTCCACTTTGTGATTGATTACTGTGACTGAAAAAACTTTGTGATGAAGGATTAATAAAGTATCTATCTATCAGATATTGACTGGAATCCATACAACCCTCAACTTTATTTAGATTCCCTGTATCGGCACTGGCCACACAGCCCCACAGCATGATGTAACCTCCACCAAATTTCACTGAGGATAGCAAGTGTTTTTCTTGGAATGCTGTTTTTTGCCACAATGAATAACACCCCTTGTTATGACCAAATAACTCTATCTTTGTTTCATCAGTCCACAGCACCTTATTCAAATGAAGCTGGCTTGTCCAAATGAGATCTTACATAGCTCAAGTGACTCGGTTTGTGGCATGTGTGCAGAAAAGGCTTCTTCAGCATCACTCGCCTGTACAGCTTTTCCTTGTGCAAAGTGCTGAATGATGCACAGTGACACCATCTGCAGCAAGATGTGGTCTGTGGGTTGTTTTTGACCAATCTCACCATCCTTCGCCTTTGTCTCTCCGATATTTCTCTTGGCCTGTCACTTCTGTCCTTAACAAAAACTGTGTCTGTGGTCTTCCATTTTTTCACTGTGTTCCTCACAGTGGGAACTGTCAGCTGAAATCTCTGAGATAGCTTTTTGTAGACCTCACCTAGACCATATGGGGGCAGCCGTAGCCTAATGGATATGAAGCAGACCAAAACGTTGCTGGTTTGATTCCTAAACCAGCAGGAAAAATGTGTGGTAGTGGGGGAGTGAGCTGCACCTTCCCTTCCTCCTCCTTCGTGGCTGAAGTGCTCTTGAGCAAGGCACCGAACCCCCAACTGCTCTCCGGGCACCACAGTGTGTGTTTGCTCACTGTTTACGTGTGTGTGTGTGTGTGTGTGTGTGTGTTTACTTTGGATGGGTTAAATGCAGAGACAATAATTTCCCTTGTGGCATTAGTACAGTATAGTACTGATGAAAAGGGCAGGTTTTCAGCCATCATTTGAAGACTCCCAGTGACACAGCTGTCCAGACATGTGGAGGAAGTTCATTCCACCACCTTGAAGCCAGAACAGAGAAAAATTTAGTTCATTTTTCCCTTTGTCCTCTTGAAGAAGGAGGGACCAGTCTAGCAGTGCTAGATGATGTGACAGAACAAAGTGCAGTGTGGGGTGTGGTAAGTGCTTTGAAGTAGGAGAGTGCAGGTCCATTTTTGGCTTTGCAGGCAAGCATTAGTGTTTTAAATCTAATGCGAGCAGCTACAGGAAGACAGTGGAGAGACTGTAGCAGAGGAGTGATGAAATCGACATGATCGAGAACGATTAGTGATATGAGAAGAGAAGGACAGGCTTACTGAAGAAGAGAAGGACATGGTTACTCCAAGGGTTCATGCAGTGCCTGAAGGAGAGATCACATATTTATCCAGGGACATTCCAAGATCCTAATGTGGGAAGGAGTCAGCTGGGATGCACAGCAGGTCAGTCTTGCTGGGATTAAGCTTCAGCTGGTGAGCTGCCATCCATAAGGAGATACTTGCCAGACATGCAGAGATCCAGGCAGAAACATCAGCAGAAACATCAGTGTGCGGGAGGAAAGGAGAGGACAGGTACAGTGTCATCACCATAGCAGTGGTATGCGAACATCAAGATCAATTCAGCAGATAAACAGGAACTTCATCACAAATCCACAAACTAATCTTACATTTTTAGAGAAGTTTATAGTTAATATTTATACTTAAAACTCGTCTCACCGAGATGCTGTTGTGTTTTCATATAATTTTTTTTGTCTCCATTTTATATCTGTGTCTCCACAGTTGCAGCAGTTCAGATGATTTTACCCTCAGAACCAAAGAGCAGAGAGGATTTTCTGCAGTGTAGGTGTAACACACACACTCACACACATTTACAGCATTTGGCAGACCCTCTTATCCAGAGCAACTTACAATTATCATTTTTATTCAACTCCGCAATTGAGAGTTAAGGGCCTTGCTCAAGGGCCCAACAACGGTGATAATGGGTATGGAACTGCTGACCTTCGGCTCAGTAACCCATCGCCTCTACCACTAAGCCACCACTGCCCCACACAGGCAAAGAGAAACAAAGACAAGTGTCTCACACACACACTCATAAATCCTGTGATTAACATCTAATAATTTTATTATTATTATTTATTAGATTTCCGTTATATGACTCTGAATCCCAAGACTGCACATCGCCGGCTCATTTTGTGTAAAAAGAAGAGAGTAGTGACATGCCGTAAGACAGAACAGCAATACTCGGATCATCCAGAGAGATTTGACTTCTGGTGGCAGGTGTTGTGTAAGGAGAGTGTGTGTGGACGCTGTTACTGGGAGGTGGACTGGAGCGGTGATGGTGTGTCCATATCAGTCTCATATAAAGAGATCCGCAGGAAAGGCCGAGACAATCAGTGTGTGTTTGGACACAACAAAAAGTCCTGGAGTCTACGGTGTTCTTCTTCCTCTATCTTTTCACAGCACCTCAACATACAGCCTGAGCGCCGAGGTCTAGAATCCTCCAGAATAGGAGTGTACGTGGATCACAGTGCCGGAACTCTGTCCTTCTACAGCGTCTCTGACACCATGAGGCTCCTCCACAGAGTCCACACCACATTCACTCAGCCTCTGTACGCTGGATTCTGGATGTGGGATTCTGGATCATCTGTGAGGTTCTGTGATCTGAAATGAAATGCTGGTAAAAGTGTTTTCAAAATTATAACTGAGGTGTCAGATTCAATTTCTCTCTGAACTACAAAATGAATTTTGTGTGTAGAAACTCTAGTGTAATTAATTATTATTTTAAAACTGCATCTGTTATATAAATGAATAAGTTACATAAGAAGTCAATGCAGAATGTAGGATGTTTCTGAAAGAGAAGAAGAAATGTTATGTTAAATGTAATGTAATAGACTATTTAACTGGATCAGTAGGATTTAAGGGAGAGTGATGGCACAGCGGTTAAGGCTCTGGGTTATTGGTTAGAAGGTTCTTGAGCAAGGACTTTAGCCCGCAATTGCTCAGTTGTATAATGAAGATAAAATGTAAGTTGATCTGGATAAAAATTATACTTGAACATTAAATTGTACATTAACTCACTGTTATTTCATTCATACTGAAGCTTTCAAATAAAACTGAACTTTTTCACTAGGATTCTGTTTTGTCTTTTGCATTTCTTTTCTTTATTTGTTATTATTTTGTTATTCTTATCATACTTTATTCACAGAGATTGGTCTTACCGTGTATTAAATGTATCAAAGGAGATCGTGCCTCTCCTATTTGGGGTGGGGTGCCATATTATTGCGAGAATTGTAAAACAGCCCATGCACGTAGGAGAGAATGCACCTTCGAACACCAGCAAATATCTAATAAAATGGTTTTGTTTTACGAGAACTCTTCTGATGAAGATTCTGATGATTTGGCAACAAGATGGCGGCAAACCTAATCATGCAAACCTGAAGTCTGTCCTGCCTAGGTTCTACAAAAATGTGAGTTTTCTGATGAGGGGAAAAAAATAAAAATAAAAATCACACTGGACCAGGTCTACACCAACATACCAGATGTTAATAAAGCCACCCCTTGCCACATCTTGGACTCTCAGATCATCTCTCACTGTCCCTGATTCCTGCTTATAAATCTAAAACTTGTAGCCAAAGACCAGCAGTTAAAACAGTTCAGGTGTGGACTGAGGAAGCCACCACAGCTCTGCAGGATTAACTTGACTCTACAGACTGGGGAATATTCGGAGAGGATACAGACCTGGATGGTCACACATGTGCTCTCCTACATAAATCACTGAGAATGTGACCACAACAAGGACTGTCAAAGTGTTCCCAAACCAGAAACCGTGGCTCACCAGCGAGGTGCGCACCCTTGTTAGAGCACGGGATGATGCCTTCAAGTGAGGACACCAGCAAGCTTACAAAGAGGCACACCGGGCCCTGCAAAGAGGCATCAAAAAAGCGAAGTGCAAATATAAACAACTCATTGAGGAGCACTTTGATGATAACACCAGAAATGTGTGGAAGGGGGAATGTCGAGGCACTCACTGTCTACAAGGACACGCACACATCTGTGGACTCCTCAGATAGCACCCTATGGGACACCCTGAACCAGTTCTTTGCCAGCTTCGACTAACACGACAGATAGGCACACCTCCACCTTGCTCTTTCAGAGAGGGCCAACAACTCCATCCAGCTGCAACAGCACCAGATGAGAGCCACCCTCCTCAGAGTCAACATGATGAAAGCTACTGGTCCAGATGGAGTAAGAGGAAGGGTACTTAAAACATGCAGGGGTTTTTACCAACAACTTTAACCTCTCAGTACTGCAATGTATGGTTCCCACCTGCCTCAAGACAGCCACCATCATTCCAGTGTCGAAGAAAAGCTAATAAATATCACCCAGTTGCCCTAACCCCCATCATCACCAAATGTTTCAAGAGACTTGTCTTGTCTCACATTAAGGCTGCCATCCCTGCTGATCTTGATCCACATCAGTTTGCATACAGAGCAAACAGGTCATCAGAGGATGCTATCAATACAGCCCTCCACACAGCCCTCACACATTTGCACAGCAGTAACTCCTATGTAAGGTGTGTCCTCAGCCCCCTCCTCTTCTACCTCTTCACATATGACTGTCCCCCCATTCACACCAGCAACACCATCGTCAAATTCGCCGACGACACCACCGTCATAGGTCTGATAACATATAACCATGAGTCAGCCTACATGAAAGAGGTCCAGTGATTGCGGCAATGGTGCGACAACAATAACATGGACCTTAACACATCTAAGACAAAAGGAGATGATAATGGACTTTAGGGGATCTAAACAAACTGATCACTCTGCCCTCTATATTGATGGAGAGGGTGAAGTGCTTCAAGTTTCTTGGAGTTCACATCTCTGCTGACTTTACCTGGATCACAAACATCTCTCACCAGGTAGGGAAGGCACAACAAAGGATGTACTTTCTCAGAAAACTGCAACAAGCCCACCTGCCCCAACCCTTACTGACAAACTATTCCACCATTGAGAGCTTCCTGACCTACTGCTGTAAAGTGTGGTTCAACAGCTGTACTGCAGAGGACAGGAAGGTCCTGGTGAGGATGGCAAAGTGGGTAATTGGAACTACCACCAACCAGCCCCCCTCAACCAGTGACATTTACACTGGCAGACTTCAGAGGAGAGCCAATGAAATTATTAGGGACCCAACACACCCTGGACACCCCCTTTTCTCCCCTCTCCACTCCAGAAAAAGGTACAGGACACTAAAAACAAAAACCAACAGACACAAGAACAGCTGTTACCCACAAGCTGTTAAACGTGCAACCCCACCACCACCACTGTCACATGCACTGACTGAATAAACATCATTCAGACCATCTTCCTGGACAGTGCAATATTACTCTTTAAGTCCAACACTCATGTTTAAGTGCGGTACTCATGTTCAAGTGCAATACTCATGTTTAGAGCAAGTCTCGAACATCATAACATTTTAGCATCATGCACCTTATGATTAGAAAGCTCTACCTCTCCCCCTGTGCATACCATGCACCACTGACATATCATGCAAATGTATAAGTCTGTACATGTGTAAATATGGTGCATATTTATCACAGTATATATTTAATGCACCCACCTTGAATCGCCATCTTATCGTGGTGGAGGGGTTTGCATGTCCTAATGATCCTAGGAGTTATGTTGTCAGAGGCATTATGCCCCTGGTAGGGTCACCCAAGGCGAACAGGTCCTAGGTGAAGGTCCAGACTAAGCATGGTTCAGAAGATCCCTATGAATAAAAAAGTATTCAGTTTCCCTTGCCCAGACACAGGTTATCAGGGTACCCCCTGGAGCCAGGCCTGGGGGAGGGGCTACAAGGCGAGTGCCTGGTGGTCGTGCTTTTGCCCATGGAGCCTGGCCGGGCCCAGCCTGAAAAGGAGACTTGGGTCCGCACTCCCATGAACCCACCACCTGTGGGAAAGGCTAAAGGGGTCGGGTGTGTTGTGAGTTGGGTTCTGTCCGACCGATCCTCGGCTACTGATGCTGGCTCTTGGAACATGGAATGTCACCTCTCTGGTGGGGAGCCTGAGATGGTGTGTGAGGTTGAGAGATACCGACTACATATAATCGGACTCACCTCGACACAGCTTGGGCTCTGGAACCACCCATCTTGAGATGGGGTTGGACCATATTCCATTCTGGAGTTGCTCATGGATAGAGGCGGTGAACCGGTGTGGGCATCCTTATTGCCACCTGTCTTGGTGACCACATGTTAGGGTTCTCCCCAACTTTGTAGTGGTGTCATCAGACTTGCATGTTCTGGACACTCAGGTGAAGGGCCATGCCTCTGGATTGGCAAGGTGGACCGGAGGATGTGTTCCAACTTTCATGGAATCACACTCCACAGCCTACCTGGGAAAGTCTATGCAGGAGTACTGGAGAGGAGGATCTGACCAATAGTTGAACCTTGGATTCAGGAGGAACAATGTGGTTTTACTCCTGGCAGCAGCACTCCCAACCAGCTCTATACACTCTGCAGGATCCTGGAGGGGGCATGGGAGTTTGCCAAATCTGTCCACATGTGCTTTGTGGATTTAGAGAAGTCTTTTGACCATGTCCCATCTTGTGAGGTAGTGCTACGGAAGAACGGTGTACCGGACTTGTTGCTATGAGCCATTAGGTCTCTGTACCACTGGAGCCAGAGCTTGGTCCGCATTGGTAACAACAGGTCGAAATAATTTCCGCTGAGGGTTGGAGTCCAGCAAGGCTGTCCTTTGTCACTGGTTCTGTTCATAATTTTTATGGACAGAATTTCTAGGTGCAGCTGAGGCATTCAGGGGCTCTGGTTTGGTGGCCATAGGATCTCATCTCTGCTTTTTGAAGATGATGTTGTCCTTCTGGCTTCATCAAGCTGGGACCTCCAGCCCTCACTGGAGCGATTCGCAACTGAGTGTGAAGCGGCTGGGATTAGAATCAGCACCTATAAGTCCGCAGCCATGGTTCTCAGCTGGAAAAGGGTAGACTGCACCCTCAGGGTCTAGAATGAGGTTCTGCCCAAAGTGGAGGACTTTAAGTATCTTGGGATCTTTTTTACGAGTAAGGGAAGGATGGAACAGGAGATCAACAGGCAGATTGGTGCAGCCACTGCTGTAAAGCAGAGCCGGTCCGTTGTGGTGAAGAGGGTGGTTAGCCGAAAGGCAAAACTCTCAATTTAGCAGTTGATCTACGTTTCAACCCTCACCTATGGTCACAAGCTCTGGGTATTGACAGAAAGAACAAGATCAGAGGATACAGGTGGCTGAAAATGAGCTTCCTTCACAGGATGGCAGGGCTCTCCCTTAGAGATAGAGTGAGAAGCTCAGCCATCCGGGTGGAGCTCGGGCTAGAACCGCTGCTCCGACGCATTGAGAGGAGCCAGTTGAGGTGGCTTGGGCATCTGATTAGAATGCCTCCCGCATGCCTCATTGGTGTGGTGTTTCAGGCATGTCCAAACAGGAAGAGACCATGCAGGAGGGACTATGTCTCTCGACTGGTCTGGGAACACTTCGGTGTCCCCCCAAAGAACTGGAGGAAGTGGCTGGGGAGAGGGACGTCTGAACCTCACTGCTTAGGCTGCTGACCCACCCCGGATTAAGCGGGAGAAAATGATGATGATGTGTTTATTAAAGCATATATTTAATACAATATGTATTTAATATTGTATATATTTTTTACAGTACATATTTAATATAGTATACATTCATTACAGTATATATTTAATGTAGTATACATTTATTACAATAAATATTTAATATAGGAGCAGTAGTGGAGTCTGGAGTGGAGAGAGCAGAGAATGGAGCCTGGCACCCACCAACCTTAAATAAGAGGCTTTATGGATGACCTCACCATAACATCACCATCCCGGCTGAGGAAAAATATCTTTCACCACCTTAAAGTGTGCTGGCAGGACCATATTTCTAATAAAGAAACACAAAGAAGACTGTTAGCTGCAAATATGGCACCATATTAAGATTTATTTAATTGCGGTGCTTCAGACACATCTCCAGTATGTCAATCTCCCGGCTCCCCCGTTTTCTAATGGACATTGAAGCCAGGGGCATTGAAGCATTGGTCGCCCAAGCCTTAGCCTTCTACAAACTCTTACGGCAGATGTGAAACATGGCCTTGGTGATAGCTGCTACATATCTACTCCCAGACTTTATGCCGAGGACAGAAAGTCGTAAAGAACTCTCCTTGACATTTTCATAAAAAGTGAGCAGGCACACCCACACTCATGCCCATGACCTCACTAAGTACAAAGTAGCTCACCATAAAGGTTCAAGGCCTGGATCTTACAACATGATTTACTGCTGAGGCCTTTACAGCTGCTGAGCATCTACAAAGTGCCTTTGACAGCAGTGGAAGAAATAGAGAGACAAAACAACAAGAAACTACTGGCTAGATATAGTCGGGCTCACCTCGACACATAGCTTGGGCTCTGGAACCACACTCTCTCTCTATTCTGGAATTGCCCATGGGGAGAGGCAGTGAGATTGCTATTCTGCCAACCTTCACAGCAGTAGGGTTATCCATCTGATCTAGACATTTACAGCCAACCCTCACAGTAGAGTTCAATGTGACAAAATATAGGGCTCTGATGATGTACTCCGGACCAATAATGAACAGATCAGGGTTGCATGCATCACTACAAGTTCAGGATAGAAATGTGGTGCAGACACATTTTTGGAACAGGTGGAAGCCATGTTAAAGCTACAGGATATCACTGGGAGCCCATGCATGGGGACACAACGACTCAGGATCCAGTGTGTGGGCTATGTGGAGGGTGAGTAAATACTGGAAGCGTGAACAAGTCTTTGGTGTACTGGCAGACATCCTGGAGCAGGAGAAATGAAAAAAGAATCAGACTCACAGAAAACCAATTCAATCTATCCAGTTTATCATGGAGGATCCACCCTCCTCCAAGAAGACCAAGACCAATGGCCTTTTACAGACAGCACAGGAATGGGGAAATTAGGATGGACCCGATAGTGGATGGAACAAAAAAGGTTATGGGCTTGAATCCCTGTTAGACCCTCACTGTGCAAAGACCTCTGGGAAGGGTCTTAACCACAGGTGTGCTTCTGTCATTCAAGCAGTAAAAAATGGATACCATAAAAATACTGGGAAGGGTAACCTGCAATGGACCAGCATCCCATCCAGGAGGAGTTGAACTCCAAGTTGCTTCAAGGAGACCGAGGATATGCTCTGGCCCTGACGAGCCAGTATGCTTGGGTGTAAAAACCCAACAGGCTTTACCTTACCATTAGTAAGTGGTCACCAACCTATGCAGAATTTTATTTTGATTAGGAGAAAGAAGGGGGCCTGTGGCCATGCCTACACTACCAACCTGGAACAGCTAACAGAGGCAAATGTTTACACCAAGCTCGACTTCCGAAGTTGGGATTTATTTATTATAGTTATAAAACTCTAGTCATCCAGTTTTTTATAAAACACACACACACACACACACACACACTCGAATCTGGCTCCGTGAGTCGGTGAGTGTTGTTGGAGGGATGCTTATCAGTACATATTGAGAAGGTCCAAGTCCTCCGAAGTTAGAGGATGCACAGATGCAGAGCGCTTGGCTGCTGCGTGTGTGTTCATGCCGTCCTCCTGCTCCATAGAGAACTTTCTCTTCTTTCCAGTTGGTGTGTCCAGGTGTGTGTGTAAGTCTGCAGCGTGTTCAGACGGAGTATCAGGGTCCAGCTTGTGAAAATGGATGACAGTTGTCTTCTGATCCTGATGGAAATTGTTCCACGCAGACTGTACGCTCTCTCGCACAAACTTCTCCCTTCCATCTGGTGCGAGAGAAAAATTGTGTAAGAGAGAGAGAGGGAGAGACAGCATGAGGGGAAGAGGGAGAAGGGCAATGTATAGAGAAAGAGAGAGACAGAGAGATATAGAGAAAGGGAGATAGACAGATAGAGATAGAAATAGAGAGTGTTAAACAGAGCGAGAGACAGATAGAGAGAAGAAGATAAAGAGAGGGAAAGAGATGGGATGTGTTTTACTGTTATTAGTAAAAATAAAAGAAAGGTGTGAATACTGAGAATTATAAATAAAGGAGTGACTCCGCGTCGACTCACAGAAGTGCAGCGCGTTAGTTCTTCTCGTTGGAGGTTTTCTGGGTAATTCTGCAGCTTTTATTTCCCACTGGTTTATAACCTGAACAAGAATGAAACAGAAACACATCAAGAAAAGAAAAATACAAAGGAAAAAAGTGTTCCTGTTTTAAAGGACACAGAGGTGAGAGAGATTAGTTTATATCATCAGCTCTCATCACACACTTGCAGGTGATCATCATCTGGTCAAGCTAGCTCAGACATTCATTGGTCTTATCGCACCATCCATCACGTGCCGTGGCTGGGTGTCCAGAGCACCAAATCACTTGCAAGTTCTTGTTTTGCTTGCCAGCTGTGTCCAGCAAAGGGCAGTTTTGTTTGGTGACCCTGTAGCTGATGTTTTGTTTGGGTTTTTTTCCATTTTTTGCCCCAAATTTTAGTCGTATCCAATTCCAAAAAATTTAGTCGTATTAACTTTCCCATCACCACCACCAACCAGGGAGAGGCATAATACGATGCTGCCACCCACCTCTTTACGAACTGCTGCGCATGTGTATTTGGGGGCAGCCTAACACACTTGTATGGAAAGCGCACCTTCGTGTGAATGAGCTCACAGATGCCCATGATTGGCTGACGATCACTGTGAGACAGGGAAGTGAGCGTATGCCCTCCCTTTCTCCTGTGAGAGCTCGGCCAATTAGCTCCCATAGACTCCCGGTCATGGATGGCTGCATCATCAACCTGATTTTTCAAACACTGTGCTGGGGTTGTGACAGCAGCAGAACGTGACGCTTGGTAACCTGCTTCACGAGCGATGTGCTATGGGTTTCTGGATTGTGTGATAGTCATGTTTCTCTTTTAGTGGCTCATCTATGGTTCTCCATTACTATAGAGAGTAGCAGTGTCATTCATTACTGACAGTTTTCCCAGACAATGTTCTCTGACATGCATGATAAAGTTACAGCCAAACACAAAGTTTATTGTGTAATGCCATCTACCAGTCGGCCATCCAGCGTTCCAATCACAGTTGATTTAAACGGTTTATTCATGAGTTCATTAGAGTTTTCCTTGTCAGAGATGGATTGCCTACACCACAGCTATGCAGTCCCATCTACCCCAGGCTGTGATGGTAGTGCAGGGCTACAACTTACCAGCAGCAGGTATCAAACAAAGATGGAAAATAATGATACCTGCCTGGTGAAGTTCAGAGAGAATGTACTGGAAGGATCTGGAGTTAAAGCAGAAGACGCGTGTGTGAGGTCAGTGTTTAATGCCACGCCCCAGCAGTTTCATTCTCAGTGTTTGGAGATATTCTGGATTCGTTCTTTATAATATATAAATGAAAGGTGATTAGAAATCCTCAGCGTTACCTCCTCGGCCCAGCCCTCAGTTTTACACTCTGAGTGTTTGAAGGTCTGTAGTGGTGACGCCGAAAACACCATCGCCATCTTTTTCTTAAAGAAACTCTTCAGCGACGCATCCAACTGAAAGAATATTTACAGATTTTTATTTTTTATCACTTAATATTATTAAAATATAAATTAAAAATATTGAATTATATATTTTAGATTATCACTTTATACTGTGTTTAAATAATCGTTAATATTACAGTATAATTATTATTCTTAACAAATCTTAATAACCTTAATATTTATTCATTTGCTGAAGCGTTTAATCCTGTTAGGGCTGCGGGGAGGCAGGAACCCATCTCAGCCAACCCTGGCAAACATGGGGTACACCCTGAACAGCGCACTAGTTCATCACAGGACCAACACACACAAACACTGACACTCACACCTAGGGACAATTTGGAACAGACGATATGCCAAATGTACATGACTTTGGGTTGTGGGAGGAAACCAGGGCACCCAGAGGAAACCCACACAGGTACATGGAGAACATGCAAACTCCACACAGAAACGCCCTCACAGAGCCCGGGACTCGAACCCTGGACCTTCTTGTTGTTTGGCGAGCACGCTAACCACTACACCACCATGCCACCCTGTTCAAGATTTTTTCACATGATCATTTTGTCGACGCTCACCTTGACGTTGGTGTTGGAGATGTTCAGCTCACGCAGTATTTGAAAACATGTTAAATATCCGAGTCCTTTCTCTGTGACTGGATTCCCTGAAACACATCAATATTTTTAAATGTTCATACTGTAAGCACTGTGATAATGTAAGCTGGGTCGAGTTACTGTCTGTTCATTGAGACGGGCAGGTTTCAGTTTCGATCCTGTGACAGAATTCTATTGATGTTTATGATCCATTTAAAAACAGCTGTTTCTCTTCACATGCCAGAAAGAAATCAGGAAATGTATTATTTTTTGGGTTCCTCATTAGGCATCTCGGGTCACCAGCAAAGAGGCTTTATGTGTTTTTCTTTCTGTTTTTTCCCAGACAATATCTGAAGTGATTCTCAAAAGACATACTTGTCGTTTTCTTAATCCTCTCTAGCTGACCCAATTCTATATTTTGTGCATTGAGGAGTGAGGATACACAAGAGCAGCCTTCCCGGAAGAGCTGCACGAAATTGTATAAAGAGCCCCGCCCCTTACACAGCATCAGACTGTTCTATGAAGCAGGTCCTGCTGTTCACCCAATTCAAATTCTAGTGTAGTGCACAAAATGAGTCTCATCCAGTTCGTGTTATACACCTGAACATTCTACACATTTCATTTAGAGAAAATGAACATGTTGCCATGGTTGCTGCTCTCCTGTCCCTGCAATTGAGCTGAACGTACTCGACAGATCCAAGTGCTGCAGGTTCTCCAGACCCCTTTTCATCACTCGGATCGGCGCCGTGAGTCTCTGCAGACCTTCATCCGACAGGCAGTTGGCTCCCAAAAACAACTTTACAAGCCTTCATTTCAAAAGAAATTATCATATGAGAAGACTAATTATTCACACTTTCACTCTCATTTCCACTTTTAAACATTATTTATTTTATAACTTACCTGGCACAAGCGTCTGATGTTAGGTGAGTGAAAAAGTCATGGCTGTCACCTAACCTGCATCCGTAGAGATCCAGAGATTCCAAACAATGAAATACTCGAATCTCCTCCATCCTTTCTGAAAGCAGCAGACACCTGAGAACATGATGTCAATACCTGGTTTAATAAAGTGAAAAAAGTGAACATGTAACATATTTTTAATTATTATTCCCACCTGTCTCTCAAACACAGCGACTTTAACACCAGTTCTCCGTAGGCCTTACTAAAGACCTGTAACCCCCTCACAGAGGTAGAAGGGTCTGCAAATTTCTGTTTCGCCTCAGCTGTTGTGAACAACCTGTCAGCCATTTGTTCTGGGAAACCGATCAGCGAATCGACATGTTCGATGTTATCGGCGATAAACAGTAAGGACATATCAAGTAGCGATTTCGCCGTGTAGCGCAGACTCCCTTCACTGTTGTACGTGAAGATAAAGTGATCGTTTCTCCTTTTACATTTGCTGGGTGTAAAACCGTCAATGCAGAGTGTGACTGAAAAATCTTTATTAAATAATGTATTCACTGATTTAGGTTTAGAGTAGTTAAGCATGTTTACAGTCGGCTTTACGAGGCGGAGTTCTCCTTTTTCACGAACGTACACACTTCCGTATTCATCTGACTCATTCGAAAACATAATTTAGTTACAGTGCTTATAACTGATTAATTAATGATTGTTATTAAATTAATAAATGACTCAATTGTACTCTATCCCACTCGCATGCAAAATAACAAAATGAGAAACATCCAATAATTTAAAAAAACAAGTTGGTTGCTTTATGTATCTAAGTATATGACGTAAAATATGTAATTAACAAACTTTAACAAATATTTTGATAGTGTCTTAAACCGAATGTATGCTCGGAACTAAAGTATTTGAGCTAGTTGTTTGCAGAGAACCACATTTAATGTAACACTCCGCACTCGGAACACGTTCAATGAAAAATGTTTGAAATGTAAACAAAGTAGCTAGCATAAAATCAAAAGCAAAAAAAACTTTCAACAAAATATTATACATTAACGAAGCACTCAAACATTGCAACATATAAACAATTTACCACAGCAGAACAGATAAGTTTGGGAATATTAAAAGAATAAAATAACAGAGCGACGAACTAGCGTGCAGCTACACGTCTCTCCACAATGAACTAGCTGCTAGAGGGTCATGGGAAATGTAGTTCTTTTTCACACCGAGAAGCGTAAATACAACTTATATTGGTAAAAATGACAAATTTCTCACAAAAATATGTAGTGCGTTATCAGAGTGGTTTATAACTATAAATCAGCGTTCAATTGTAAAAATTAAATCTCGTCTGAAGAACTTACTTCCGGTATCCGTGCAACGTAATTACGTGACGAATGCGGAAGTAAATTCCAGCTTTGTTGACATGTAAGATACTGATGTTTCTACAGACGATTTAAATATTACAGCTGGAAAAAAGGTGTAAGTTTATACACAAAAGTGTTGAATAATACCCAAATTTCATTTCATCAACTAAATTATAATAATGTTATTATTCTTATTAATAATAATGATGGAGATGAAATGTTTGCGCGTGGATTAGACGTCATTAACTGACTTGGTGTATGTTTTATTCAGCTTTAGGCAGTAATGTCCTCCACAGACTTTCATCTGCAGTTTCAAGGTAAGTTACTGTTTCTGTTCAGTACTGAGATCTTTACTGAACCATCACAGGGATTTTAAGAATTTTATTTTTAAAAGATCACAGGATTTGCATTTCTTTCATGGGTTTGGTTTAACTGTACTGTGTCACAGTTCCCTACATTACCCATAAGGCCTTTCAAATACCTGTGACTGGTTTCCTGTCCTGAACAGCAATCACTGTCGCATGTTGTTACAGGATAATTCTTGGGTTCGAGTCCCAGGCTCGGTGAGGGCGTTTCTGTGTGGAGTTTGCTTGTTTTCCCTGTGCTTGTGTGGGTTTCCTCAGGGTAGTCCTGTTTCCTCCTACAGTCCAAAGACATGCACATTAGGCCTATTGGCTTTTCCATATTGCTGGTAGGTGTGAGTGTGAGTGTCAATGGTTGTGTGTTGGCCCTGAAATGGTCTGTCGAGCTGTTCAGGGTGTACCCCGCCTTAAGCCAGTGTCGGCTGAGATAGGCTCCAGACACCTTGTGAATTTAATAGGATTGAGTAATGGATCAAAACTGTAGAAAAAAGAATTAATTTCTTTACAAAAATACCATGGTTAATATTTTAGAGTAAATACATTGACAGGAGACACTACTATGGTTATGACATCACTACCAGGTACTTATTTGCATATGTAAATCTGTAGCATGCAGAACAGCCAATCAAATTAAGCCAAGTCTTAAAGGCACAGTAAAAAAAGAGTCTGTTGAATTATTAGACAATAATAAAGCATGGAAACCCAATTAAAAGTGAATTATGTTGTAAGGATTACCAGGTTGCCAGATTGCCGTGGTTTAAAGCTGCAGTATATTGTGTTAAATATTTCAGTCTAAACAGATGTAATGTGTCTGAGGTTTAAGACGACGATCAGGATTATGATTATTGTTATTAATAAGTTGATGTATCTGTCTATTTGAGTCCTGATTCCTCCTGCTTGCAGACTTTGATGATGATGAGGGTGTAGCAGAGAAGAGTGAAGGAGGCATGGCGATCAGGATGGAAGATGAAGGCCTCAGTAAATCTCCCATGCAGCAGCGAGCGGCAGGAGACGAAGACGAGCTGCTGGGTGACGAAGACGACCGAAGCGAGGTCAGGGTCCCATAGTGCTGCTGTAAACACACTAACAGATCTTCATGAACACCCCCACCCCCCCCTCACACACTGATCTTTTTACAGCTTCTTAGCAGCGACAAGAAAAGTTCTGCTTTCTGGACCCTGGAGTTTTATCAGGCTTTTTTCAACGTGGACACTCATCAGGTAGGAAAGAACTGGAGTGCCTCCAGAGGCGCTTTATTTAAAATGTATTGCATGAAGACGTGATGAATTTTGTCTGAATCACTAAACATCACAGAAAAAGAGTCACAAAAGAGTCCCTGAACACTGGAGGGTCATTTACAGACGTCTTACGCCACTTGATACTGTCCACCCGCCTGTTCTCTCTGCCTCCCTGTCTGTCTCTCTGCCTCCCTGTCTGTCTCTCTGCCTCCCTGTCTGTCTTTTTGTCCCAATGTCTGTTTGTCTGATGGTTAATCCGTCTACCTTTTCATTTTAATTCCATAGGGTGACACAGTGGTGTAGTGGTTAGCACTTCCGCCTCACATCAAGAAGGTCTTGGGATCATGTCCCGGGCTGAGTGAGGCCATTTCTGTGTGGAGTTTTTGTTCACAGCTCAGAGACCTGCACATTAGGCTAATTGGCTGTTCCAGATTGCCCCTATATGTGAGTGTGAATAGCTGTGTGTGTTGCCCTGTGGTAGACACTGTTCAGGGTGTTCCTGCCTTCGCCCAGAGCTGGCTGAGATAGGCTCCAGCAAGTGAATAATGAATAAATGAATAGGATAAAGTGGTTTGGCAAATTAGACTTAATTCCATTCGATGGTTTATACAACTGTCTGTCTTTCCACTCACCCCCCATTTCTGTCCCCTTTTTCTGTGTGTGTGTGTGTGTGTGTGTGAGTGTGTGAGTGTGTGATTGTTGTATTAAAGAGAGTACAGCAATGTGTAGAACACTGAGCGTTTGCATTAATTTGTTTGTTTGTTTTTAGGTGATGGACAGAGTCATCAGTTCTGTGCTGCCGTGGCGTGGAAAAAACTTTGTTCGCCGTCGCATCAGGAACAACCCTGACCTCTACGGTCTGTCTCTGTCTCTCTCTCTTTCTCTCTCTCTCTCTGTTAGAAGAAGAAGAATGTATGGGTGTGATGATCAGGGGTTTGAGGGTGAGGTTAGAGGAGTGGTCTGATTTTGGTGTTTCTCTGTAGGACCGTTTTGGATCTGCACTACGCTGGTCTTCGCCATTGGTGTGAGCGGGAATATGTCCAGTTTCCTCGTTCACCACGGACAGCCGCACTACAAACATGTCCCCGAGTTCAGGAAAGGTGAGAGTCTGGAGGAGGAGAATGAGGAGAGAGAGAGTGTGTGTGTGTATACGCATGTGTTTATGGTGTGTGTGTGTGTGTGTGTGTGTGTGTGTGTGTGTGTGTGTGTTATCAGTAACGATGGCCGCTACAGCGATCTTCAGCTACGCCTGGCTGGTTCCTCTGGCCTTGTGGGGATTTTTAACCTGGAGGAACAGGAAGTTCTCCAGCACGCTGTCCTATTCCTTTCTGGAGATCGTGTGTGTTTATGGCTACTCGCTGTTCGTGTACATCCCTGCTGTGGTGAGATGACGACTTCTTTTCATCACCATCATCATCTTCCGCTTCTTCCAGGGTCGGATCGCGGGGGCAGCAGTAAGCAGTGAGGTTCAGACGTCCCTCTCCCCAGCCACTTCCTCCAGCTCTTTCGTGGGGACACCGAGGTGTTCCCAGGCCAGCTGAGAGACATAGTCCCTCCAGTGTGTTCTGGGTCGACCCCGGGGTCTCTTCCCGGTTGGACACGCCCGAAAGGCATTCTAATCAGATGCCTGAGCCACCTCAACTGGCTCCTCTCAACGTAGAGGAGCAGCCATTCTACTCCGAGCTCCTCCCGGATGGTTGAGCTTCTCACCCTATCTCTAAGGGAGAGACCTGCCACCCTGCGAAGGAAGCTCATTTCATCCGCTTGTATCCGCCATCTTGTTCTTTTAGTCACTACCCAAAGCTCGTGACTGTAGGTTAGGGGTTGGAACGTAGATCGACTGTTAAATTGAGAGCTTTGCCTTCAGGCTCAGCTCCCTCTTCACCACGACGGACCGGTACAAGCTTCGCTTTACAGCACCGATCCGCCAGTCAATCTCTCGCTCCATCCTTCCCTCACTCGTGAACAAGACCCCAAGGTACTTTAACTCCTCCACTTGAGGCAGAACCTCATTCCCGACCCGGAGGTGGTGATTCTCATCCCGGCTGCTTCGCACTCAGCTGCGAATCGCTCCAATGAGAGCTGGAGGTCCCGGCTCAAGGAAGCCAAAAGGACAACATTATCTGCAAAAAGCAGAGATGAGATCCTATGGCCACCAAACCAGAACCCCTCAACACCTTGGCTAGGCCTAGAAATTCTGTCCATAAAAATTATGAACAGAACAGGTGACAAAGGGCAGCCTTGGCAGAGTCCAACCCCCACCGGAAACATATTCAACCTGTTGTTGCCAATGTAGACCAAGCTCTGCGTTACAGAGACCTAATGGCCCGTAGCAACGGGTCCGGTTCCCCAAACTCCCGGAGCACACCCCACAAGCCTGAGGGACACGGTCGTAAGCCTTTTCTCTAAATCCACAAAGCACATGTGGACAGGTTGGGTAAACTCCCATGCCCCCTCCAGTATCCTGTAGAGTGTGTAGGGCTGGTCGAGAGTGCTGCGGCCAGGACAAGGACTTTTCCAGGCCCTCACCGAACTCGTTTGGCCTGCCGGTACCTGTCTGCTGCCTCGGGAGTCCTACAAAAGCCAAAAATGCCTGATGGGCCTCCTTTTTCAGCCAGACGGCCCCCTTACCACAGGTGTCCACCACGGGGTTCGGGGGTTACCACCAGGACAGGCACCAATGATCTTCCGGCCACAGCTATGGGCTGCTGCCTCAATAATGGAGGCAAGAAACATGGCCCATTCGGATTCCATAATGATTACTCTTTACTTAGTTACAGAATTATTACAGAATTATGACATGAATATTTATTCATATTATAATAATATTTATAATTAACGTACATCGACGGTGAATTATTTACATTTATAGCAAGTGGTAGACGCTGTTATCCAGAGCGAATTACATTTATCATTTTATACGACTGAACAGTGGAGGGTTAAGGGCCTTGCTCAAGGGCCCCTGAGTGGAACAAGGGCCCCTGAGTGGAACATGGTGGAACTGGGGATTGAACTCACAACCTTCTGATCAGTAACCCAGAGCCTTTATCACTGAGGCACCGCCACCCGCACTTACTATTATATTTAATAATACTGTGTGTCTATTGTGTGTGTGTGTGTGTGTGTGTTAATGCATATATGTGTATAGATTTATATGTTTGTTTATATGTTTTGTGTGTGTGTGTGTAGGTGTTGTGGGTGGTACCGAGTGAGTTTCTTCGTTGGAGCTCCATCATGGTGGCTCTGTGTCTGTCTGGTTCTGTTCTGGTGCTGACGTTCTTGCCGGTGATGAGAGGTGACAGGCCGAGGGTCATCATTGTCGCTCTGTCCACCGTCATCATGCTGCACGTTTTACTCGCCATCGGCTGCAAGGTTCAGATTCACACTACAACACACACACACACACACACACACACACACACACACACACACACACACACACACACACACACACACACAC
>JAOUQZ010000049.1:26635382-26646556 GCA_028564935.1 Neosilurus hyrtlii | reverse complement strand
TGGCAGGTCTCTCCCTTAGAGATAGGGTGAGAAGTTCTGTCATCCGGGAGGAACTCAGAGTAGAACCGCTGCTCCTTCACGTTGAGAGGAGCCAGTTGAGGTGGCTCGGGCATTTCATTAGAATGCCTCCCAAACGCCTTCCTGGTGTGGTGTTTCGGGCATGTCCGACCGGGAAGAGACCCCGGGGTCGACCCAGAACACGCTGGATGGACCTCTCAGCTGGCCTGCGAATGCCTTGGCATCCCCCCGGAAGAACTGGAGGAAGTGGCTGGGGAAAGGGACGTCTGGACCTCACTGCTTAGGCTGCTGTCCCCGCGACCCGACCCCAGAAGTATATATGTATGTATAATTATAGAAGTATATAAGTATGTATAATTTGTATGTGACAAATAAAATTTGAATTTGAATTTGAAGAAGCGGAAGAAGATGGATGGATGGATGTATGAAAAGACCGATTACCTGTTCAGGGTGTAAATCCACCTCTCACCTGAAGACTGCTGGGATTGGCTCCAGCCTCCTCGCGACCCTGTAGGATAATTGGTACACATAACAGATGTATGGATAAATGAATGAATGGCACATCAGATATATATATATATATATAAAATCCTGAGTCGATTTTCTGTAGAACAGTGCTCGATACAGAGCTAAATATATTGTATGTGGGAAAAATAATAATACTTCAATTTCGTGTCGATTTAAATCCCCTGATGAGGGGCAACCATGAAAGAGGCTTGTCGGGATGAAATTATTTTTCCCACATACAAAATATATATATATATTAGCATTTACTGTTTTTACTTTTAAAAAGTATATATTTGTATATAAGTATATATTAACTTCTCCTGAAGTGTCAACATGGAGAAAACATTAAACTAACACTGATGAAGAATCTTTTTTTGATGTCGTCTGTGATATAAATTCATTGAATTGATATCATTACTTTAATACCTTATATCTCCTCCTCCTTCATGAAGCTCCGCCCCCTCTGAATCTGAGTATCAGAGCTTTCATGGTTTGCTGTTTTATTATAATTTTATACAAACACACACTTCAGCCAAAACATGCTAACTAGCTAATGCTACCACCCATTGATCCACCCACGATTTTATGAGCGCCGATGTGCTGCGCGATAACCTCCCTTCACTGATGGGTGGGCAGGGTTGGGTTCAAATCCCACTACTGTCAAAGAGGCTCTGTAGGAGTGAATGTAAGGCAGTCAGTAAATATTGGCAGACTGTTCTTAAAGTTTTAAACAAATATATAACCAGTGCCTCCACCGCAGCCCCTCCCCTAACCTTAAACATAACCGTTATACTTTAAGAGTTGAGTTTTATGAGATTTAAATGCAGAGGATGAGGATTCACCTCCCGGTGTTCAGAACTCGGTCAGTAAATTTGGAGAGCAGGAGAAAGTAAGAATAAATCATAAGGAGAACGAGGAGAAAAGCAGCAGAGCAGAAACGAGAACATTGTACGATCCCCTCGAGGAGTTCTTCAGCCTTACAGGAACATAAACGTTAATAGCGATGGGCCTCTGGAGCGCAGAGGATCTTTATTTAGCTTCTGGATTAAATCTATTTTTAGCTTTTTTTAAAATTAAAGACACAAAAGAGAGCCGCAGTTTTTCACCGATCTAAATTGAGTTCAGTAAATTCCTATTGGCCAGAAGTAGCAGAGACGGGGTCACATGATACACAGAGGACAGAAGGACATGCCAAATTGGGAATCTAATCATTCCTAGAGCTTTTATTAGCCATGTATAAGCCTCTGGTCCAAGAATGAGTCCAAATGCAAAGCTTAATCTAATGAGTCCAGGCACCGAATACACCAAAAGAGGTGTGCAGCGGCTGTTTATTATATTTTCTGATTAACTCTCCCAAAGTATGACCACGCCCTTAACTTGCATAAAATGCTAATAATAATAAATACTACGACTCGTAAACAGGAAGTGCCGTGTTGTGGAGACATGAGACCTTGTGGGCTCGAGTCTTCAGTGGACTGAAATCAGCTCTGCAACTCGACTCTGAGTGTTCCATGACCTCGTTCTCTGTGTTGTGGCCTTCTACCAAACGTTTTGTTTTGTTCTCTGAAGGTCACTTGTGGTTTTCGAGGTGCATTTGTCCTACAAAAAAAAAACTACTGGACTCAGCAACAATGTTAATCTGCCGAGCGAGACGAGTCTGATTTACGTTATTCATCAATTTGGAACAGCCACTTAGCCTACTTTTGGACTGTGGGAGGAAACCAGAGTACTTGAAGAAAACCCACACAAGAACGGGGAGAACATGCAAACTTCACACAGAAACACCCCGAGCTGGGAATCAAACCGAGGACCTTCTTACTGTGAGGCGGACGTGCTCACCACTACAGCACCATGCCTCCCACTTCCACTGCAGTGTAACTTTAACATTTTGAAATGTTTTTATTTTATTATACTGTATTAATACCAATAAATGATTGCCTCTGATGATTAACCCATTCAAAGTGAGCACACACACACACACACACACACACACACACACACACACACACACACACACACTCGGAGCAGTGAGCTGCAACACACATTGGGGCTCCCGGAGAGCAGTTGGGGGTTCGGTGTCTTTCTCAAGGGCACTTCAGGCATGAAGGTGGAGGAAGGGAAGGTGCAGCTCACTCCCCACCGCCACACATTCTTCCTGCTAGTTCGGGATTCGAACCGACGACCTTTCGGATCCAAACCCGCTTGCTTCTCTAACCATTAGGCGGCAGCTGCCCCCAAAACATCTGGGGAAGGTGGGCGCGGTGCTACTGGGTGTGTTAAGTGTCTAATGAAAGTATGATTTAATGTTGGAGTCTTGATAATGAGCACATCGTGTGTGTGTGTGTGTGTGTGTGTGTGTGTGTGTGTGTGTGTGTAGGGGTGGAGTGGGGTCTGCTGTTTCCAGAAGCGAATGGAGAGAATCAATCTCCCATAAACCTGAACTCCAGAGAGGCTCGTTATGACCCCAGACTGCTGGAAGTTGGTTTAACGCACAACTACGTGGTGTGTCGAGATTGTGAGGTCATCAATGATGGACACACCGTCAGGATCATGCTCAAGTCCAAATCAGGTACCCAGCATGCACCAGCAGTGAAGGAACAGGAAGCTTATTACACATCATCTGTCTCGGTTTCATCGCAGAAATATTTTCTCTCCCTCCCTCTCTCTCTCTCTCTCTCTCTCTCTCTCTCTCTTCCCTTTATCTGTCTCTTTCTCTCTAACCTCTCTGTCTTTCTCTCTCTATCTGTCTCTTCCCTTTATCTGTCTCTCTCTCTCTCCTTTATCTTTCTCTTTTGCTGTATCCTCTCTCTCCTTTACCTGTATCTCTTCTTTATCTCTCTCTATCCTCTCTCTTTCTCACTCTCTCTCCTTTATCTGTCTCTCCCACTCTCTCTCTCTCTATCCTCTCTCTCTCACTCTCTCTCCTGTATTCTCTCTCTCCCTTCTTTCTCTCTCTGATCCTTTCAATCCATCTCTCTTCCTCGTCCCTCCCTCATTTCTCCTTTCTCTTCTCTTTTTCTCCCTTGTTCCGGCTACAGTGGTGACGGGAGGTCCTCTTCCCAGTGATCATGAGTTTGAGTTGCATGAAGTTCGCTTCCACTGGGGCAAAGAGAACCAGAGAGGCTCCGAACACACAGTTAACTTTAAGGCCTTTCCCATGGAGGTTAATCTCACACACACACACACACACACACACACACACACACACACACACACACACACACACACACACACACTAAAACAACTTGTGGCAAAATCAACAACGGTTTAGACAAATAAAGAAAAAGGCCAAGAATCCATCACAAACAACGTATTTCAAAATCCCAAACCAACCAAAACATTAGGAACGTTTATAAAGTTAACAGGTGCATTCACATTAACTAGTAATTAAATCAATACTTAAAAAGCTATAAAAAGGGATTTATAAAATCAAAAGTACAAATAATGGCAGCATGGTGGTGTAGTGGTTAGCACGTCCAGCTTACAGCAAGCAGGTCCTGGGTTCGAGTCCCAGGCTCGGCGAGGGCGTTTCTATGTAGAGTTTGCATGTGCTCCCCGTGATTGCATGAGTTTCCTCTGGGTACTGCAGTTTCTACACTAGTAGTGAGTGTGTGTGTGTGTGTGTGTGTGTGTGTGTGTGTGTGTGTTAGCCCTGCAATGTACGGGCAAGCTGTACAGGGTGCACCCCACCTTCACCAAAGACGGCTGAGGAAGGCTCCAGCCTCCCTGTGACACAAAAAGGATTAAGAGGATCAGGAATTGAATGGATGGATAAAAAGGACAAATTAGAAAAAAAAGACCTTGCATTCTAAAAAAAACTGTGTAAAAAAAAAAATTTCAATAAATAAATAAAATTAATAACTTATGTCAGAAAATTTGCATTTAAAACATATTCAATAGAGTTAATGTCCAGTAAAAGTCGAGGGGGGAAATGTGTATCCCCAAAAAAGAAAAAGCAACATAAATAAACAACTTCTGAAATAAATAAATAAATAAATTGATGCGTGAATAAATGAAATATAACTTGTATAAATAGCTTCATTTTGTAGAACTGATTTTTTTTTTTTTACCCTTCAAACGGCGTTTCACTTCCTGAAGTTCCTCTTGTTGATGTTGTTAGCAGGAGGTTGTGAGATCAAACCCCTGGAGATTTCACCTCTGATGAACCTGAAGCTGTTCTCCTGGTTCTTCTGAAAACATCTCGTCTGCAGGGCTCAGAAAATTCTCAGCACTCCAAGATCTGTAATTTCCAGGAAACATTAGCATCAATTAGCGCTTTTATTTCCATATCTAATGAAATCTGGGCTGGTTCCTCTCCGGAAGAAACACTAATAATTTCTATAAATAATTCCACTGTGAACCATAAGCATCATTCTCATTAGCTTTCACCGCTAGAGCCACTATGTTCGGATTTTTAAGCCCACACAGGACGCAAAACAGAAGCATGAGCACACAAACACATTCTTTTTATTCCAAACCCTAATCAGGTTGTATTCATCAAGTTAGCATGAAGTAAGCTGCTTTTATAAATTTAAAAATAACACTTTTACTAGCTAACAAAAAACTGAATTCATGCTCCACAACTTCAGCAAATCTGCTATTTTTACTAAAAGACCCTTGCTGAATGCCAAGGTCAACTTCCAAAACAGCAACAACTAGCTAACTCGGCTAGCAGAATATTATCAACTAAAAGTTTAACATTTAGCACAAAACTGTCAGTCAGCACTCTGTAGACAGTCAGGAACTTAGCTAATGTTAGCATTTGATATAGCAGTACACACCAGCAACTTAAACCTTTACTCATTTGGCAAGTTAACCAGTTAGCACCATTTTTAGTTAGTACACTAACCGGTTTTATTAAACTGCATGAAAAAAAACTCAGACAACAAAACAGTCAGAACAATTGTGAATTAGCAAAGTGTTTTTTCTCTACCAACAGTACACCAGCTAGTTAATAATTCTACCAGCAAGTTAAACCATTAGTCAGTTAGCAAAGCAGAAACTTAGCTAGCTGGTTGGTGAATGAAGTAGTTAGGACAATATTGAGTTAATAATTAAACCAATTAATATATTACCTTTTTATTTGAATAATAAATGAGCATGTTAGGTAGTTTTTAAACCAGCCAAAACTAAATGAGTTAATTGCCACACTAGCTAATTAAACTAGTTAAAATAATACATGGGATTAAAAGCAATCAAAGCTAAACACTCATAATTAGCATCAGAATATCAATGAAAACTGTATTACAGATTCCATTATCAAGTTAAATAATAGCAAAAGGAATTAGGAAACTAGCCACTTAGCATGTTAGCTAGTTAGTAAACCATACTAATATCACAATGGTGAATAATAATAAAAAAGACAAACCATAACGATAGTGAGTTAGCACCCCTTGAACAGCCAGTAACTTTAGCCCAATATTAACCCCATAATAACACAGATTTTAACAGTAGCACAATGAATAACTAGCGATTCCACTAATAAGTTAAATAACTACTTAATTAGCAAGCTAGGTATTTATAGAATTAAATAGACCAGTAAGCAAACTAGCAGCTGCACCCCTAGCTAGCTGTAATTCCAACATTTAGCACTCTGTAGCACTGGGCGAAATTAGCAAGTTGCTGTGGCAAGTTGGTGAATTAAGAACAGGTATCAAAACAACATTAGCGCCCATTTAGAACAGCAGAAGCGTAGTTGAGGTTAGCATCTAACAGCAAAATGAATTTTGCAAAACGGCGCATGTTCAATTCAATTTTATTTCTATAGCACTATTTACAATTGACATTGTCACAAAGCACGAAGCACAAGGACGCTGTGGCGTAGCAGTTAGCACGTCCACCTTACAGAAAGAAGGTTCTGAGTTCAAGTTCCGGGCTCAGTCAGGGTGGAGTTTACATGTTCACCTTGTGCTTGGGTGTGTTTTCTCTGGGTACTCTGGTTTCCTTCCACAGTCCAAAGACATGCACATGAGGCTCACTGGCTGTTCCAGATCTCCGCTAGGTGTAAATATGAATGGTTGTGTTAGTGTTAGCCCTGCGATGGTCATGTGAGCTGTTCACGGTGTGCCTCATCCAGAGTCGGTTGAGATGGACTCCAGCCTCCCTGCGACCCTAATAGAAGGATTAAGGGGTTCTGCAAATGAGTGAAAATGATCATCTGTTTACAGCTGGGTTTTGATTCTAATTTTATCATTTAATTCATTCATTTTCTGAAGCGCTTAATCCTAATTAGGGTCGTGGGGAGGCTGGCGCCCATCTCAGCCCACTCTGGGCGAGGGCAGGGTACATTATTATTTTTTTTTTTTGTTCAGCGTTTAAAAGTCAGGACACACACTCGTACGTTACATCTGATGAAGTGTGTGTTATGTGTGACGCTGAACACGACACACTGACATACAAACAATACCGAGAGCTCTTTAAATAACACAGAGGATTAAAACACCATCCCTGAGTACACACACACGTCCTGTACACCTGGTACCTAACACACACACACACACACACACACACACACAGAGGGATTTAGGGATTTGTTGTTACACTAAAACTGTAAACAGAATTATATTGTGTTTTATCTTTTGGTGCTTTAGAATCCTGCGTTCTGATTGGTCAGAAGATGATGACTGAAGCGTATACAGTATTATTTCTGGAACATATAACCAACTGCGTATTTTTTATCTCATTAATTTGAAGAGAGGTTTAGAGGGAGTGAGTGTTTATCACCGATATAACCTAACTCAGAACAGGAATCAACTTGTTTTTTAAATGAAAGGAATGATATGTTTTTTTAATCATTAAATTTGTTCTTGTTAAATCACTGTGGTGTAAGAGGAATAAAACACTCAGGGATGCACTCTCATAGGAAACACATCAACTTCTAACTGATAACAATATCTGTGTGTGTGTGTGTGTGTGTGTGTGTGTGTGTGTGTGTCTTGTAGCTGCATTTAATCCATTGGAACAGCACGTTGTTCAACTCCATAGACGACGCCATAGGAAAGAGAAACGGCATCCTCATCATCGCACTCTTCGTCCAGGTCCGACCAGTTTCATACACGAACACTGTCTCTCTCCGTGTGTGTGTGTGTCACTTCTGAGTGTTTTTGTGTGTTTGTGTGTGTGTGTGTGTGTTTGAGTCAGGGCAGTGGTGGCTCAGTGGTTAAGGCTCTATGTTACTGGTTCAGTGGTTGGGGGTTTAAGCCTCTGTTGGGTCCTTAACTCTCATCTGTTCAGTTTTATAAATTAGATAATAAATTTGAGTTACTCTGGATAAGGCTGCCTGATAAATACCATAAATGTGTGTGTATTAAACGTTTTTCATGTGTTTGTTACTTATTTGCATGTTCTCCCCGTGTTTGTATGGGTTTCATCCAGGTATTCTGGTTTCCTCCCACAGTCCAAAATCATGCACCGTAGGCTAATTACCTGTTCCAAATCACCCCGAGGTGTGAGTGTGAATGGTTGTATGAGTGTTGCCCTGCAATGGTTTAAATGGTTCAGGGTGTACCCCGCCTTCGCCCAGAGTTGATTGAGATGGGCGCCAGCCTCACCATGACCCTAATTAGGATTAAGTGGCTTAGAAAATGAATGAATGTTACTTATGAGTGCGTGTGTGTGCGTGTGTGTGCGTGTGTGTGTGTGTGTGTGTGTGTGCGTGTGTGTGCGTGTGTGTGTGCGTGTGTGTGTGCGTGTGCGCAGATTGGTAAGGAGCATCTGGGACTCAAGGCTGTTACTGAAGTGTTACAGGACCTGCAATATAAAGTAAGAACACACACACACACACACACACACACACATTATTGTACCATTATGAGGACATCCCACTGATATAATGAATACTGTACCTAATGAACGCTGCGCTCACTAACCCTCTCCTTCCCCTCGAGTTGGTGAATGTCTAAAAAACCCTGCATTTCTTTTGTGAAGACGTTTGTCACAGTCCTCTCACTCTTCTTTGTTTAGTCCTTTCTTAATAAGATTAAATGAAAATGTTCTTTTAGACAAACTAATGTAATCACCGAATGAAAATCTCCTGGAAGATTCAATGTGTATCTCAATAAATGCCAGTCAGCTCAAAATTACCACCTGACTTCACAGCATAATTACATTTATCCACACCCTCATAAATCCATAAAAGGCAACAGGTGCTGAAAATGACAAAATGACAACTAAATAGTAAAAGAGTCCCCTGATAGTGATGTGGCTAAATATTACATCGTAATGCAGCTCAGCCAGTGCAGCTAACATTCCACAGACACACACTCACTTCTTGAGCTTTAGCAGTTGTTTTTCAAAGGGTGGCATTACTTTTGTTCTGATTAAACAGATTATAAAGAAATAAAATCTTGGAAAGGATGAAGCGGGAGATTGACAGGCGGATCACTGCAGCCGCTGCTGTAAAGCGGACTTGTACCGGTCCGTCGTAGTGAAGAGGGAGCTGAGCTTGAAGGCAAAGCTGTCGAATTTACCAGCCGATCAATGTTCCTACCCTCACCTATGGTCATGAGCTTTGGGTAGTGACTGAAAGAACGAGATCGCGAATACAGGCGGCTGAAATGAGGTTCCTTCACAGGGTGGCGTCGCTCTCCGTTAGAGATAGGGTGAGAAGTTCTGTCATACAGGAGGAGCTCAGAGTAGAACTGCTGGTCCTCTGCGTTAAGAGGAGCCAGTTGAGGTGACTCAGCCATCTGATTAGAATGCCTCCCAAACGCCTTCCTGGTGTGGTGCTTCGGGCGTGTCCCCGGGGTCGACCCAGAACATGCTGGAGGGACTATGTTTCTCGGCTGGTCTGGGAACGCCTCGGTGTCCCCCTGGAAGAGCTGGAGGAAGTGGCTGGGGACAGGGACGTCTGGACCTAAGTGCTTAGGCTGCAGCTTCCGCGACCCGACCCCGAATCAAACGGAAGAAGAATGAATGAATGAATGAATGAAATCTTGATGAATGTGGTGCGTAACTGAAATAATAAACTGAAGGTTTAAATTGATGGGTTTTTTTATGATGAATTTATTTTTAACAAACAACTCAAGTATAGGAGGCACGGTGGTGTAGTGGTTAGCACGTCCGCCTCACAGCAGGAAGGTCCTGGGTTCAAGTCTCATGCCTGGAGAGGGCATTTCTGTGTGGAGTTTGCATGTTCTCCCCGTGCCTGTGTGGATTTCCTTCTGGGTACTCCGGTTTCCTTCCACAGTCCAAAGACATGTACATTAGGATAATTGGCTGTTCTAAATCACCCCTAGGTGTGAGGTTCATAGTGAATGGTTGTGTGTGTTGCCCTACAATCGTCTGGTGAGCTTTTCAGGGTGTAACCTGCCTTTGCCCAGATTCGGCTGAGATAGGCTCCAGTCTCCAGCGTCCCCGTGACTAATTAGGATTGAGTGGTGACCAAATGAATGAATGACCCAAATAAAAATAAATAATCACAATTCTAATAATTCTGTGATAATTATTTGTGGGGTTTTTTCGTTACAGGGGAAGACAAAAATAATTCCATGTTTTAATCCAAACACTTTACTACCAGGTAAGTTTTTCATTTATCATCATTCATGTATGTGTTTTTAATTCAGGACCTTATAGTTATAAGCATTTCTAATCCAAAAATTTATGATATAAGAAGTTAAAATGTAAGCTTTGCAATGTTGGTAATAATAGTAGCTACACATTCACTGTGAATATCAGTGTGTTTAAGTTGAGGAAGTGAGGGGCTGTTTGTAGGCATGTTGGAGGGGTGTGTCTAAAAAATAAACAATAACATGAATATCATATTTAAAATTCATCTGAAACCATGTTTTATTCTTAGCCGTTGATCGCTAGTTATCTAATAATGTGTATCTTAGGTACTAGCGTCAGTTTTCATCATGTGTGGAACCTACAAAAACGAATTGTAGCTGGAACTTGACTAGCGTGTGTGTGTGTGTGTGTGTGTGTGTGTGTGTGTGTGTGTGTGTGTGCTTCAGATCCGTTATTAAGAGATTACTGGGTGTATGAAGGTTCTTTAACGACTCCGCCATGTAGTGAGAGAGTCACCTGGATCCTTTACCGCTACCCGCTAACCATCTCACAAATGCAGGTAAATTCATCTCTAACTCGTTTAATGTTCACTGTATTGTTTTTAAAGATTGCATCATACATTCCTACTGTGATTATTAAACATTCCCAAAATTCTGTCTCGATCTTGTTTCACTGTGAGGCTTCAGTTCTCTCACAAATATTGAATTGGATTTAAAATTTTCACCTCCTGAATTATGGGTTAATGTGGAAATAAGCGAGTTTCCTTTTTACTGCGTGTGGCACGATGATCAGAAATCTGCCCCTAGTGGAGACCATGTTGTTTACGAACAATCATGAGCGATCTGCGTTCAGTTTAACTTCAGTGAGTTTTTAAGTCTGAACTGGGAATTACGCCATGTTCGAGCTACAAAGTCACGACGTCACAGGAACTGTGTTTTGTTTGCAGTAAACAAGTTCAATCACTTGATACATGAGTGATCATCAGGGTACTCATTTACTTAATCACTTAATCCTACTTGGGTCAAATGGTGCGCTAAAGGAGTGCGATGGTGCGCTAAAGGAGTTCGATGGTGCGCTAAAGGAGTGCGATGGTGCGCTAAAGGAGTGCGATGGTGCGCTAAAGGAGTGCGATGGTGCGCTAA
>JAOUQZ010000049.1:26616855-26633476 GCA_028564935.1 Neosilurus hyrtlii | reverse complement strand
ACATCATCACACACGCCCGCTTTCACTACATCATCACACACGCCCGCTTTCATTACATCATCACACACGCCCGCTTTCATTACATCATTACACACGCCCGCTTTCATTACATCATCACACACTCCCACTTTCACTACATCATCACACACTCCTGCTTTCATTACATCATCACACACGCCCACTTTCAATACATCATCACACACGCCCGCTTTCATTACATTATCACACACTCCCACTTTCATTACATCATCACACACGCCTGCCTTCATTACATCCTCACACACGCCCGCTTTCATTACATCACACACATGCCCGCTTTCATCTCACTATCAAACGCCCACTTTCATCTCATCACACACGCCCACTTTCATTACATCATCTCAGTGTCCGTAGTGCCAGGACATAAAGTTCATAGTGTGAGTGAACCAAGGTCAGAGGTAACATGGTGTTATCAATTGAGGTCAGAGCTCATGTGGCGTGGTGTTGCAGTGTTATTGTACTGGAGTCAAGACACAGTATTGGAGTTCAGGGATAAAGGAGTTCTATACACAGCATTGTCTGAGAAACTTTCTTATTTTAGGTCTCCCTAAAGTCCTATTGCCTCTGATCCACTTAAGCATTACCCTGAAACCAGGACAAGTAAAGAGAGAGAAAGGAAAAAGAGAGAGAGAATCACTTCCTGTTACAGGAACACCTCCAGGCATGCAAGCTGAAGCAAAGGATGAAAGAGGACACATGCCAAATAACAGAAAGAGAGAAAATGAATAAAAACAGAAGGGAAGGAGATTCCGAAAGAAAGAATGAAAGAGTAGCAGAGATCGAAGGAGAAACAAAATGTTTACAAAACGCAAACAATTAAGAATTAAATATTAATTATGTGACATGGATCAAAACCAAAACACAATAAAAGAAATAAGTTGGTGATGTGGATTTAAAATAGGCTCCAGAGCACCACAGGGTGACTCCTTTTTTTCTTCAGTTTGAGTTATTATAAAAGTTCAACATGGTGACCCTCAGGGTTCAACTTCAAGGCCACTGTAGTTCTTTACATCCGATCTCCTGGATTTTGTGTTAAGTTGTGTCTTTTCTAAGGAGTCTGAGAAGAAGGTGACATGGTAGGAAAATGCAATAGATAATATTTTTTGTCACCTCATACTAATTAGTGTAATGGTTTAAGAAGCCCTAACAGTCAGGCGTATCCTGCAGTAATTAGTGAAAATTAGTAAAAAGTCAGTTTTTTATAAATCATTATCCTGAAAAATTGCATTCTCTTGAAGGGTGCCAATATTTCTGACAACTATGCTGATTGTATGTGTAATGGGTTTTACAGGGGGATTGTCATGCTACTTTCAGCAATTCACAGTGGCACTGGTTACCCTACTTCTTGCTCACCTCAGTTGGGTCATGGTTACCAAGGCAACATGCCTGTGAGGTCACTGTGGTATCCCACAATGCCAAGCTACCGTCTTTACCTGATTTCTTTACTAACCAGCAACATGATATTACTTTCTCACGTATGCATTTCATAAACAGTAAACACCCCCAGTGCAGCTAACTGGGTTATCAAATGCCGGCCATGTGTCTCACAGTCTCTGGGGAGAGGAATGTAAAAGAACCATTGCTGATTTTCGTGAAGAGTAGGCTGCATCAGTGTGTTTCTGCACTGCGATAGCATGGCGAACTGTCCAGGGTGTACTCTGCCTTCGCTCAGAGTCGTCTGGAATGGGCAACAACCTCCCCGCGATGCTAATTAGGATTAAGCGGTTCAGAAAATTAATGATGAATGAAACAGTAAACAATCAATGAACAATAAAGAATTAAACATTTTGTGGCCTGTCAGTGACAGTTATGGAGTCAGTGACACATAGCTTTGTGCCCATCTGCCGTATTGAATAAAGTGTGGCATCTTTGCACAATGAGTGAAGGAGGTGTTGCATGTATCTGAGTTATTAAAGGTGTGGCCTCTGTACCTGTGACTCTAAATAAAGGATCTGTGGCCTCTGCACCTAAAACATTTTGAATAAAGGGTGTGTAGCCTATGTCCCCGACAGTCTAAAGAAAGGAGGTGTGTGTCCTCTGTACTGGCCAGACAGTATTTAGACTTCTGGGCCTCTAATTTTCATTAAATGAGGTGTGGCCTCTGTATCAGCCCAAATGGATCTGTGGTCTTGGTGACTGTCAGTCCCAGTGAAAAAGGTGTGCTTGATCACTTCCCTGTAGCTTCTTGACCAGTCAGTCTGAATAAGGGAGGTGTGTTCTTTGGTTCTTTCACTTTATAGGAGGCATGTTTGTTATTGTTAGTTTCACTGAAGGAGGTGTAGCTAGGCACCTGTCATTCCCAAAGGAGACGTGGCCTATGTACCTGTCATTCCCAATGAAGGTGTGTTTGTCTCATTAAAGGAGGCATGGCCTTGGGATCTGTCTTGGTCAGTGAAGAAAGCATGCCCTTGGGGCATGTCTGTTTCAATAAAGAGGGCATTGCCTTGGGGCCTGTCTGTTAGTGAGGGGGACATGGCCTTTAGGCTTGTTTGTCTCACTAACGGAGTTGAGGTAAAGGATGTGTGGCCCTGGGTCCTGTCTCTTAGTAAAGGAGGCATTGCCTTGGAGCCTGTTTATCTTAGTAAGGGAGATGTGGCCTTGGGGTGTGTGGTGTTGCCCTGGGACCCGTTTGTCTCAATAAAGCAGGCACGTTCTTGAGGTCTGTCTGTCTCAGTAAATGGGACATTGCCATGGGGCCTATCTCACTTAGAAAATAAGGTATTAGCTTGGGGCCTGCCTGTCTCAGTGAAGGAGGCATTTCCTTGGGGCCTGTCTCGCTAAGTAAAAGTTAATACTGCCTGTATCAGTAAAGAAGGTGTTGCCTTGTGGTCTCTGTCTCAGTGAAGGAGGAATTTCCTTGTGGCCTGTCTCACCAAGTAAAAGCTAATACTGCCTGTATCAGTAAAGAATGTTTACCCTTGGGGCCTGTCTGTCTCAATGAAGGAGACATTGCCTTGGGGCTTGTCCGTCTTAGTAAAGGAGGTATGGTATTGGGGGCCTGTCCCTCTCAGTGAAGCAGGGGTGGCCTTGGGGCCTGTCTGTATCAGTAAAGGAGGTCTTGCCTTGGGGCCAACCAGTCTGCCTCTGTAAAGGAATTTTGGCCTTGGAGCTTGTAGGTCTCAGTAAAGGAGGTGTGGCCTTGGGGCCAGCCAGTCTGCTTCAGTAAAGGAGGTCTGGCCTTGGGGCCTGTCTGTCTCAGTAAAGAAAGTATGACCTTGGTGCCTGTCTATCTCAGTGAAGGAGGCGTTGCCTTGGGTCCTCTCTGCCTCAGTAAAGCAGGTGTGATTTTTAACTCCTTAAAACTGACACACATATAATGGTTGGTCTCACCTCCTTTACTGAGACAGACAGGCCCCAACTTCTCTCCTCCTTGACTGTCCCAAAGCAATACAATGTGACTGAGTACTAAACCAAAATATTATTTCAGTTTAGTACTCAGTCACAATGAATTGCATGAAACTTTTTAAACTGAATCACACTCCAAGTGTAACTGTGGGTTTAAAAATATTTTGGATCATTTCACCTTTCATGATATGCTCATTTTAACCACAGTTTCCTTCATGGTTTAATTTTGGTTATTGAATTTTCTGTTTTTCAGATTCTGAAGCTGAGCTGGAGGAAAGAATCCGAACCTTCTTGTTATATGTGAACATGCATTAGCATAGTTCAAGCCTGATGCTAACGGTCAACATGCTAATGAGTTTAACATAACTGTACTACAACAAGCCAGATTACGCATGAACAGAAATTCCGAGTAACATGCCAAGAATACTAATGTGTATAAACGTGTATAAGGCAGTTGCCAAGAAGCAGTTAAACGTGATACTACTGCACGTTTAACATCAGATGTGGGGCAATTTTTAATTTATTAGCTAGCATAAAATTCCATGTTTTGGTTTGTCTGGAAATTTTATAGGTCATCTTATGTTTTCCTTAATGTGTTAGCAAAACAAATAAAATTCAAAAATCCAATAATATCTTAATATAGTGCACACTGACTAGCTAGGTTGCGTTTAGCATTAAGTAGAAGAAACGCTGTAGCTTGCACTGTAGTTTTTGTTTGTAGATTGTCATTACATTTTACCAGCAGACACAACACAGCTAGACAGGCAGCATTTATAACGTGCTAGCTAGTATTATTTAGCATTCCTGGGATATGTTAGCATGTACTCTATGCTAACTAACTCTTGTAGTCCAAAGCTGATGTGTAATACATAAATAGTAAGATTTTCTAAAAGCTGCTCTGAATGTAAAGCTCGGACAGGATGTGCACTCACTCCGTTGTTAGATTTCTGTGCTCATTTTTCAACATGTTTATGTGTTAGCGCTACTTACATAGCAAAAATGCACATAGTATAACATTTAGTTTACATTTAGGACACTTTAGTCACACAAGTGAAGAAAAACAGTAACAGTAAAAGCTTTTACGTCATTATTTACTACAGAGATGATGTGCTAGTGGTTAACTTTATGAATAAAACAATTTTAACTTAAACTGGATAAGAGTGAGAATTTTTATTTAATTAATCTGATCACCCTTCAGATAGTAGGAAATTAAACAGATGTTTGATTAGACGATGGATTAGACAATGGATTAGACATTGCGTCTGAAATTTTTATAACAAATTTATTAGTTTTAGCAACTTTCTTTCTTTAAACTTTAATTTCAATTTCATTTATTTGATTATGATTTGGCAGCATGGTGGCGCAGTGGTTCACACGTCCCCCTCACAGCAAGAAGGTCCTGGGTTCAATTCCCTGGCTTGGGATTTTCTGTGCGGCTTTTCTCCGGGTACTCTGGTTTCCTCCCACAGTCCAAAACCATGCACATTAGGCTAATTGGCTGTGTGAATGGTTTTGTGTGTGTGTGTTGGCCCTGGGATGGCCTGGTGAGCTGTCCAGGATGTACCCCGCCCTTGGCCAGAGGCTACTTCAGCCAACACTGAGTGAAGGTGTGGTGCACCATGATCAGCTAATTGGACCACTACAGGGCCAACACACACCTGCACACAACTATTGGGTAAAGTATTAAAATAAACCTTCTGATTTAAAACATTTATTTTCTCACATAAGGAGTAAAAACCTAATTTAATTTTTACTAACTGTCTGCCTCAGAGTAAGAAGGTCCTGGGCTTGAGTCCTGGGCTTGGAGAAGCTGTTCCTGTGTGGAGTTTTCATGTTCTCACTGATCTTTTGTGGGTTTCCTCTGTGTACTCTGGTTTCCTCCCACAGTCCAAAGACATGAACATTAGGTTAACCGCTTATTCCTAATTAGGGTCGCGGGGAGGCTGGCGTCCATCTCAGCCGACTCTGGGCGAGGGCGGTGTACACCCTGAACAGCTCGCCAGGCCATCGGGCCCACCCTGAACAGCTCGCCGGGCCCTCCCACCCTGAACAGCTCGCCGGGCCCTCCCACCCAAATGTTTTTGTAATAACATTTTTGGTAAAAAACATTTTTAATAATTTCTTCCGGCATAAATCACATATTCTGATTCAAATTCTGATGATTCTGCGTTCTGATTGGTCAGAAGATGATGGATGTTGTATAACAGCAGCTCTGACAGCACTGCAGGTTTATATTAATGTACTTGTTCTTATACAGTGTTGTTTCCATGGTCATGTATGGAAGGAGTCTCCAGTGTCAGTAACAGGGCAGAGTTAAAACTCGAATATTTTTATTTATATTAAATTTTATTTAGATATTATTTAATGTTTCGTGTTTAGCGATTTATTTTGTAGCAGGAGTGTTGACGCTCAGCAGTTATGCTAGATGTGTTAAGTGCCAACTTGCAGGAAGTGTGAAAGACATGGACACACACACACACACACACTCACACACACACGCACACACACACACACACACACACACACACACACACACACACACACACAGGCAGTAACTGTAAAAAGAAACTAAACACAGACTCTTAACATTTGTTGAAAAGTGAAACATGGAGGGCTGCAGATTCCATCCACACTGTTTACATCGTTAAAGAAGATATTAAATATTAAAATAAATGTACGTGTTATCAGACTGCATGCAGTGACAGAACGGAACATTGCTGAGGAGTCTGTAAGGAAATGATGTTATCTTCACCTCAGGACCGCAGTGTGTCTCACAGAGGAAACCAGTAAAGAAAACATGAAAAATTCACTCATAAATAACTCAGTGAAGGGGGCGGGGCCGCGTCCCTTTCAGTCACAGTAAAGAAGGTGTGCCCTCGGTTCCTGTCAGGCACAGTACAGGAGGTGTGGCCTGTGTCCCTGTCAGTCACAGTGAAGGAGGTGTGGCCTGTGTCTCTGCCAGTCACAGTGAAGGAGGTGTGGCTGTGTCTCTGTCAGTCACAGTGAAGGAGGTGTGGCCTGTGTCTCTGCCAGTCACAGTGAAGGAGGTGTGGCCTGTGTCTCTGTCAGTCACAGTGAAGGAGGTGTGGTCCGTGTCCCTGTCTGTCACAGTGAACGAGGTGTGGCCTGTGTCCCTGTCAGTCACAGTGAAGGAGGTGTGGCCCTTGTCCCTGTCAGTCACAGAGAAGGAGGTGTGGCAGTGTCTCTGTCAGTCACAGTGAAGGAGGTGTGGCCTGTGTCTCTGTCAGTCACAGTGAACGAGGTGTGGCCTGTGTCCCTGTCAGTCACAGTGAAGGAGGTGTGGCGCGTGTCCCTGTCTGTCACAGTGAAGGAGGTGTGGCCTGTGTCTCTGTCAGTCACAGTGAAGGAGGTGTGGCCTGTGTCTCTGCCAGTCACAGTGAAGGAGGTGTGGCCTGTGTCTGCCAGTCACAGTATAGGAGGTGTGGCCTCAGTTCCTATCAGTCACATTGAGGTAGGTGTGGCCTCTGTCCCTGTCAGTCACAGTGAAGGAGGTGTGGCCTGTGTCCCTGTCAGTATAAAGTACTCTGGCAGTTGGCAGTAATTCTGTTGGATTCACACAGATGTGTATGAAGCACAGAGATGGATGTGTCTTCATAACGTACATGAGGTGCTATGTGTACTGCGGACACCTTTTAGTAGGAATGTAGATACACAAGTAGGTCACCTGACCATATTCTGTTTGTAGTGTGTACCTACTTCTCTACAGTCCCCAGAAGCTTCGCCTCTCTACGTTTCTGAAAACTTTTTGGTTTCAGTGGAGATGAAAAGAGTGAGCGATTTCTGGAGCATCTTAAGACTGAAAAATAAAAACCTCTGTTTATTCAGGATAGAACTCAGTCTTCACCCACAGCTCAGGTGAGATGGGATACCTATCACATGGGGTTATTTCTCCTGCAGAGTTTACAGACAAGAGAACGATCTATCCTGACACAAACGAGCAGAAACAAAAAAGACTGAGGTGACGTATTTGAAAATTCCATGACACATCCACACCTGATAAACTAATCCCGTCTGAGTAGGGTTCAGTGGATCAGTTCGCATCTCTGCTCTGTCGATCGCCAAATGAAGCGCAGATGAGCCTTTCAGTACCTGCAGCGGCCTCTGCTGTCCATGTGCTGTTAGTATTATAACAGTAAGTGTTCTTGTATTGTAACACCATCGCAGTTTATTTATAACGTGCTACCGAGGAGAACATTAAGAACTATAAAGTAGTCATCACTCTGAGATCCTAAAATGACCTTCATTAGGAAAAAAATAATCCATATTATTAAGAGATAAAAAAATTGCTTTCATGACAAATTGTTCTTTATAATTAATATTATTAATAAAAGTAGTAGTTCATTCATTCATTCATTTTCTTAACCGCTTAAACTTAACGAGGGTCGCGGGGAGGCTGGTGCCCATCTCACCCAACTCGTGAGGGCGGGGTACACCCTGGACAGCTCGCTAGGCCATCGCAGGCCAAAACACACACACACAACCATGTTCATCCTCTCCGGGACCCTAATTAGGATTAAGCAGCTCGACAAATGAGTGAGAATTTGAAGCATCAAACATCACGTCCATCATAACTTAGAGAAACCAAATATAAAATCAGTATATTAGTGACTCCTCAATATGATTTAAAGCACTTTAATAAATAAATAAACACACCCTCTATCAGAACTCCTCCCCTTTCACTGTGTTTTGTTTTATTCCTCTTTTATCACAGCAGTTTATCATCAATTATTTTTAACTATTTCAATAAAAAACATCATGATTTTTATTTCTTACATAGATGGAAAAAACTGACTTGAGTGAGACAGTGGTAATAACAGTGAATGACCAGCAGGGGGAGCTCTGAATACACTTTGTATGAAGCCCATGAAGTGGATTGTAATCATTCACAGATTAAAAAAAAACACAACAACAAAAAACCATCAGCTCTCTGTTATCATCTCTTCATCTCATCTGACATTTCTATTATTTCTGCTCCAGATGTCCAGATAGATTCATTTTTCTAAAAGGAGTCACGTGACTCTTTTTTAAGAGCCCCCCCCCCCCCCCCCCCCAAAGACAACAAAAACTATGAACAGAAAACACAGAGCTTTATATCAGTTCATTATAATTAAACCACAGTAATAAGACAATTATAATAATAAAATTACATCATTTACAGTATGTTCATTCAGTGGTCACGTCCCGTCTGTGTGATCTATGCTACACATGTTCACGTGCCGCTTCTGAGATCCCAGTGATCCTGATCCTTCTGCCCTCTGAATCCTGAGATCCACCCTGATGTGCTACTACTGGTTGGAGTTCTGATCTTAGAAGCCCGTCGCTCCTGCTGCTGATGATCCATATGACTTTTCACTGCTGGAGATATAAACTCTTTATAAACTGAAATGATTCAGGACTACGATCCCCATTACAGTTATAAAATAACCAACTAAACTTCATGTTAATCTGTAGTGAAGTTTCTGCTCCATGGTTTATATTTTTATCTGGTTTCACCCAAATGAGGATGGGTTTCCCTTCTGAGTCTGGTTCCTCTCAAGGTTTCTTCCTCGTGTCATCTGGGGTTTCTTCCGGGTACTCTGGTTTCCTCCCACAGTCCAAAAACATGCACATTAGGCTAATTGGCTGTTCCAATTCACCCTTAGCTGTGATCGTGTGTGTCTGTTTGCTCTGCGATGATCTGGCAAGCTGTTCAGGTTGTACCCTGCCGTCGCCCAGGGTCGGCTGAGATAGGCTCCGCCCTCCCTGTGACTCTAATAGGATTAAGCAGTTCTGAAAATAGATGGAAAAATAGATATTTAGGATGGAGGTGTTTATGCTCTTCTGCAGTTTTTCGCTAACATTAAGCTGAAAGAATAAAGAGAGGATGATGAAGGAACGAGTGTTTATTGCTGCTGTAAGTGGGAACAGGAAGTAGCTGTAAGTGGGAACAGGAAGTAGCTGTAAGTGGGAACAGGAAGTAGCTGTAAGTGGGAACAGGAAGTAGCTTGAGACACCTGAGAACATTAAACGTGATTATAAACATCTGTATCAGATATAAAATAGGAACTGTTTGGTTGTTTCAGTGTGAAAGGAATAAACAGGTCGGGGGTGTTAAAATCAGTTTCTGTATGAACAGTGTTGATGTGTGTGTGTGTGTGTGTGTGTGTGTGTGTGTGTGTGTGTTCTTTATTTGCTGCTGTGGTTACTGTATAAACTCCTGCACTGAAGCGTGACGCATGAAATCCGTCTTTGTCCGGTTTAATCGCTGCACCTCTAATTGATTTGTTTCCATAGCAGAAGATGAGTTGGGTCCAGGTGTGTGTGTGTGTGTGTGTGTGTGTGTGTGTGTGTGTGTGTGTGTGTGTGTTGTTCCATCATTTCCTCTTTTTTTTAGTTTTGCATCAATTCATGGCTTGACCTTTAATACTACTGAGCAGATGGCTGATTGAGAAGCAGAGGGAGAAATCAGTACAGAAAAACAACAAGCCCATAAACACACACACACACACACACACACACACACACACACACTCACACACACACACACACACACAAACATGAAAGAACAGCCTCAGGTATCCAGCAGGGTTGAAACACACATTTTCCATTTAAACCTGTAAGGGACGACGGTAACATTTTTTTCTGTATAAAATTAGCAAACACATCGAATCTGATTAACTGACATCTGTGTGTCTCATGAAATATTCTCATTCATTCATTCGTTTAACCACATAATTCTAATAGGGTCACAAGGAGGGTGGAGCCTATCTCAGCCAAGTCTGGGTAAAGGCGGGGTACACCCTGAACAGCTTGCCAGGCCGTCAAAGGGCCAACATACACACAACCATCCACACTCACACCTAGGGGCAATCAAGGATAATCAGTTAGCCTAATGCACATGTCTTTGCTGTAGGAGGAAACCGGAGTACCCAGAGGAAACCCACACAAGCACGGGGAGAACATGAAAATTCCAAACAGAAACACACTTGCCAAGCCTGGGACTCAAACCCCGACCCATCTTGCTGTGAGGCAGACGTGCTAGCCCCTACGCCACCGTGCCTCCCTGAGGTTTTCACTGGGGTGAATATGTATTTATGATGATAGTAGTTACGGTGATCAGGGGCTCATTCTCTCTGCAAAAAAATGTACAAAGTTGTTATATAAAAGATGATACACACTTCCTCTTAATTACCCCCAACATTATCTGTTATAGAGCACGGTGACCTTTCAGGGACAGAACTATAGGACTGTACGAGACTGATAAGGACACATGAGCGCTGCCGGTCAAATGAGGAGCGTTAATGCTCCCTAAACATGCTGCCTACGTAGGGAGCAGAACAGAACCCATCAGGTCAATATTACATCATAACATTATTAACCTCAGTGTTAGTTACACAAACATTAAATACATGCTGGTAACCAGCACCAAAGATTGGTGTGTGTGTGTGTGTGTGTGTGTGTGTGTGTGTGTGTGTGTGTGTGTGTGTGTGTGTGTGTGTGTTTAATAATGACAATGAACCTAATGACAGCAACAACAAGCAAAGAACATGCAAACAAAAGCAACTGTAAAATGCTGCCTAATGAGAGGAATGTGGGGAGAGAGAGAGAGACAGAGAGAGAGAGAGAGAGAGAGAGAGATTAGAGGGAGGAATGACACTATTGTTCCATTAAGCCAGCCTGAAAATAGCCTCCCTGTTCTAGCCAATGAGCACAGTGTTGCTATAATGGCCATCTTTATACCATATAAATGGTGCGAGAGAGAGAGAGAGGGAGAGAGAAAGTGAGAGAGAGAGAGAGTGAGAGAGAGAGAAAGAGGGAGAGAGAGAGTGAGAGAGAGAGATGAAATGGAAGAAGGAAAAGGATAGTAAATGTGTGTATTAAGACACAGAGAGGAAGGTATTGTGAAACAGAGAGATCGACGATGAGATAGAGATGAACCGATGGATATAGACTATAATAGGAGAAAGAGGAAAAGATATTTTATTTATAATTTCATTTCCTCTGAAATTTTGTTTTTGCTGAACTCTTTCAGCGATCAGAGGATGACTGATATAAATATAGACAACAATTTCAGCTTTCGTTTCTTGATGTATATTTATTTCATCCTCAATCATTAGATATTAGCAGTTCTGCACTCTGATTGGCTAATCTACTCCTGGGATATCAGCTCATATACCGTGACCTCAACATCACTACAGAAAAATAAAGTAATGTTGTTTTTTACCATTTATTTAGAAGTGATTCTATAGAACTGTACATTTGGTATTAAAGTATTTCATGACAAAAATGAATTGTTTATTTTCAAGACTTTTTCTCACTAAACGAGACATTTTTGAATTTATTTGAGCAACAGGCCTTTAATTCTTAGCATGGCCTAACGCTGGGTGCACATGAGCGGTGTCAACCAAAACGGAAATGCCGCTAGCAAACTGAAAGAAACTAATTTCATGAAAAGCAACAACATAAAGAATTACATTTTTATTTTTTTTTCTTTCATTAATTTTACAGGGTTTTTTTCACCAAATAAATTTCTTAGACTATAAGGCGCTACTGGACTACAGCCCTTCAGCTAATTAGCTAGCTTTGTGCTAACCAGCTAGTCCTGTTTTAAAATATTTTACGCTAAAACATTTTTTTAATTTTCAAGAATTTGGGTCTATCTATCTGTCTATCTGTCTGTCTGTCTGTCTGTCTGTCTGTCTGTCTGTCTCTTTCCTCCAGAGCCAAAGGTGATTAGCCCTTAAAGGAGCCACGCTACTCTTATAACACCAGCCTTGGACACCTCTCAGTACTGATATCTAAGGGGAGCTCCACCTATAGGCAGTGGATAAATCTATATGTTAGGAGGTGATCAGAGTTGTGAAGTCGGAGTGTTTTTTGTTATATATATTAAATATATATATTTAGCGTTAAGTGTACATTTTCCTACTCTTGAGAATCATGAGGATCAGGTTGGGGTTGATAGACGAGTGTGTGTGAACACAGAGACACAAAATGGCTGGTTATTGAGACGATGTCATATTCAATCACTGAATGTGGAGTGAGTGAGTATGATGAAGTGAGAGAGAGAGAGAGAGAGAGAGAGAGAGAGAGGAGGGAGGAAAGAAAAGGTGTAATTTGAATTTTCCGTGCTGTAGTGTGGAATCTCATCATGTTTTAGCCTGAAGGCTTTTAAATCCAATATCCACATTCAGAACAGCGCTACTGAAAACAGGAGAATTTCAGCTCTAACCAGTTCTTTAATGAGTAAAATCACATCTCAGATGGAAACCGCATTGATTTGCATACAAATGAGGAGAGAAATATTAAAAATGGGAGTTTTACTGACTGACTGCATTTGCACAAAAAAGAGAAATGAATACAGAGGAAGTTCATGTGTTTTATATTTATATTTATATAAATTGGATATGAAAAGGAGCGCCACGGTGGGACAGGGGTTAGCACGTTCACCTCACAGCGAGAAGGTCCTGGGTTCGATTCCCGGGCTCGGCGAGAGAGTTTCTGTGTGGATGTTCTCCCCGTGCTTGCATGAGTTTCCTTCGTTTACTCCGGTTTCCTCCTAAAGTCCAAAAACATGCACAGTAGGCTGATTGGCTGTTCCAAATCACCCCTAGGTGTGTGAATGGTTGTGTGTGTGTTGCCCTGTGATGGCCTGGTGAGCTTTTCAGGGTGTACCCCACCCTCACCCAGAGTTGGCTGAGATGGGCACCAGCCTCCCTGCGACCCTAATTAGGAATAACGGTTTAGAAAAAGAACGAATGAATGAATAAATAAATGGATTTGAAAAGGTTGCACCGTGCCCCCAGCCCCCAAATTCGTATAACAGGTGGATCTGATGTGATGTGATGTAACGTAAGCAAAACCATGAATTCAATCCTTTTCCACCTGTAAAATATCCACATCACATCACAACACATTCAAACTGATGATCAAAAGTAACCATCATACACCAACTCTCAGATGTCAGTAAGATCCATTCTTCTCCAGGATCTTCTTGATATCTTCTTGGTTCCGTCTGACTGCTGAAGAGCTCACATACAAACTGAGCATTTCACTGCTCAATGATACTGATTAAAAAAATCATGCACAAAAACCTTCAGAAGTATTAGATGGACCATGGAACACCGTGAAGGCCATCGTCTACACACGGAGAAAGGGAGCGCCATAGTGATGTTACCACGAACAAAGAGGAAAATCCATCCAAAACTGATAAAAGGACATGAAGAAAATTCATCATGGTGGGATCTACACCAACATTAAAACAGCTGCAGGAACATCTGGTGAGTAATGATGCCTCACTGCATATCACAGTCTTTTTTATGGGCAGTGGAGGCTCAGTGGTTAATGCTCTGGGTTACAAATCCAAAGGTTGGGGGTTCAAGCCCCAGCACCACCAAGCTGCCACTGTAGGGCCCTTGAGGAAGGTGCTTCACTGCTCAGATGTATGAAAATTAGAAATGTAAGTCACCCTGGATAAGAGCATCTGCCCTAAATTTCTCATGTCTGGGCGATAGGGCAACTGTATTGAAGTACTTATCGTTAAAAAGAACGAAATGAATAAATAAAGTTCAAAATCAGGGTGGTGTAGCGGTTAGCAATTCCTCCTAACAGCAAGGAGGTCCTGGGTTCGAGTTTCGGGCTCGGCGAGGGTGTTTCTGTGTGGAGTTTGCATGTTATCACTGTGCCTGCGTGGGTTTCCTCCAGGTACTCTGGCTTCCTCCTACAGTCTAAAGACATGCACATTAGGCTAACTGGCTGTTCCAGATTGCCCCTAGGTGTGAGTGCCAGTGTGAATGGTTCATCATCATCAGCACTGCTTCTCACTTGGCTGCTTCACAACCTTGGGGTGCTCCTACTGAAATTTCCTATCCAGAAGTTGCAAGAAGTCAGTTTGGTCCATCTTCATTCTCCAAGTTTGCTGCCGATCAATATCAAGTATTCCTTCCGCCAAGCCCCATAGCCTGCCCTGGGTATGTTCAAACAGCACCTGGTTCTGTAGGGTGTTGTGCAACCTGCGCTTGGAATTTCAGGTATTGTGTACAACAGGATTCACAGCTGGGTGCGGTAGTGGTGATTTTGCGTATTTGTTGATTAGATATCTGAAAACTCCAGTCAATTGTTTCAGGATCCACATCCTTTTAAAGTCTTGTCCACTCTGGGACATTTCTGCGTGTGTACCCTCTTCACACCATCTTCATAAGGAAGCCATGGCATATAACCTCCATTTTTCTAAGTTCGTGTTGTAATAACCCCGCCTTCACTCAGCGTCGTCTGAGATGGGGCTCCAGCCTCCCCGTGACCCAAGTTGAATGGAGCGGTTTGACGAGTAAATGAATATTCATGGTTGAATGATTTTCATCAGAAAGACATTAAATGATGAACGTATTCGTTCATTCATCCTCCAAGCCACTTAATCCTAATTAGGGTCTTGGGGAGGCTGCTGCCTTCTCAGCCAACTCTTGGCGAGGGCGGGGCCAGAGCATCGCAGGGCCAACGTACACGCAACCATTCACACTCACACCCAGGGGTGGTTGGGGACAGCCAGTTCGCCTACTGTACATGTTTTTGCACTGTGGGAGGAAACCGGAGTACCCAGAGGAAACCCAAACATGCATGGGGAGAACATGCAAACCCCACACAGACACCCCAAGCCCGGGAATTGAAACATGAGACCTTGCTGTGAGGCAGACGTGCTGGTCACTATTAACATTAATTACAGTGCAGTCCATTTAAATACCTTTACAGTCCCCTAGAAACACATTATAACCCATCAGGCACCAGTCGAACAAACCAATGGATTGTAAGGTTTTTTTTTTTTGGTCTATAAAAATTATGTTTCTTCTCAGTTTTATTAAAACACTATTTTTTTCCCTCTCACAATTAAACAATATATAATAATTAATTCAAATAATAATCAATAAAAAGCTGAGACTGTTGGATCGGTTGAGTCTCACTCAGGCCGTGATGCTCCCTCGAGTTCTCGAACATGTTTATGGAAAAACACTAAAAGCTAATGAAAGATGATTGCAGGAACATCACATCAGCCCATGATGGAAAATGTGCGTTTGTTTTTCTCTCCGTCTGTGTTCTGGTGTTTATTTTATTCCAGGATGAACGAATGATGTGTTTTAGTCATCTCCGCTCTGAAAAATGTTCAGTAATGGAAAGAAAACGTGATGCTTTAATGGAGAAACAGAGAGATGAGAGCGTCGAGTGCTGCGATCTCGGGGAGCGAAAACTGTTTCAGATGTAAAATATTCAGCTGCGATTCTCTGACGCCTGGTGTGGTGCGCTTACAAGAAAATAATCACAAACAGGGAGGTGAGATGAGGAACAGTAAGTGATAAGCACCCGGTCCGTCACCATCCTCTCTTTATTCTCTCTTTTCAACTGGTTACGAATGTAACCAAGAGACCACAACGTGGTAAAAACACCTCCATCCTGAGAGTCTGAAAAATGATTTACAGTTTAACTTCTGTCTGATTCAAAGCACTGACACTGGAGACTCCTTCCATTATCATTAATAAACATCTTCGGTTTATTTTCACTGGAGCGTCCGCATTCCTGCCAAAGCTGCTGCTCTGCAACGTTCAACACCTGGCCAATCAGAATGCGGAACTCAGCTGCAGCGATAATAAACTGACTTATAGACAGACAGACAGACAGGCAGGCAGGTGGACATACAGACAGAGACAAAGAGAGAGAGACTGATGGGCAGGCAGACAGAAGGATATAGAGACTGACAGATAGACAGATATATGTATAGATAGAGAGATAGATATGCAGATAGAGAGAGAACAGGTAAACAGAGTGGCTGACACAGAGAAAGACAGGCAGATAGTCAAACAGACAGGTAGATATGTTAACTGACAAAGTGACAACAGGCAGACATACAGACTGACGGGCAGGCAGACAGACCGATATATAGATAGACAGATAGACAGAGAAGACAAACAGATAGACAGACAGAAATACAGGCAAATAGACTGACAGGCAGACAGACAGAGAGGTAGACATGTTAACTGACAGACGACAAGCAGACTGACATAGAGACAGGTGGGCAGATAGTCAGAAACAGAAACAGAGACAGCCAGATAGATAGACTGACAGACAGAGATGCAGACAAAAAAAGTAGAATGAGAGATAAACACAGTGGAAAAAAAAAACTATATATATATATATATATATAAGATCTTGAGTCGATTTTCTGTAAAACAGTGCTCGATAAGTCAAAGTA
>JAOUQZ010000049.1:26583039-26595316 GCA_028564935.1 Neosilurus hyrtlii | reverse complement strand
CACACACACACACACACACACACACACACACACACACACACACACACACACACACACACACACACACACACTAATATACATCCTACTTCTCCAGCGATGAATGTCAAGCAGTGTACATTGAATACATTTGCACTTTTATTGCTCAGGGGCTGTGATTTCTAAACCAAAACTCTCATCATTATTTAATGCCTTGCTACTTATTTTTGCATTTCTAAAGCTGATTTTTCCCCATGCAGTAGATGTATATCTCATTAGTTTAAACATGAATACATGCATCTTTTTATTTTTGCATAAACTGAGAGCCGATTTGAGATCAGAGCATATCAGCGGTTCAGAGCGTATCAGATCTTCATTACTTTAATTTCAGCTACTGTTTGATGTAATTTATTGAACTTTTCAGATCTAGTTCTCTATTTAAATGCCAAATTTAAATGCAGTCTATAACCAGAACAAATGTACAACCTATTACTGTCTGTAAAGGTATAAAATTATTCACATGGGATGTTGCCATTGTGTGCTGTCACATTAAAACCTCTCCCATAACACCATGACCAAAACTCCTCCCCAAACATTATATCATAACCAAGACCCTTCCCCAAACATTACATCATAACCAAGACCCTTCCCCAAACATTACATCATAACCAAGACCCTTCCCCAAACATTACATCATAACAATGACCCCTGAAACATTACATCATAACCAAAGCTCTATCCATTAAGTTACATTTCTCTCTCAGTTGCCGACCCGCTTAATTCTATTAGGGTCACGGGGAGGCTGGGACCTATTTCAGGTGGGTAAACCCTGAACAGCTTATCGGGCCATTGCAGGTCAACACACACACTCACACCTATGGGCTATGTATTTGGAACAACCAATGTGCATGTCTTTGGACTGTGAAAGGAAACCAGAGTCCCCAGAGGAAACCTACACAAGCAATTGGAGAACATGCAAACTCCACACAGAAATACCCGATTATGGGACTTGAACCCAGGACCTTCTTTCTGTGAAGTGAAAGTGTGCCACCACTGTTCTGCCTTATGTTACATTGTTCGTTTTATATTCTGAACTGCTTTAGTGAATATTAGGGTCGCAGAGAGGCTGGAGCCCATCTCAGCCAGGTCTGGGTGAAGGCAGTCCATTAAAGCACCAACACAAACACACTATACCATTCACACTCTCCCTAACATCTAGGGGCAAACAAGCAGATCCATTAGCCTAAAGTGCATGTCCTGGCACTGTGGAGGGAAACTGGAGTACCCGAAGGAAAGCCATGCAAGCATGGGAAGAACATGCAAACTTCACACAGGAACGCCAAGCCAGGTTTGGGATTCGAACCCAGGTTCTGAGCCTGAGGCTGTGAGGTGGACGTATTGAACCCAGCATGCATACATCACATCCAGACTAAAACTCCTCCCAGTATATTACATCATATCATGATATACTCTCAGTACATCTTAACAAAATTACTTCTGTTTCTGTTTTCACTTTTATTTTCCCAATAGAGCGAAATGCTGTTAGCTCGTACACACACACACACACACACACACACTGAGAGAGAGAGAGAGAGAGAGAGAGAGAGAAAGCAGTGCTTCTTGTAAAACCTAAAGAAGTAAATTAAAATCAATCATTTGTAATGATAAACTTACTGACTTCAATAGAACTAAAGCCATCAGCAGCTCAGTCCATTCCACTGTTTTCTATTCTTTCATTTATTTATTTAGGTATTTAGAGATAAACACTACATCATATTCCTCACAGTATCCCATGTAGAGTCATATGTGTGATTAATTAATACCGTGTCAGCTGATTTAACCCATACAATACAGCTGTCAGGTCACTGACCTCTCAAACACACACACACACACACACACACACACACACACCTCCCGACAATAAAAAGAGAGCGAGAGAGAGAAGAGAAAATTAACACCTACACATTCTGCAATGCTTTTGTTTTGAATACTTTTCAAGAAGACAAAGAGTACAGCTGGTAAATACATCGGGAAGAAAGTGTGTGCATTGTTGGTGAATAGATATGAACATGGTGAAAATAAATGAAAAGAGATAACAATAATCAGGGAGTTTAACACCGTCAATAGATACAAGTTCCATGTTGCAAAGTGTGTGTGTGTGTGTGTGTTCATGTCCCCACTGATATGGAAAGGCTAATAGAAGAGTAGCATCTTTGTACGTTTCATCCATTCATCCATTTGCAGAATATGTATGTGTATATCTTTTGGACTATGTGAGGAAACCGGAATACCCAGAAGAAACCTACGCAACCACGAGGAGAACATGCAAACTTCACACAGAAACGACCTCACTGAGCCTGGAGCTCCGGATGTTCTTGCTGCAAGGTGGATGTGCTGACCACGGTACATTTCTGTAATACTGAATATTGTGGTTTAACTTCGTGTCGGTATCGCTCAGAATTTCCAGAGTTTTTAGAATTTCTTTGGTCTGTCTGTGAATAACAATAAACAAGCTAATTTGTGTCAGACCAAGCAAGCTCCATGTTACTGTTTTAGGAATAGATTACGTTCAGGATTAAACTGAATTTGAATGTGAAGCACATAAAAAGGAAATTACCAGTAAATTTCTGTTTAATAAACAGTCCAGCTTTATTTAGTATGCTGATGAACATCATGAAGCCTTGCCAGTGTTTTTTTTTGTCTGGCTCTTGTGCCATTGTATAGAGATTAACAGCCTTTTGGGGGGGGACTGCTGACCTGGCTTTGACCACATAAAAGCATGCTGTTATACATATTAGCAGTCAGCACAAGTGTAGGAGGATCTGAATCTGAACAGAACCATAATCCCTTTCTACTGTGTCTTTTTTATTATTCTATTCCCATCATCATCACCATCATTATCACAACAACAGTGTTTGGAAATAATGAATCACACCACCACCTCAAACTAATAATGAACGAGACACCCTGCCCCTGTTTCATATCCCTCCACTACCCCTGTCTTTATTTCTATTTATCTTCTGGGGAGAAAACATCCAACACCTCTTTCTCCATTGTTTCATTTTATTTAACCTTTTTTAAATTCTTTTATTTTTTTATATTTATTCACCTATTTATTTGTTTGCTTGTTTGTTTTCTTTTCTTTTCTTTTCTTTTATAAAAGAAGGCCATGTACAAAATTCAGGCATGAGAAATTAATTTAAAACTTCCAAATCAGGTGGCTTGGTGGCACAGTGGTTAGCAGGTCCACCTCGCAGCAAGAAGGTTCCGGGTTCGATTCCCAGCCTCAGGCGTTTCTGTGTGGTGTTTGCATGTTCCAACCATGCTTGCATGGGTTTACTTTGGGTATTCTGGTTTCCTCCCATTGTTCAAAAACATGCACAATAGGCTGTTCCAAATTGCCCTTAGGTCTGAGTGTGTGAAAGGTTTGTGAGTGTGTGTTGGCCCTGCAATGGTCTGTTCAGGGTATAACCTGCTCTCCCCCAAAGTTGGCTGAAATAGGCGGCAGTCTCACCGCCACCCTAATTAAGATTAAGTAGCATAGAAAATGAATTACATTTCCAAATAAAACCAATACATAAAAATCGCTTGTTCCTGAACTTGGGGTGGGGCCTTTCCTCATTTTTTCTCCTCCTAATTTAACTGTAGAAAAACCTCCCACCCATCAAGTATTAACTTCCCATCACAAATGATTGACATCCCCATCACAAATGAAACCGGGGAGGGGCATAGCAAGCGTATGCCTCCTCCATGACACCTGATGTTGCTGGGGCAGCCTAACACACTTGGTGGGAACACATTATCTGTGCTTTTTGTATGAATGAGCTCACAGATGCCTATGATTGGGTGGTGATTGATGTAAGTGACAGGAAGGTGAGTACAGGAGATCCCTGCCTCGAAGCTCCCATTGACCTCGGGCCATGACTGGCTGTGGCACCAACCTGGATCCAAAACTACAATCTTCACACTGATAGCTGTGAATCTTTTCAGTGCATCAATCAGGAGCCCAAACTACAGTAGTAGTTTTAATCTGTACTTAAATATTAAAAATAAGAAGTGCAGGCTCATCGTTATCTACCAGGACCAGAGAGATGATTGTGTCAAGGAGGCTGGGATGGTCACCATGTCTGGATAGAAATGAGCAAAAAGCACCTTTATTCAAAAAGCTAAGTGCTCACTTAGGACAAGAGACAACATTGGAATACCTGAGTAGGAAGACAAGGCACTGGGTCATCTCATTTCCAACAGCAGGCAAAGACAAACCCTAAGGTAAGAAGATCCATGATCCAGGTAAAGGTGAGGAACATGTAGGAACCAATATGGAATTTGTGTTTTTTAAGGAGGGAATGAAAAAAATCTTTACAATTCTTTTGTCATGCTTATAAGTGAAAAAATGAAACAAAACATTCACAAACACAATTGTGTCTGTTTGCTTATGGAAAATAACTATTCATTTTATGCTCAGTGGATAGCCACCTTACTTTCAATAAAGGATTGGTTTTGGCTATCATTCCCTCCACTCAACCATTTAATCCTACTTTTTTAATTTAAACTTTATTCATACAGGAAGTCCCATTGAGACACAAAGTCTCATTTGCAAGGGAGACCTGTTAGGGCTTGAAGGAGGGCTACAGCCTACATCAGCTAATTCTGGTCAAAGGTGGTGTAGACCCTGTGCAGCTGGCCAGAAAATCACCAGACCAACATACACCCAACCACTCATATTCACAGCTATGGGCAATTCAGACCATGGGAGGAAACCCATGCAAGCCTGGGAAGAATATGGAAACTCTACACAGAAGCAGCCCCACCAAGCCCAGGACTCTAACGCAGGACCTTCTTGCTGTAAGGCAGATGTACTACGCACTATGCCACCATGCTGCCCTCACTTTTGGCTAATAAATAAATTATATTCTCAGAGAGGAAAAGAGGGTGAGGAAATGTGAGAGACTTTCTCCTGAGAAATAATTCACCAATTCATTCGAGGGGATGGGCTGGCTCTGCCAGGCTGAAGTTCTCCTGCAGCATACACAAGTAGGGAACTGTCGATCATTTTTGTACTGGAGAACAGCCCTCTTATAGTGCCCTATGCCTTGTGGAGGGTGAGTACTTAGCACTTTCCAGAAATCTAAGGTCATCAGGACCCAACACCTGGCCTGTCCAAAACATTGGTATTACTGAACCACTGCTCTGGACCAATTGCCTCTTCTAGGAGGGCATAGAAAGTGCACTGGACTTTCATGGTAAGTAGAGGAATAACAGCATCATTGCATCCTACTTTAAGCCACGTTCCTGTGAGCAACTTGATTGATGGTACCACAAAAGGCCTTGACATCCATGAGCTTGGTCTTCCAGCCTGGGTTAGGGAAAAATACAGCTGTGCTAGCACTGTCTTCAGGGCCAGCTGCTAACTGATAGGTCATGCTCAAATCAATATCCAGCCAGAAGGTGGGTTCTGTCCCTACATGTCCACCCACCCGGTTGTTCAAGTTTAACATTTTGTCTTGTCAAGGAAGGCATTCAACCAAACCATCAAGAAAAAAAAAGAGCAACCTTTGGGTGTTAAGCAGGCACCATGAACTCAAACTGACCTAAAAGGATCCTGAGGTTTTCGAGCAGCAGGGAATGAGCCTCAACTGCTAAACCAGTCAGTTGAAAAACCCTGCGGTCTCATGACACAAGGTAAAGGCTCACATAAATATAAAAGGCATGGAATCCATCCGCAATTTCCATACCATTGCATCAGTAATTGTTATTATGCTATATTTTTAAAATTTTGAGACCTTACCCAAAATTGAAAAGAAAGGCTAGTGTTCTATAGCTTGGGATTGTGCCAAAACAAAAGTCTGTCCCCTGTTCCAGTACTGAGGCATAAGATGCTTTAATGGTCAGTGCGCTTAAAGTAATTATCTATGAGCACCAGAAGGTAAAATAAGGTTTAAATATACTTTATATAGCCCCCGCGCCCCAATTGTTGATGACATTTGGGTTAGTGTATGAAATGCAACTGTGGACAGATAGCTACAATTCCTCTCATGCCCACTGGGCCTAAAAGGATAACCAGCAGCAATAGAAGTGAGCAGGGTCCATGACATCCCGAAAGGTGTTTCGTTGCTGGATTTCTGTGCTCATCACGATTTGTCCGTCATAAACACTTTGTTCGAACATAATGGTGTCCATAAGTGCACTTGGCACCAGGACATAGGCCGCAGTTCGATGATTGACTTTGTAGTCGGGTCATCGGACTTGCGCCTGCATGTACTGGACACTCGGGTGAAGAGAGGAGCTGAGCAGTCAACCGATTACCACCTGGTGGTGAGCAGACTCCGATGGCCGCTCTCCAGACCTGGCAGGCCCAAGCGTGTAGTTAGGGTCGGCTGAGAATGTTTGGCAGAGTCTCCTGTCAGAAGGGTTTTTAGCTCCCACCTCCGGCAGATCTACAACCACATCCCAAAGGAGTAAGAGGACATGGAATCCAAATGGGCCATGTTTCATGCCTCGCTTATTGAGGCGGCAGCCCATAGTTGTGGCCAAAAGGTCATTAATGCCTGTCGTGGAAGTAACCCCCGAATCCGGTGGTGGGCAACTGTGGTAAGGGGGGCCATCCAGCTGAAGGAGGCCTATCAGGCCTTTTTGGCCTGTGTGACTCTCAAGGCAGCAGACAGGTACCGGCAGGCCAAACATGCTGCAGCCCAGGCTGACGCTGATGCAAAATCTTGTGTGTGGGAAGAGTTCGGTGAGGGCCTGGAAAATATTTATCGGTTCGTCTGGAAAAGGTTCTAGACCACCATCTGATGCCTCAGGAAGGGAAAGCAATTCTCCACAAACACTGTTTACAGTGGAAGTGGGGAGCTGCTCACCTCAACTGGGGACGTTGTCGAGAGGTGGAAGGAATACTTCGAGGACCTCTTCAATCCCACCAACATGGCCTCCATGGAGGAGGAAGACCCTGGGGGGTTCGGGTGGGGGTCCACCCATTGCTGTGGCTGAGGTCGCTGAAGTAATCAAAAAGCTCCTTGGTGGTCATGCTCCGGGGGTGGATGAGATCCGCCCTGAATATCTCAGAGAGATGTGGTAGGACTGTCTTGGTTGACACGTCTCTGCAAAATCGCATGGTCATTGGGGGCCGTACCTCTGGATAGGCAAACCAGGGTGGTAGTTCCCCTTTATAAAAATCAAGAATCACACTCCTCAGCCTACCGGGGAAAGTCTATTCAGGAGTACTGGAGAGAAGAATCGGACCGATAGTTGAACCTCGGATACAGGAGGAACAATGTGGTTTTCGTCCTGGATGCAGCATCTCGACCAGCTCTACGCACTCTACGGGATCCTGGAGGGGGCATGAGAGTTTGTCCAACCAGTCCACATGTGCTTTGTGGATTTAGAGACGGCTTTCGACTGTGTCCCTCTGACTATCCTGTGGGGTGTGCGCTGGTAGTATGGGGTACCGGATTTGTTGCTATGGGCCATTAGGTTCTGTACCACCAGAGCCAGAGCTTGGTTCGCATTGGTAACAACAGGTCAAATTTGTTTCCGGTGAGGGTTGGGGTCCTCCAAGGCTGTCCTTTGTCACCGGTTCTGTTCATAATTTTTATGGACAGAATTTCTAGGCACAGTCAAGGTGTTGAGGGGTTCTGGTTTGGTGGCCGTAGGATCTCATCTCTGCTTTTTGCAGATGATGATGTCCTTTTGGCTTCATTGAGCCAGTACCTTCAGCTCTCATTGGAGCGATTCGCAGCTGAGTGAGAAGCGGCCAGGATGAGAAACAAAAAATTGTGGAATGGGTGGAAAAGGGCAGCTGGAAAAGGTGGAATGCGCTTTCAGGGTCTGGAATGTGGTCCTGCTCAAAGTGTAGGAGTTTAAGTATCTTGGGGTCTCGTTCACGAGTGAGGGAAGGATGGAACGGGAGATAGACAGGCAGATCGGTGCAGCCCCTGCTGTAAAGCAGGGCTTATACCGGTCCGTCGTGGTGAAGAGGGAGCTGAGCCGAAAAGCAAAGCTCTCAATTTACCAGTCGATCTACGTTCCAACCCTCATGTATGGTCACAAGATTTTGGGTAGTGATCGAAAGAACAAGATTGCAGATACAGGCGGCTGAAATGAGCTTCCCTCACCGGGTGGCGTTGCTCTCCCTTAGGGTGAGAAGCTCAGCCATCTGGAAGCTAGCGGAAGAAGATAATGATGATAATTATTTAGGAGTATCTTTCTTATGAATATAAACAAAACATGTGAACTAACCGGTTATAAAATGGTCACTTCAAACGCAGATCTAATCCTTGGTTACCTTCAAATCCTTGGCTTCTTCTCCATGACCGGTAGCCCCTGCATTCTCTCTTCAGCTGACAAACAGAATGTTGACTGATATCAGGGTGTAAAATCCTCCAGAACTTTCCTGAATTGCATTCTGTCTCAATGCAGGAGGACCAATGTTAGTTCTATGTGGCCTGATGTGTGTACTTCGTGGCATGCAACACAAAGTGGTGACGTATAATCTATCAGCGCTACACAGTAAGTGATGTTTTTCATGCAAACAATCATAATTGTTTTAAAAATTAAAATAATTTAACAAATTTAAATAAGTAATAAAACTTTCTTTTGTGATTCCAGTCCATTCGTATGTCAAACCAAGCAATGTATTTGTCACTTTTCCTATTTTTAAACCAGTTGTTGCTTCAAGACATTTTTATGAACATCATCAACACTCAAGAACTTGGTGATCTGGACCACTGGTGGAGTTGGTATTGATGGCTGAACTTTTTTACAACCCTCAGTCATATCAGTCGGCAGAATCTCTCTTCATATTTTTGTGGTTGTCTTTAGCAGCAACCCAAAACCATCTTTGTTTCTTACCACTCTACACAGAGAGTGAGATTAAATAGTTCTACTCAACTCCTACTCCTCCTCAAACTGTACTACTGATTGGCGACTTCACTGCCAGCATCAATGGAAACTTCTCGTATCATATAACAGTCTTTTGCCTCTTCTTAAAGAGGTGCAGAAACAGTATTAACAACTGTCAGCCCTATTACGCCCACAATCCCATAAGCTGTGACCACAGAATTGTTTCCATTAAGGTATGAGTGTGTGTCCCCAAAACTCTTTGACTCTTTGAAACCACTATCTTGCAAATGTTTGCTGTGCTGACAGTATAACCAAGATCCTAACCAGGTTTGTGAGAATCTACAAAAGAGTTGGCAGGGAGAAACCACCCTGTGGTGCTGGCAGAGTTGGTAGTGTTGTAATGTCTATCACATATTATACCATTTCCCACTTGTCTACAGGCTGTCTAATCTGAACAGATCTAGTTTACATCAGCACCACATATGACATCAATTGCCAAATTTTTCAAGGGAGCTGAAGAGCCTTTCATGCCCTTGTGTGGTGCAGAAAGCTCTGATTGAAAAGTTAACACTTAATGTCAAGTCATGTGTTGAGGTGATTTTGCTCCATGGATCTAAAACGTGAACGCTGACCAAATCTCTTAGCAAGAAATTAAATAGGAATTATACTTGCCTCCTTTTTTGCTACCCTAAACATTTTCTGGAGAGGCCGCATCACCAGCCAGCAGCTCTGCATCAACCTGCCAAAGATTTTGAGAATTATCTGTAACTGCCCTTTCAGCTTTCATGTTAATTGATGTATCAAAATGAGATGGCAGTGAAGGACTTCCTGTTTGAGCTAGATGCCAAGGAAAGGCCCAGTCAACCACTGCTGACCCTCAAGAAATTCAGAACAAAGATCTATTGTCTGCCATGTTTAATAAAGCTGTCTGGAACAACCTCACAGTGTCACAAGTTGAAACCAAATGAGAGAAAATAATCTGATCCAAAGGGGTGCAGAAAAAAAGTGTCATTTCAATTGAAAGCGAAAGCATCAAGCCAAAAATAAACTAAAGCAGAAGTAAACTCAGTTTAGACAGCAGTAAAGTATAAAAAATATAAATGGAGAAATTTATAACTGATGGATATTTGCAGGCACTCAAAGTTAACCTAGAACATTCGCTAGTCATTTGAGTGTATCCAAGGTTTTCCTTAAATTTGACATTTGGCAGACACCCTTATCCAGATTGAGATTGTTTTCTTTTTGACAACTAGGCAATTTAGGGTTAAGCGCCTTGCTCAAGGACCCAACTGTGGGGTCCATGAGGTTCTGGCTTGACAGCCCCTGATCTTCAGATCAGTAATCCAGAGCCTTAGCCACTGTCCAATTCCCTTGCTATTCTGCTCATGCCATTGCATCAGTAGGGCATTTTCTTCATTTATAGAGCATCGTTGCTATAATCAATCAATCTAGTTTATATTGGATTTTTTTTAAGCCCATGAACAATTACTTAAGACCATAGACAATATTGGATAATTTCAGAAGTGTAACGTTTGAGGGGCAGGTCCCTTAGTCCAGGAAGACAAAAAAAAGACTGGACTTATGGTAACTAACTTGGTATGGTAACCCCATGCACCATCTGAGGTGAAAATATTTAAGCCAACCTTAAATCAGGGAAAGTTTCCTAGGTGCCATGTATCCAAGCCCTTGTTATGTGTCCCAACCATGTCCTTCACACTACAGTTGTTTGTGACAAAACACACAAGAGATTTTGCTATACTGTATTAATCCCACAAGGGAAATTGCCTTTGCATTTAACCCATCCAAAGTGAGCACACATACTTGGAGCAGTAAGCTGCCACACACTGGGGGAACCCTGCCATACTCAAGAGCACTTCAGCCATGAAGGTAGAGGAAGGTGCAGCTCACCTGCCCACATTTTGCTTGCGGGTTCAGGAATTGAACCAGCAATGTTTTCATCCCAAACCCATTTCTCTAATCATAAAAAAAAATAAATAAAAACTGCCTTTGGGGGCTACCAAGCAGATAATTGCCAGTCACTGAATTTGACAGGTAGTTTCATCTGGAATTCAGGATTACATTACCCATTTTACTCAATCACCAATTAGACATTACTACCCCTTTACAAACCAGACACTGTTCAAAACAAACAGCAAGCAATGCAGTTAGAAAGCAAAACTTTATTTAGTACATTCAGCTTTAATTTTGGGTGAAGATGACACCATCACTAGACACTACTCCTGATGCACCATGGGAGTTCCCTCCTGCAGCAATATTTCTTCCTGGAAAAAAAAAAAATAAAAATTCATAAATCAATTTAGGAAAGAGAACCACACTAAGGTTTCTACCTACTCGTTCTGGTGCAAATAGGTTCACAAGAGTCTTGGGCAGTTGGAAGACATACAGCTGTACTGCAGTGAATGTAGAGCTGAGAAAAAAAATAAAAAATAAGCCTAAGAAACAGGACCAGTTTTCATTATAGAGGCAGAAAGAACTTCAGCCATTACCATCTCTTGCACTGGAGCCATAGAGGTTGAAGCCACAAATGTAAACATCTTGAGGACAAATCTTCTGTAATGGGTAGGATATGCAAGGCTGTTTGTCCCCAAAACTGGGATCAGCTTGGTCAAATAGCGGTCATCCTTGTATGGACACCTTTACAATACAAAAAGGGTCATCACTTTGATTCAATACAGTCACTCAACTAGACAAATGAGATCTTACCCATTCACCAGAAGGTCCCACTGAGGAAGGCTGTAGGGGTTTGGGGAAGCAGTCGCCCAGCAGCTTCCCAAAACCAGGACAATATTTGGATCCGTTCTCCCCAAAATGTGCACCTCAACATACACAGGTTCCCTCAGAACCTTGGTCACAGGGTAGTCAGTAGCACTGTAGTAGGAGTTAAAGGCTACTTGTTCTGTTGGTAGAGAGGGTGGGACAATCAATTCCTGTTGAAGTCATTGACAAATTCAAACTGAATATCAAAATCCAGACAGTAGTGCTTTACCTTCTACACACCCCTTTGTGACACAATGACCTTTTCCTAGTCTTAGTTCTACTTGCAGTGGTCCAGAAGCAACAATAGGCAGAGGATCCACATTGGATGAAGGGTCAAAAGCCAAAGCCTCAAAACTGATGCCTGAATATTTACACTGGAAGTAAAGCCTGCAAGAAACATTTGATCAGTAAAAGCCAAGCGGAATCCTCTGCCATGAGGGTCAGTTCACTTACTCATAGTGAGTGTCTCTTGTGATGGCACCACGGGGTCCAACTCCAACTTCATAGGAAGAGAACATCCTGTTCTCATAGACCACATACCCTCCTTGTACCTGGACAGAGTAGAGAACACAACCTCAGAGTGGTAATAGTGGAAGGTCACAAGATTGAGGAAGAAACTAACAAACCTTCATGATGGTCCCACAAGCAGTTACAGGAAACTGGTATATAGCAAAGGCTGTAT
>JAOUQZ010000049.1:26522650-26533786 GCA_028564935.1 Neosilurus hyrtlii | reverse complement strand
CCAGCCATGAAGTTTGCGTGAAGCACCGCACATTTCCACAGACATTTCACTCTTGATACATCTGAACTTTTCCGTGGGAAAAAAGTGCAACGTTTTTGTGCGTACGCACCCTTTATACATGAGGCCCCAGGTCCTTCCTGTGTCTCCTAAACAGCTCTGAACTGACGAGGCGTGGACTCCACGAGACCTCTGAAGGCACGAGCGGGATCTGCTCCCGAGGCGTTAGTCTGTTCTGTAAATTCTGAGGTGGAACCTACATAGATCAGATTTGTTTATCCGGTACATTCCACAAACGGTCGATCGGACTGGGATCTGGGGAACTCGAAGGCTGAGGCAACACCTTGAACTCTTCGTCATGCCCCTCTTTGTCGGCAGCATCAGAGGGTGGCGTTAGTGTTTCCCTGATGAAAAACGATGCTGCCATTAGTGACCACGTCACCATGAAGAGGCGCTACAGTGTTACAGGTTTCAATAAGCTGGATCCACCTGTAGGAGGTTCTCGTCCATGGCAGCGAATCTGAAACAACCTGATTCTAATTTTAAAAATTTGAGGGCAGGATGAATATCAGGATGTACTTTTTGTTTTTGCTTTGTTATATTCATAAATTTTTTGTTTCACCTTAAACAACTTCTGTGTCAAAGTAGGAGAACTGGCTGGTTCCTCAAATACACAGGAATGAGAACAGGCTCAGAAGAAAAAGAGGAAAATGGGCAAGGGCCAAGTGTGCTGCCCAGGCCACCTTGTGGGGGTAAGGGGGCAATGTCCATGCTGGGTGGTTCAGGGGAGCAAAGCTCCAAAAAATGTAGGGACTTTCAAGGAAAAACCAAAATGACATCCCCTGAAAGCAAATTTTTAATGGTACATGATAATATGAAATATGACAGAAAAAATATTGATATGTTAACTGGGTTACAGCTAACTGGGTTATCAAAGGCCAGCCATGTCTCCCACTGTCTGTGGTGAGAGGAATTTAAAAGAACCACTGCTGTCATTCACAAACAGGAGGCTGCATAGCCGTCAGCCTGTTTCTGCCAGCACGCACAACCATTCGCACTCACATCTAGGGGCAATTTGGAACAGCCAGTCAGCCTACTGTGGGAGAAAACCTGGGGGGTCCCAAAGGAAACCATGCACACTCGGGAAGAATATGCAAATTCCACACAAACACCTTCACCAAGCCTGAGACTCGAACCCAGGACCTTCTGTCTTGATGTGCTAACCGCCACGCCACTGCGCCGATTGAACTGTTGTTTTTTTTATATAAAATTAAATCAAGCAGGTTAAAGCATATAATCACAGAAGTAAACAAGGAGCTGTGATGTAATAAAAGTTGTTATATTAAATATAAAAGTCGGTGATGTTTGATGAATGTCATTCAGTTAAAATGTAAAATACAGACTGGATTAAAACAATGTTGATTTTAAATCATAAATATTTCCTTAATTAATACTAATACCAAAAAATGTGGGAAATTATATATTAGAAAATTAAATGAGTGTCTCAGAACAAGTGAACAAGAAATACTAATGTGTTAGTATTTGAATGAACCTCTTGTCAATCATTCTGTAGACACGCCCCTTAATGTGCCTTTAAAATGTCAGTTGTAGGAAGTGTGGATGAACAGCAGGGGGCGCTGTGTGCACATCTTTTCCCTCAACCACAGGCGGCCTGGAGTGGAATAATACAACAAGTTCAAGGTTTAAAAAACTAAAAACAGCTACAGGCCCTTCAGACACTGTCCTTTCACAAAAGGAACCTTTCAACAACATGTTTCCTTTAGAAAAAGATTGTAGGTAGAACCAGAACCAAGAAATAAAACACTTGAATTATCCAGTAGAAGTTTGAAGGCGGCGACACGGTGGGACCGGGGTTAGCACATCCGCCTCACAGCATGAAGGCCCTGGGTTCGAGTCCCGGACGCGGCAAGGGCGTTTCTGTGTGTTCTCCTTGTGCTTGACTGAGCTTCCTCTGGGTACTCCGGTTTCCTCCCACTGTCCAAAGATGTGTGCATCAGGCTGATTGTTCCCCTAATTGTGGGTGTTAAAGGTTTGGTTTCATGTGTGTGTGTGTGTGTGTTGGTCCTTTGATGGACTGGCAGTGTACCCGGTACAGGATGTACCCCGCCCTTACCCAGAGTCGGCTAAGATAGGTCCCAGCCTTCCCGTGAGTCTCCCTGTGCCCCTGTAGGATTAAATAGTTTGGCAAACAAATGAGCAAATATTTAATTAGCCTTTTATTTTGTACGGTGTTAGCATTAGCATTTAGCATATCTTATAAAGCCTGACGGCAAATACAGATGTTATGGTTGTGGATACAGATGTTATGGTTGTGTAATTTATTAAATGTTTTTTTTTTGTGGCTGATTTTATTTAGTGATTCATATTAATGTCTGTAGCATACACAAGAGAACACACACACACACACACACACACACACACAATTTACACGTGTTACTTGGGATGTTATCAGGACTTGTGACAAAAATAATGTGGGTGTAAGAATGGAGTACTTTAACACTACAGTGTGTGTGTGTGTGTGTACACATAAAGCTCTAACACTCCGGATCACTGGATCCGAGCTCACCGTTGATAAGACTGGAATGCTGGGAATGAAAGTTATGTGGAATTTCTGAAGTGCAGTGTGAGTTGTAATAATCACACACCATACGATCCAGCCTCAACAACCACGCCAATGAAACACGACCAGACACCACGAGGTTATTCCCCAAAATTAGGAGTAAAACCTGTTACGGCGTGGTGACCTTTGGATCAGTAACCCATTGCTACCACTGCCCCTAATTTCTGCTTATAGATCTTCCAAAATATTGCACATGGTACCTTTCTTCAGAAATGTCACATAAACCCACTTCATACAAAAAATAAATCACCATATTAATAATTACAACTCCCCGGGGATCAGCTGTTGCTATGGAAAAGATATCCTATCACAACGAGCGCATTAATACAACATGAGCACTCGGAGTGCAAACCTCTGTCAAGCCAAAACAAACAAAAAAACAGAGGGTACACAGCACCCCCTGCAGGGCCTGCTGTAAAATGGCACTCCTGGAAAAAAAAGAAGAAAAAAAAGAGTCATGTTTCTCAAAGTTAAAGAAAAAGTTTTTAAAAACTTCCTGGATCTGGGATTTGATCCGGATCTGGATCATCTTCGTCTAACTTGTTTAAAGAGCCGCCTCTGATAGAAACCTCATTAAAACATGCACATAACATTTTGGGTAAGTCCAAGGGTAAAACATACCCACTCATAACACTCTCTGGCAGAGGATTTTACAAATTAACAAATGAATGATGACCAATCAGAATCCAGGATTGAACTCTGCTCTGCTGAGAGCTGTATATTAACGATTATTTAGCCTTTTCCTTTGAAAAAAAACAGAAATATATATATATATATTAACCAGTATTTAAATAAATCCGGAGCAATTTCATAAACATTAATCTTTGAAGTCCGGACACTCACAGGGTCAGAACATCATCCTCAATCAATCATGGGAAAATTTAGCAACACGCTAACTTAAAAGCCTGGCATTAGAGACAAAGTCAGCGAGGACGTCCTGAAGGAATACGATCAATTAACCTCCGGTTTCCTCCCACAGGCCAAACACATGCACAGTAGGCTAACTGACTGTTCCAGATCGCCCCTCGGTGTGAATACCTGTATGTGTTTTGCCCTACGATGGCCTGGCGAGCTGTTCAGGGTGTACCCGGAGTCGGCTGGGATGGGCTCCAGACTTCCCGCGACACTAATTAGGATGTGGCGACTCAGAAAATTAATATTGGTTTGTTTATTTATTTATTTTTACACACATCTCTCTCAACGGTGCCGATAATTCTGGTACTGTGTTTAGCCTCAGCTCCCCTTCATGTTGTGGCAGTAACTCTGACTTTATCTGGAATATTACGGCTACTGTTCATCTCATAAAATCACAACATTCACAAATCACACAGGCCATATTTTAATTCCTTTATGCTCTTAACCATACTGTGGATAACAGACATTAGGTCCGTCTCACATCTCTGGATGGGGTCCTCTGGGGCCGCCTGGGTAAATTCTGGATATAAATGTACCTAAATATTAATGTGTATTATATACTACACAGAAATGGCACAATCTGATTGGTTTGCTATCTGGGGATGTAATGATCCTTATCCACCCCAAAAATGTTTACTCGCACTTACTCCCAAAAGAATAAAGAGGGCGGGACAAACAGACGTGATCGATGATCAATCAGGTAGCACCAAAGAAACACACACAAGCTAAAAATGCTGCTAGTTGGCGGCACTGAAGCAGCTTTTGGTTCCAGAAATGTTTATTGAGCTCAGAATTATTAAACAAACAAACAAACAAACAATAAATTAATGTTAGATTGTGAAAAGGTTTGTATAGATTTCTATTATTACCTTTTTAACAATAATAATTATAATTTTGTTTAATAAACAAACAAATAAATAATAGTAATAATAATAATTTTGTTTAATAAACAAATAAATAAATACTACTACTACTACTAATAATAATAATTTTGTTTAATAAATAAATAATATAAATTTTAGCTATCCTTTATTATTATTATTATTATCCTGTTGATGTTAATAAGATGATGTATTTTTTATATAAAGTGCACACTAAAAGATTTTTATGGTTAATTTATTACATTTAATAAATCAGGACAGATGGAGGTCAGCTCTGAGTGACCGTGCAAGCAGGTTGTTGTGAATTTCTCGCGCGAGTGAAACAAAGGGAAAATGGTGGCCTTTTTAAACAGGCTAATGTAAACTATCGAACACGTTTTCTTACATGTAAGTAAAAACCACCTGAGGATGAAAATATACATATTTGCAGTGTACCAGGAAAGTTTGCAATAATTTTTGGAAGTTTTATTATATACTACACAGAAACATAAAAAAAGCAAACACAGATTTTACTTTATTATTTATTTATTTTCCTTTTAAAGTGCAATACATTTTTCATAGATTTTACGTATTTTAACCATGACAGAGACGAGTCAGGTGAGCTCCTCACTTTGAGCCAAGATAAACCCTAAGTAGCTAACGGTGTTTAGCCTAATCATAGACACTTCACAGAAACGTAATGAAACCGTGTTGTGGAACTTCACAGAAACAGAAAAAAACCCAAAATGAGATTTTTATGGTTAATTTTTCCATTTTAAAGCTTCATACCAACGACCTCGTCTGCTCCAAGTGACTGTGATGACAAACAACTAAGAAACGCGTGATAACGTGAAGTTCCAGTTAACGACTGGGTTGAGACACGGTGAGATCTGGTGGTTATTGGTTAAAATATTATAATGAAAAGTTTCATTAGTTTGTTTAAGACAAACTGATTAATCATACTAAGGTCGCGGGGAGGGTGGAGCTTATTTCAGCCGACTCTGGGTGAAGGCGAGGTACATCCTGCAAGAGCGTCACAGGGCAACACACATAAGCATTCACACTCACACATAGGGGCAATTAGCAACAGGCAATTTATTTGGACTGTGGGAGGTAACCAGAGTACCCGGAGGAAACCCACACAAGCAAAAACATGCACAATCGGCTACGTGGCTGTTCCAAATCACCCCTAGGTGTGAGTGTGAATGATTGTGTGTGTGTTGGCCCTGTGATGCTCTGGCGAGCTGTACGGGGTGTACCCCACCTTTGCCCAGAGCCGGCTGAGATGGGTTCCATGACCCTATTTGGATTAATCGGTTGAGATGATTAGAATTGTTATTTATTTACTTGTGTGTGTGTGTGTGGAGTGGGGGGGGGTCCTTGCAGTTCGACGGTTTCCTGTTTGGTGAAGTTGTTCATGAAGGTAAATAAAAGAAGATAGGAAGAACGTTGAGTTCAGACGTCTTTAAACAACCTCTCTAAACATCAGCTGTTGATGTTAACAAGCAGACGCCGATGAAGAAGATATCATCTCAGACTTCCTGTTCTACACCGACGCGATATCACGAAGTCCACGCGGGCTGGACGTGTTGAACACATGACCTGCAGCCTCCTGTTACAGATGTGAGTCTAGATTTCTGGCAGCGTGGGGCCTCCACTGCCGAGGCCGAGCTTTCCAAACATTTGTGAAGAATTAGGTCATTTCCTGTCGGCCTGTGAATGCACGCAGTAAAAAAAAAAGAAAGAAAGAAAAGAAAACAGAGTGGCGAGAATCCAACAGACCTCCATGTTCCTGCAGAGGAAAGGAGGAATCAGTGGTTTGTTCAGGTGGAGAGCAGATCAGCAGGCTGAAGATATGCTCACGCTATCGGTTCTGTTCTAATCCTGTTTTTAACCGTTTCCTCTTCGGATTCGTCCTCGGTGCTGCCGTTACATCCAGCTCGAGTCATGTTGGTCATTTCAGAGAATCATGGAACTTACGCGGAACTTTCATTTATTCAATGAACATGATAGATTCTTTACTTTTTGTGCTTCGGTGCTTTAGTAGCGTCTGAGCTGAACCGATGGATGTTGATGGTGTGAACGAGATTTGAAATCAAATCATAAAATCTGAAGCTGGAGCTACAGCAAGTCGTCACACAAACTAACAACAGGTCATCCTGTTCCAAGTGAAAATGACATGAAGGATAAATTGCATCCTTACTTACAATTTCGACTTTATTTCCTGCAATTTTAACTTTATTTCCCGCAATTCCGACTTTATTTCCCGCAATTCCAATTTTATTGCTAGTGTTACAATTCCAAGCTTATTTTCTTACTTTTTTCCTCAGAATTCGTCTATTTTAACGTGTAATGTTTTTAGTACGTCTCAATGATGAATGGTGTAGAGTAGCGCTCTGGAGAACAAATATGATATCCGCTTAGCCTAAGCTAGTCATGCAGTTCATTCAGGTTAAATACGGTTAGCATCACTGATTAGCATGGTAACGTTTCTGGGTAGCACAATGAAATTTTCACTTAGCCGCTGGGCTAGCTAATAAATTTATATCACTGTATAACGATGGTAACTATAAACTCGAGTCTTTGGGTTCAGTGAACATTATTTCTACCATTCATCACCTGAGATAAAAAAAAGTGTGGTGAACTTCTCGCAAAGAAAGAAAATAAACACCATACAAACGCAACTGATGGCAAAAGACGGCAAATTAGCCATTTATTAAAATAATTAAAAATAACTAAGGGAAACAAATCTTTGAGGAAAACAACTGCATGTGGAATACAGCTAACATTTAATGTTGTTATAAGAGCAGTGATGTACAGAGATGATCGTGGACACAGACTGACTGGAGGAAAAAACAAACAAACAAACACTACGGTGTGAAACAGCATCGCAGGAACTTCATTACACAACACCAGGTTCGTCTTCTTTTTTACTTTCCATTTGATAAAGAATTCAAAATTCTATACATATTCTTACAGAATGTACACTGATCAAAACTATAAGTACGTTCATTACAAGAGCTTCATGAACAACATACACAACAGAAGGTAACGCCACGACGTGGTGCGGAACCGTCCCGATGGAAGCCATTGCTTTTAAAAAGAAGTTGTTTTGTGGATTAGACATGCTTCTGCAACATCAATTCTCTCCGTCTCTTTCAAACACACACACACACAGATTAAAAAAAAAGAAAGACAGAAAACAAAAGAAGAAAAGACATCTAAAGACACTGACGCTCTGCATTCATTCCCGTATGGCTTCCTGTGGCTCAGTGCGCCGAAACAAACACGCAAAAAATCTAAACGTTCTCGAGAAGCGGCTCACGGACACACGGGCGGAAAGAACAGAACGATAAACCCAGTCGGAGCTATTCGGTAATACCATCGCCTTTTAACGGACACTCGTTATTGTGATTGCGTGTGCAGACGTCATGCAGAATCTGAAGAAATGAAAAGCGGCTTAAAAAAACCCCGAAACTGTAAATTTTTAAAGAAAAATAATGGCCTTTGTTTCACCAGTCAGTCGTTCAGGATAAAGTCAGTGCACTTGATCGTCATAATACTGAGTCAGAAGTGAGACATGTGAGAGGCGTGTCCATCGTCTCCAAAACCTCAAACATGTGAGACTTTCTGAGATTCCCGCGCCTGCTTGATGCTGTAGAGCCACTTGATGACACGAGCGTTGCGCTCGACGGCGGAGATCCCGTACGGGACTCGTTCTTCCTCATCCTCGTCTTCATTGGAAAGGTCGTCGTTGTCGTCGGTGTGTCGCGAGCGGCCGCAGTCCGAGCTGATCATGCTGGCGCTACGGAAGTTCAATGATACGATGTCAGAGCTGGCGCGTCCGAACCCTTCGACGTAACCCTCGAGCTCGTCCGGCTCCAGGCCGCAGTAGTTGAAGAACCTCTCGGCGTCTGCGCCAGACCGAGCCAAGCGGTCGCTCAAGTCTGATTTGGAGCGATGAAGCGAGGGCCGACGTGCTCCTGGTTCCTTTTCAGCCGGACATTTTGCATTCTCGGAGATTCCTAAAGCCTTTGCACTTGGTTTTGGGGGCAGCGGCGGAGCCGAGCTGCTGCTGCTGCTGCGTCCTGACCGGAACGGCTTCCCGTTACACAGACGCCGTATGTCCGAGGAGCTGTGAGAGGCATGAAGCGGTAGACGATCGCCCTCAGCTCCATGGTTCTCCATAAGTCCTCGACTCAAGTTCAGGTTCTGGGGACTTCTCAGGCCATGAAAGGCTGCAGACGGGACATTTAGGGACTCGGGAAAGGAGCGATGCCCAGACTCTGGTGCCCAGCTCCTCGCGACTGAACTTTTAGCAGGTCCTTCTGCTGAAGATGAGCTGTTGAGCAGGTTCTTCAGGATCTCCAGGTTGAGATTTTCCCGCTTGGAGCTGGCGCAGGTGTCTGACTTGGCGTTATTATTGGAGGCTTTAAGAACGGAACTCACCCCCGGGCTCCGTTTTGCAAGCGCCTGCACCGGCTTCACAGGTTCCTGCTTTGCGTTAATCACTTCCTGGCTCTTTACGTACTTAGCTTTGTCAGCCTCAAGTCGCTCCACGGCGCTCAGGCGCTTTGGGTTGGGTTCGGTAGCTCGTCTGAAATATTCAGGACCTTTGTTTAGTATTCGAAGGGGTACGGCCGATGCCACGGCGCCACCAGCGCCCAGCGCCTTGCTATCTGACGGCAGTGTCTCGGTGGGCATCTCCGCTGGGCTCCGAGAGGCCGCCGTGGTGTTTTCGGCTCTGGACTCCGGCAAGGGACACACACATCCAGCCGGGTGAGCGGAGTGTGTGTGCGCGCCGTCTCAGCAGCTGGGCTTCATGCTCCGGGATCTATCAGCCTCCTCCCCCCTCGATGATAAATAAATAAATAAATCCAGCACACACGGGACACAGGGGTGTAGAATATCAGTGGGCAGCCGAGAACCCTCCTATTTATGGATGCTCCTTTTGTAAGACCTGAAACATAAAGGACCAATCAGAATAAAGAAGCATGTGGCATCACACTGCAAGCAACAACAGGAAGTACGATCAATTATAAACAATTACAATAATGGATAAGTTGTTTATTCTAACGGCTGATTAAAATGAATCCCAAGCAGCGGAACAAAAACTGGACCAATGTTCAACAGAGTTTGAATCACACTATGATTAATTAATAAATTATTCTAAAAAAAAAAAGCATAAAAATGAGAAAGTGATCATGTTTAGCATGGAGGTGGAGTCTGGAACAAAAGATCACATCATATTCCACATTTCGAGTGTGAACACTGTGCAATTTATTTCTAATCAATCAAACATTTGATTCACATTAAAGAATTGATCGAAGAAACAACATGAAGCACCAGCAATGAATTTCATTTAAAATTAAACCTGTTAGCATAATCGTTAGCATCAAGAGCAGCATTTCTGGCCTGTCTTGGGGACCTGAGCTGGGCTGGATCTGGGTGTGTCTGGGGGTGTGTCTACGTGGGCCTGGGGGTGTGTCTAGAGGGGAGTTTAAAATAAAAACAAAATGACCACTAGGGTCCAGGTGTCCTTCCGGCAAGACTGTTTGATAATATTTGCCAAAGTGTAAAGTCAAAATGTGTGTGTGTGTGTGTGTGTGTGTGTGTGTGTGTGTGTGTGTGTGTGTGTGTGCGTGTGAGAGACACGTGGTCAAGGGAACCCATATACAATCCCAAACAAGACCTTCCTGAGGAGAACCATCCACCAAAATTGGTGATCCTATGTCATTTCCTTTCAAATATCGTACTACCAAACACTGAGTAGCTGAATATAGAAAAAGTGACCTTGAAACAAGGTCAAGGTGACCCATATACAATCCGACCCTATTCATCCCTAAGGGGGATGCATATACAAAATTCGATCATCCTATTTAATTTCCATCCAAAGTTATTGCAATAACAATCATAACAACCTTACCCCCCCCCCAAAAACGATTATATAGCTATATCTGAGACGAGGTCCCCTTGGTTAGCATGTTAACAATATGATAATCTTTGAAACAAACATCACGTCTGCCATCCTGGACAGTTTCCCGCTCTCCGCTTCACCTCACACGTCGTCCTTGTGTCTGAATTAAAAAAGAAAGAAAAGAAAAGGCTGAGTCAGCGGCACTACACCGCGAGACAAGCGTACTGGAATATAAACAACCACTCAGCACTCGGGTCGCTGCCAAGAAATTCCGGCACTGTTTAACAGGGGACGAGGAAGGAAGATAATAACGGAAATAAACAATAACGGAAATAAAAATCACAGGGTCATAAATACAATCACAGCAGCGGGTGAAAGAGGACGGAGTGTGAGTGTGTATGTGAGTGTGTGTGGCCTGGAGGTGGAAATTAGTGTGACAAAGCATTTTAAAGGCACAAGGTGCTTCTTTATGGAGAGTTTACGAAGTTTTCAATCATACGGCCGTAAAGGAAACACAGCGACAAGAGAGGATGAGACATCAGAAGCTTTTATCAACATGAAGATCTGCTCTGGTTTACTCTGGTTCTATATTATTATTATTATTATCATCATCATCATCATTTTCTTCCACTTGTTCCAGGGTCGGGCGGCGGGGGCAGCAGCCTAAGCATTGAGGTCCAGACCTCCTTCTCCCCAGTCACTTCCTGCAGCTCTTCCGGGGGGACACCGAGGCGTTCCCAGACCAGCCGAGAGATGTAGTCCCTCCAGCGTGTTCTGGGTCAGCCCCGGGGTCTCTTCCCGGTCGG
>JAOUQZ010000049.1:26455805-26471397 GCA_028564935.1 Neosilurus hyrtlii | reverse complement strand
TCAGTTTTATTTGTATAGCGCTTTTTACAATTGACATTGTCACAAAGCAGCTTACATAGTAAAATTAAATTAGGGAGTGTACCCTGTCTTCTCCTAATGTTGGCTGAGATAGGCTACAGCCTCCCCGTGGCCCTAGTAGTAGCATTAAACAATTTGGCAAATGATACAACAGGGATAACAAACAACCTTATCAGGCATGTGAAAACTCTGACCAACCCAAAACCAAGTGGAAAATGCCATATAACTTCTAACCCAATACAGAAATAATATTGAGAGAAACTCAAGTGGCGGCACAGTGGCGCAGTGCTGAGCATGTACGCCTCACAGTAAGAGAACCTGGGTCTCATTCCGGGGATCGGGGCGTTTCTGTGTGGAGTTTGCATGTTCTCCTCATGCATGCATGGGTTTCCTCTGGGTACTCCACTTTCCTCCCACAGTCTAAAAACATGTACAGTAGGCTAACTGGCTGTTAAAATCGCCCCTAGGTGTGAGAGTGAGTGAGAATGGTTTTGTGTGTGTGTGTGTGTGTGTGTGTGTGTGTGTGTGTGTGTGTGTGTGGCCATGCGATTGCCTGGTCGAGCTGTTGAAGGTGTATCCCATCCTTGGCCAAAGTCGGCTGAGATGGGCGTCAGCCTCCAGCGATCCTAATTAGGATTAAGTGGTTCAGAAAATGAATGATTACTCTCACACCTGCTTTCATGGACACACACACCCCAGAGACTATAAAAAGTGTCTGTATTCATGATCACATTGAGAAGCAATGCTCAGGTTCTGGATTACTTATCAGAAGGTCAGAGGTTCAAGCCCCAATACCATCAAGCTGTAACTGTTTAACAAGGCCCTTAACCCTCAACTTCTCGGTTTTATAAACGAGACAAAAATATAAGTTGCCCTGAAAAAGTGCTTCTGCCAAATGTCGTAAATGTTTCTGCGCAATGAAAAAATGGGATTGGGTAGCACAGTGGTGATTTTACCTGCCTGGTGAGGAAGAATTTTCACTTATTCACCCTGTCAAGTGAATTTTACATGTGGTTAGCATGTCCATCTCAAGGCATGAAGGACCTGGGTTCGGGTCCAGGGCTCAGGAGTTTCTGTGTGGAGTTCGCATGTTCTCCCCATGCATGTGTGTTTCCTCCGGGTAATCGGGTTTCCTCCCACAGTCCAAAAACTTCTTAGGCTAATTGGCTGTTTGAAATTACCCTTAGGTCTGAGTGTGAATATTTGTGTGTATATGCTGGCAATGCAATAGTCGGGCAAGCTGTTCAGGGTGTACCAAGCCTTCGCACCATGTCATGAGCCCCATGACTCCAATAGGATTAAGCAGTTCAGCAAATGAGTGAGTGAAAACAAAATTTTTTTCTTTAAAACATCTGAATTTCCTGTTGTAATGTAGTACTTAAATATCCACAAGTAACATCGAGATTTAAAAATCTCTAACTAAAAGTGGATGATACCATTTCCTACCTCTGGGTTCCACTACCTTCATGCTTTGATAAACAAAAATCACTGGGCTCATCAGCACTGCATCTGTCAAGCTCCAAAGATGCTATCTGCAACTCACAAAAATGAGAATAACTGCATGAAATGTGCTTTTAAGATAATAACACTTTTTGAGAGTTTGACACTCAAGCCTTTTGAGTAGTCCAAATGAAAATGTAATACATGCTTAGTGTGAGGATAAATTACTCACATTTCCAATTCTCCTAACAGTGACATTGTGGAAGCTCCCATCAGCCACTGGTTTGGCTGTCTCCAGTCTTGTAACCCCTGACCCAAGATCAAAAGAGAGGCGAAGCCTTCCTTCCACAATTTCGAGTGCAAGGAACTCCGAGGTGGACAGCTCCCCCGGATTATATAAAAGCAAAGAGTTCGGGTTCACAGTCGCAAATTCCATAGAGATAAAATTGTATCTGGAGTTTAAAGGTGGGAATTCCAAATAGGACAATTCCTCAAAGCCATAACTATGTTCTTCACAGTTAAGTCCAGTGACACCTGAGAATAACTATTACTTTAAACATCACACACGAATTAAAAGTGAATGTCAAAGAAAAATATATTATTTTGATGGCAAAAATAATCTTACCAAATGGACAGTGACAAGCATATCCTGTTAAAAAATTTGAGCACTGGCCATGGAGGCAGGGGGTTGATGCACAATGGTCTGTAATGGAGTCACAAAATTGTCCTGCGGAAAGTAAGGTACACAATTATTTTGTTGTCACATTTAAACTTGTGCTCAAAATAGTTTACCTCATTTCATTTATTTAGAGAAGCGGTGTCCAATCACAATGGGTCGCTGAGAGTGTGGGTTTTCATTCCAACCCAGTAGGAGACATACTGTCAAGAAAGTGAAGATCAGTTGATTCAAACAGGTGGAAATGTGGATCCTGCATGGTTGGAATGAAAACCTGCACCCACACTGGCCCTTTGCAGATAATTTTGGACACCACTAATTTAAAGAAACTTTTTATGCTAGAAAGGGTTGTGGTGAATCTGGAGCCAATCCTGGGAATACTTGGATACTAAATACTGAATCCACCCAGTCCATCACAGGACATGTACTGAACATTCAATCACATGTAAGGTGATTTTAGCCTAGCAAAACTAAGTATACTTATAATTAATTAATTCATTCATTCATCCATTCATTCATTTATTTATTTACTTATTTTTTGTAGATCAGAGAAAATAAGGTAACTTTGTGTACTTTGTAGTGAGGAGTAGCACTACTTACACTCTGGTGAGTGACACTGAGCAGTTTTGGCCATCAGTGACCTCCTGATTACAAAAGAGCAGAAGAAAGCACATTGCTCTGAGTATGCTGAGCTGCCCTATGATGCAACAGAAGCAGCTGTTTAAAATTGGGTTCTTGCAAGTTTTGTCCTAAAGGACACATCATCACCCTCACCTACCATGGTTGGTAGCTGTCATGTGATACTGTGTAGAAACTTGCAAGTGTCCACACTGGGGGAAACTGGGATGGATGGATGGATGAATGTAAGCAAACTTACAGCAAGAAAGTCTTGGGTTTGAGCCTGGTGCTCAGTGAGGGATTCTGTGTAGGGTTTTCCCCATACTTGCATAGGTTTCCGCTGCTCTGATTTTCTCCCACAGTCCAAAGACATGCATAGTAGGCTAATTGAATGTTCTGAACTGCACCTAGGTGTGAATGTGAGTGCGAATGGTTGTGTCTGTGTTGGCCCTGTGATGGTCTGGCAAGCTGTTCCCTGCCTTCACCCAGAATCAGCTATTGGCTCCAGCCTTACTACAACCCTAATCAAGGATAAAGTGGTTCGATAAAAAGAAACAGGAAAAAATATCCTTTACATCTTACCCTCATATCCAGGTCTACAGTCACAGAAGAATCCTCCGTGTATGTTCCAGCATGTTCCGCCATTTGAGCAGACTACTCTCTGACACTCATTATCAACAATAGAACAACGTAGTCCAGAGAAGCCCTCTGAACATTGGCATAGAAATCCTCCATAGTTATTAAAGCAGCTGCCTCCATTTTCACATGGGTTTTCCAGGCATTCATCTATATCTACCTCACACACTGTTCCAGTAAATCCAACAGGGCATGAACAGTTAAAAACTTGTGCATACTGTGGAGACACAAATATGAGACGGGAACTCTCCAAAACAGAAACATCTTGAGTAATGTGAATATTTTTGTTACAGGTGGCGCCATTTTGGCAGGGCTTGAGTGAGCAAGGGTCATTGGTTATTTGAGATATAGTCATATTGCTCTGTACCTCAAGTAACTTCTTATGTGTGCGTGAGATCCCACTCGCCACTATTCCGCTCAAATACAATCCATTATAACTTTTCATTGCTGCTAGGAGAATTGTTTCATTGCCTTGTATCTTCATTCCAAAGACATGACTCTTAGACGCTTGTAGATTAAAGAGGCTATCTAAAGCTTTTGCAAATTTAAGGTAGTTCAGTGATAAAAAGTTTTCAAGATTGGCAAAAGAGACATAGAACAAAACACAGTTGTCCAATGACAAATTGGTAAAGCCTTTATATTTGATATAGATGCTGTTATTTACTGGTGGGTGGTAGTGGTCACTTGCTTCAACAGTGAGATTGTGAGTTGCCTCTCCCTGAATTGGTGAGGACCACAAATTACACATTCCAAAAGGAAAACTAAACATCTTCACCTGTCCATTTATAATAGTGCAGTTAAACACATCCAAATCATCCAAGTCATCAGGTCTCACATTACCAATCAATCCTCCATGGAAAAATGTCCCATAATATTTGACAAAAATATGGATGTTTCTTTGTACTGGTGGATTGTCATTTTCATCCAGAACTTTAATATGAAACATGGCGGTGGAGGACAAGGGAGGGGAACCGGCATCCTGTATCACCACATGTAGATCAAAAAAAGGACTGACTTCACGATCCAGTGGTCTGGAAGTGAAGAGAACTCCGTCAGATGTGAGTGTAAAGCTGTTTCTCAAGGACGGGCTCATCAGCCAGTACGTGAACGGACCTTGATTTGGGGGGATATCATCATCAACAGCTGTCAACGTGGTCACTAAGGTGCCATGTGGCAGATTTTCCCTAACAAATCCATCTATAGTTGTAAGTCTAGGAGCGTTATCATTGATGTCAATAATGGTAACAATTACTAATGTGCTGCCTGTTACAGGAGGTGAGCCCTCATCAACAGCAATAACTGTAAGGTTATAAAATGGCCACATCTCTCTGTCAAGCTCGTTGTATACTGTAATAACTCCAGAGACAGGACCAATACTGAAGGAGTTGTTAACATTTCCGCTCTCTATGCCATAGGAGAACCTGCCCCATTTCAGTACCACATCTTGATCTGAGGCACTTACTTTAACAATTGAGGTCCCCACTGAAGTATCCTCACGTACCATCACTGTGTAGAGAGCAGAACCAAACTCTGGAGGATCATTTTCATCAATAATCTCTATGTGTACAAGAGCTTCATCAGTGTTGAAGCCAGTAATGCTTCCCCTGTTTTTAGCAATTATGTGGAGAGAAAAATGATTCTGTTTTTGATTTCTCAAATCTTTAGAGGTGTAGATTTTTCCACTCCTTTCCTGAACTACAAAGCCAGATTTTTTACCATGACCAAAAAGCATGTAATAAATCTCACCATTAATCCCCAAGTCATTATCTACAGCCATAACACTTCCAATCTCTGTTTGCAAAGGTACTGTTTCAGGCACAGAGAAGTTGTAGAGATGTTTTTGGAAACTAGGTGTATATTCATTGACATCTATCACCTGAATGGTAACATGTGCAATATCATATAAATTCTGATTATCGAAGTTTGATGCCTTGAGAGCAAGTTCAAAGCTCTGCTTGTGTTCAAAGTCAAACATCTTCAGAGTGGTTATGGTGCCGTTAATGGAATCCACAGAGAAGTAATCTGTATGCCCTGATAATAGTGAATATGTTATATATGCATTACTTCCTGAATCTTTATCAGTGGCTGTGATCTGAATTACTGAAGATCCTACTATACTGTTTTCTAAGAGAGAAGCCATAAACTCAGTGGAAGTGAAGACTGGTGGATTATCATTAACGTCTGTAACATTTATGGTGACATTGATTCGACCAGTCTTAGAGAACCAGGCTCCATCTTTGGCAATAATAAGAATGTGATGAACTTTTGCCTTCTCAAAGTCAAGGGGCTTAGCTAGCTTGATCAGTCCTGACAGATGCTCCACATAAAACAATCCATCCTTATTTCCATCTTCAATGTAGTAGGACACCAGTCCACTCAAGCCAGGATCTTGATCTTGTGCTTCAATTTTCCCAGTGACTGACTCCAAAGGGAGGTTTTCAGGGACAGAAAATGTAATGTGATTTTCTAAAAAATGTGGCGAGAACAAATTTTCCTGTGTTACCTCCAACTTGATGTCAATTTGGGAAGAAAGTGGAGGGAAGCCTCGGTCTTTTGCTGTAACTTCAAGACTGAGGAAAGTGTGGAAACCTTGTCTGAAAGTTTTTGTCAGACGTACTTTCCCAGTAAAATGTTCCACCTCAAAATAATTTGAAGCATTTCCACCACTGGTGATGTACTCAACACTGTTGTTCTTTTTTGGAAAGTCTGGATCTATTGCTGTTAACTGGAGAACCTCTGTTCCCATAGGCAAGTTAAAAGGAACTGATACATTTTGCATAAAGGGCAAAAAAGAGGGTGGAAAATAATTGTAGCGCACAAATAATACTGTGACCATGACTGAACTGTTCAAAGGTTCTTTGCCACAATCTAGAGCAACAACAGTAAAATTCAACTGTTGAGATTCAGATTCACTGACGATAATCTTTTGTTTTGTAGAAATGTCTCCAGTGGATATGTCAACAAAGAACTTCTCACTTGGTGGGTCTATAAAATACATAATTTGGGCATTCTGTCCGAGGTCTCTGTCCATGGCAGTCACTTTTAAGAGAAAAATGTGCTGATCTTTCGTCTCAGGGATGGTTACAAAGTAACTGGACTGAGAAAAAAATGGGATGTTGTCATTGATGTCTGTGATGACTATAGTGACATCTGTACTGATACTCCAAGCTGAATCATTGGCATTAACTCTAACGATATAATGGTCCTGATGTTCTCTATCTAATGGAGCCTTCACAAATATGGTTCCAGTATTTATATCAATACTAAAAAGTATTTGGTGATGCTGATCTTCAATAGAATAAGAAATGATAGCATTAACACCAATATCTTCATCCACGGCTGTTACATGAATCACTGGAAAGCCAACATATGCATCCTCTGAAACCTCTATAAAGAAAATCTCTGTAAAACGAGGTGCGTGGTCATTTTTGTCCAGAACAACTATATTTACCACAGCAGTAGAAGTGTACCTATGGTCATGTTTATCTACAGCTTTAATAATAAGTTTGTACTCTGGCATATCCTCTCTGTCTAAACTCCTTTGTGTTGTAAGAATGCCATGAGTTGTATCTATTGTAAATGCACCATCTATGTTACCAGACAAAATGGTATATTGTATTTGTCCATATGAAAGAGAGTCAGCATCAGTAGCTACTACATCACATACCCAAGCCGCAGGTAGGTTCTCAAATACCTCACATCTATACATTTCCTTCATGAAAACCGGTGGGTTATCATTGACGTCAGTGACACTGAAATATATTTCAGCATATGTGGAAAATGGAGGGATGCCTGAGTCTCTAGCTTCAACTAAAAGATGAAAATCTTTGTTGCTTTCAAAATCCAACCATCCTTTCACCTTTATCTCGCCAGTCTGCTCATGCAACTCGAATACTTCTCCAATGTTCCCAGCTGCCAAGTAAAAAGATATAGGTCCAAATCTATTTGTGTGGGCTGTAGCTACTGCCACTGTGGTTCCAGGAAGTGTGTCTTCAGACAGCAAATGCTGATTAACATGCACTTCAAGATGGGGAAAATCAGAAGCATTCTGAAATCGCACAGTCAAGGTGGTGGTGTCCATTTTAGGATTGGCGCCCCTATCCTGTACAAGAACATTGGCTATAATGTCTCTTTTTCTTCTGAGGGCATCTGTGGTTGATACGGTTCCCCTGTCCGAACTGATAGTAAAGAGATCTGCATGTTGTCCATACAGAGAAAAATTCAACTGTCCATTTATTCCTTTGTCTGCATCCTTGGCCATCACTGCACATAATATTGATCCTGCAAGAAAGTTTATAAAATACAGGCTTAAAAGTCAGATATATCAAATATAATGTATAAATATAAATTAGTTTATTCGGTTTTATTGCATGTACACAATTTCTACCAAAACCAGTTTAATATCTGGTACCAGGTAATACTTCTGATTGCATCACACTTCATTTCATCTTATTTTTCCACTGCAAATTTAGCCAATAATAAAAATATTGGCCATACAAGGGTGTATGATATAGTGGTCTGTTGTAAGCACAATGCAAATGAGAAAAATTTCCATAGCCATGCTAAAATCACTGTAATGCAACCAAAACTACCAATTTTACAACTTGACATCAAGAATAGTCATTATGATCACATGACCTTGCTTATTATTACAAGTGACTTTTACCTTTGGCCAGCTCAGCAGGAACATTGGCCACATATGGTCCATAGAGTATCTGGGGTGAGTTATCATTCACATCCTGTACTATCACTTGTACAGTTGCTGAACTTGAGAGTGAATTCCTGCCATTTCCATCCTGTGCAATTACAGTCAAACTGTATGAAGCCATTGTTTCTCTATCCAGGGTGCCAGTGTTGAATAGTTCTCCATTTGTTTCATTTATGGAAAATGTTTCATTAGATCCTTCTAAATAATACCTGCATAAAATATAGGAGTCGGTTTGCAATGTTGTCCATTCATTATCTAATCAGTATATCTATCATGATTACAGGGGGATGCTGGAGCCAATCCCAGCTGACTTCAGACAAGAGGTGGTGTAAACACCTAAAGAATCCATTGCAGGGATAATGAACAGACATGAACAACCATTTACACTTAGAGTCACACCAATGGGCAATTGGGTGAAGCAAATCCACATGATTTTGGAAAACTGTGGTACCTGGAGGAAATCCATGCAAGCGCAAGGAGTCCATGTAAACTCCACACAAAAAAGCTCCAATCAGCTGCAGAATTATAATAATAATAATAATAATAATAATAATAATAATAATTTATTTATTTAAATGACTAAACTTGCTTGTGGTTAGTTTTTTCATGTAAACTCTCTGCACCACTGTAATCCACAAGCAAAGGAAAGTGAAAGTTAAGAATTAAAAACACCACAGTCATTACCAAGCAGTTAGTTTCGACAATCACCAATACAGAAAGACTTCAACACATTGAAATTTACAAAAGCCATGGACTTAATTCAAGTGAAGGAAGATGAGTAGATGAGTAGATATTGATCAAGTTGTCATAGAGAAAAAAACTATTTTTTAGAATGTGATGGCATGGCGGTGTTATGGTTGGTGCCTCACAGCAAGAGGGTAGTGGGTTCGAATCCTGGGTTTGGCTTGGGCGTTTCTGCGTTGAGTTTGCATGTTCTCCCCGTGTTGTTGTGGGTTTCCTCTGGTTAGTACAGTGTCCTTCTACAGTGCAAAGACTTGCACATTAGGGTAATTGGCTGTTCCAAATTGCCCCTGTGTGTGTGTGTGTGGGGGGGGGGGCTGCAATGTTTAGGGTGTACCCCACCTTCTTCCAGAGTCAGCTGAGATAACCAGAACACCATCCCCACCCCCCAGACAGTATTGGGACTAAAAAGTTCAGTTAATGAATGATAGAAGGTTTTTACAAGAGTTTTTACAATTTAAACAATGTAATTTTTAAAATAATTAATTCTTTATTCTGCTTAATATGTATGCCAAAGAGAAATGTGTTTGGGGGAAATTCTGAACTTTTCAGAACTACATACTCTGCGGAAAGTATAGTGGGAAAGGTTACAATTTGAATGCCATGAATTTATTTAATAATTTATTTATTTATTAATTTATTCATTCATTCATTCATTCATTTATTTTTCCTGGAAGACCATTAATGCATGGGAATTTTACCCTCTTACCTTATTTGCCCGTTTATACCAATGTCTTTGTCTGTGGCAGTAATTGTGGCAAATATAGTTCCAACTGGGTCATCTTCTGATATATATGCAGTAAATTCATTCTCATCAAATACAGGCTCGTTGTCATTAATATCATCAACAAGAACATGTATAATTCCTGTTCCTGTCAGTGGTGGGAAACCTAGAAAGTGAAAAATCATAATGCTGAAAAATGTATCTGAACGTGCCTTTTAATTCATGCTGATACACATGATTTAAATCATAACACCTAAATTAAAAATGCCTTTAATTATGCTCTTCATGCTATCCATCCATTCGTTATCTATAGCATCAGAGTCACAGGGAAGCTAGAGTCAAATCCCAGCTGACTCTAGAGGAGGGCCAGGACACACCATGAACAGGGTATTGTAGGACTAACAGAAACAAGCAACCATTCACACCAATGTGCAATAAAGAGTATTGTGTCTTAGGACTATTGGAGGAAACCAGAGCAGGTGGAGGAACTGCTCTGCTTCATAGGGAGAACTCCACACACTACATAATATACACAAGACATTAGACATATTTTAAGTATAGGTAGTGATTAAGATTGGTCATCTTCCAAACGAAAAAATGAGTTATCATTTATTAGGGTCGCAAAGTAGTTGGAGTCCATCTCAGCCGACTCTGTGCAAAAGCAGGGTACACTCTGAACACTTCACCACACCATAACAGGGCCAACACACACAAAACCATTCATGCTCACATTCAGACCTAATTGGAACAGCGAATTAGCCTAATGTGCATGTCTTTGGACTGTCGTAAGAAACAGAGAGCCTCCAGGAAACCCATACAAGCACTGGGAAAACATGCAAACACCACACAGAATCCCTTCACTAGGCATGGGGATCAAACCTAGGCCCTTGCAGCGCTGCGGAAGTGCTAAACACTATTCCAGCGTGCCACTCTCCAGTGAGATTGTCAAGGTGACAAATGCACCCATGAAATTCAGTTTATTGCACCGTTACAGAATACAGTATAATTTATATTTTGTTGTGTATCAATAGCAGAACATATATTTTATTACCTGAGTCCACGGCGATAATCGATAGCATGTAGTGACTTTGCACCTCCCTGTCAAGATTCTGTAATATCCGTAGTGTTCCATTTGAATGTAATATGAACAACCCCCCTGAAGTTTCCCCCTCTATAAAGTATGTTAAATGGCTGTTTACTCCCAGGTCTTCATCAACCGCAGTTATCTGGAAAAGACATGAGGTGATCTAAATTATGTAGTATTGCTTATGTGAACTAGACTATTTTTTATTGTTATTATTTCCTTTAATTTGTAAAGGAATAGAAACCTGATAGGTGGTCTGTGACGGCTCTTCCTCACTTTCTAATACATGTAAAGTCAGTAATTCTTGAGAGAAAACAGGAGCACAGTCATTTACATCCAGCAGAGTGATATTGATGCTGGCTGATGAAGATCTTTGTATAGCCCCCTTATCTGTTGCTGTAATGATAAAAGAGTAGAAAGAATTCCTCTCTCTGTCCAACTGGTGTATTACTGAGACAACACCCAGGACTGGGTCCACTATAAATCCACTCTCAGAGATCTCATAGCGCACCTCTCCATTATTCCCAGTGTCATTATCATTTGCTTGAATGGTTAGCAGGCTTGTTCCACAAGGAATGTCTTCATATATAAGCACACTATATGAGGCCTGTGAGAACACTGGGTCATGGTCATTGACGTCCCCAACAAGCACTGTCAGGTTCATAGAGCTGGACAACTGCGGAAATCCCTTATCTCTGACTGTTACTGTTATTGTAATTATCTCTTCAAGCTCCCTGTCCAGATGTTTCTGCAGATATATGACTCCAGTTGTGGCTCTAATGCCAAATGAGCCCCTTCCTGAATTCTCCAGACTGTATAGAACATCCCCATTGGCTCCAGTGTCTGCATCAATTGCTTGTATAACTGTAACAACAGACTGAATAGGAATATCCTCTGGACAGGAAACAGTATTTTCTGATATGAAGAGTGGAGCATTGTCATTGATGTCCTCAACATAAATAGAAACACGCACGGTGCTTGTGAGACGGGTGTCTTCAGGTAGAGAACGATCATTGGCCTGAATTAAAAGTCTGTACACTGAACAGTTCTCTCTGTCTAACTCTTGTTTTAGGCACAGATTATTCATTTGGTTTATCAAAAACATGTTTTCGCTGTCTCCTGATATTATGGCTAGATCCAATTCTCCATTGATTCCTGCAAATAAAAAAAGGGAGGAAAAAGAACATTCAGGAAGATAAAATTCACAGATTGCTAGCAGATGCAGGTGCCATATGTCTGTAACACTATCTGGCTTGTCTTTTTTAAGTCCTCTGTTTAAGCCATCATCATGCAAAATGTCTGTTTATGTCGACCGTATGAAGATTCAATATGTCCAAAAAATTTATATTGAGCTATCCTGAACACAACATAAAGCAAGCAGAGGGGATTTTTCATTGTTGGCACAGGCAGGCAGTTCCCCTGAGACAGCTCTTCTATTGAGGTTCTATCTGAGGCTACAAAGGGTCTATGACGTAAGACTTAATGAGACTGCTTCTACCATTCCAGCTGGGGAAAGCCTTTCAAACCAAATGTATGAACCTAATAGTTTAAGTCCTAAAGCAAATAGAGAGCTGACTGTGTCAGCTACACCAGCCAGTTTTTGCTCATTTATTTATTTATTGTACTATTTTTAAATTATTATTATTATTATCATTTAGGTCCATGTAGACTAGTCTAGTGCACTGAAATAGCTAAAAAATAAATAAATAAAATAAAAATTAAAAAAAGCAATTTAAAATACATACTTTTGATTTAAGGACCAATAACAATGTAGTATTTGTAATGAAACACCATTTATACTAACCGTCATCAGCATCTGAGACATTCAGGTTGAAGAAACACAGGCCAATAAGTGCATCTTCTGGCAGGGATATAGAGTGGACATTCAGACTGAATACTGGTGGGTTATCATTGACGTCAGCCACATTGAAATACACCCTGACTTTAGTAAGCTGACTGTCTCTGTATTGCGCTGCTGCTGTGAGGATGTAGAATTGCTCAGCTTCGAAATCCAATGTGCGGGATAAAAGGAATTCTCCAGAATGTGGGTTGAGAAGGAAAAGGCCATCTCCGTCATCCTTCAACACAGAATACATTAAGCTCCTGTGTCCTTCATTATGCACTGCTTCCAGATGTCCCACAATTGTTCCTATTTCAGAGGATAGATCAAGGACAAATGGTTTGCATGATGATTTTGACTGGTGTAGATCATTTGCCAAAAAATTCACTGTTATATTGTCTAGTGTCTCAAATGTTGTAGAGAAAATTTGGGGGTGAATTAGTTAAAATAATCAGGGACGCTCACAGTGGGAGGTGGCACACAGTTTCATGGGTAAACAATAGGTTGTGGAATGCTGCACACCAAATACACATAGGAGCTTTATACCGTATCCCAGGCTACAGACACAGGCTGTAATATTAAAAAAGGAATTTTGACTTAATGCTAACACCCAGAAGTCTACATTCAAAGTTCTTTATCACAGTAAAATATATACATAATGTGCAATTTCATATTTTTCTATCCTTTTATATTCATGCATTATGGTGTTGAACGACTATGAAAAACGGCAGATCCTATTATCATTTATGTTCCAGCAGCTATAAACAGCATCCCATTTTTCTTGGTTGAAGTTAAAAACCTAAAAACATAGCTTGCAACCATAAAGCCATTTGTCCTGGGACGTTCATATTTCAGAAACCCCAAAGTTATAGCTCTACTTCTGACTGTTTCTAAAGCACTGACACTGGAGACTCATTTCAGATCATTTTCTTAGCTGCTTTTTTTTATTTATTAGATTTGTGGGGAGACTCGAGTCCATCCCAGCCAAGGCAGGGTACACCCTGAACGGCTTGCCGATTCTATGAAACCATTCACATTCATATGTACACTCAGGGACAATAAGGAATATCCAATTAGTCTAATATGTAGGAGGAAACAGGAGCATCCTGAGGAAACCCAAAAAAGCATGGGAAGAACATGCAAACGCCACACAGAAATGCTCTTTTGAGCCATGGGGCATCTTGCTATTAGGCAGAAGTCCTAACCACTATGCCATTATGCCACCAACTGGAGACTCATACATTCATTTGCCGAGCTACATAGTCCTACTGTGGTCACGAAGAGGCTGGAGGCTACCTCAGCCAACTTTGGCAAAGGTAAGGTACCCTGAGCAGCTCGCCAGTCCATCACAGGGCCAGCACACACAACCATTCACACTCAAACCTAGAGGCAATCTGAAACAACCAATAAGCCTAATGTTCATGTCTTACACCGTAGGAGGAAACAGGACTACCCGGAGGAAACCCACGCAAGCATGAGGAGAACTCAACTCCACACAGAAATACCCTCTCCAAGCCCAACACTTGAACCCAGAACCTTCTTGCTGTGAGTCATATATTCTAACCACTACACCACCATGCCACACCCACCAGAGACTCCTTTCAAAAATGTCTGCATCCTAACAGAAACATTTTCATATCAACATCAACTTTTTTTTAATATTAATCTACACTACATGAAACACCTGCCTATCAAGTGAGTGTTTAAATTGTTACTGTAAAATTCTATATTTCAACAAGCACATTAATATAAAAACGTGATTTCAATTACACCCATCATTACTCTCAGAGCTCCTGTTATAGAAATACTATACAAAATCTTGCTGTGCTGTAAAGGAACATAATCACAGGTTAAACCCACCTGGCTCTGTGTCTTCCTTCACTTCAAATGAATAAACAGACTTGGAGAAGAATAAGTGAGTGCTGGCTCTGTTCAGAGGAATAGAGATGTTCAACCAGGCATGAGTAGGAGAAGCCAGATCTTCTAGAAGATTTGAGCAATCAACGCCACATGCAGATAGTAGTGTGCAAAGAATCTGTAGAACCCAGAAGAAATGGTTGGAGCCACTGTTAAATCCATTCTTCTTTCTTGTAAAACTGACAATGCCATCGTGGGAACCATTGCATATTGTGACATTCGCGACCAGTTCCCCCAAGACATGAAGAAAAGGGCTCTTTGAGAAAGACCTTTTCAGAAAGCCGAAACACTATCCCTTGATTTCTAAGGTCTCTTCATTGTGAGCCTCTGTTTTTTTCTGTTTTTCATGGTATCCCTCACCAACCTTACTGTGTTGTTCGGATTCCCCAAGGTACTGGGCAAGTAGACCAAGATTCAAAAATCTATTTTATAAATTTCCAAATGCTGACATATATATGCATGTACACCATTTTGATAGTGATATTGTGACAAATAAATAAATAACTTTCAATGTGCATTGGTGGCTTTTACTTTCATCCTATATTAATTGGTAGCCGTCCTAAATGAAAACAAATCAATGACAGCCTAGCAATCACATAGCTGAAATATATTATTCTGAAATCTTGAAAAAAAAAAAAATAAACAAGAATAACAACAACAACAAAAAAAACATTTAATTTATGGCAAAGCAATTAAAGCCTATGCCGCAACATTACTGGTTTTAAAATCAAATCACTTAAATTACCTGATGAACAAACTCACCAAAGAGAGCACAAGGAACATGAGGCTCATCAATCCTAAAGAAGCCATTGGGTTGTTTGCATCCATTTACCTCTCTGTGCAGGTACAGAAAGTCTTCAGAAGTGAAATATGACAGAATACTGATGTACACTTGAGGTATAACATCCTTAAAACTGAAGCAAGTCCAGTGGAAACTGCTGTGTGATACAAAGGGCTCTGCTGTAGAGCTGTGTAGGAATGAAGAGGGGGGGTAAAGGAGACCGCCCCTGGTGAGCAAGTGAACCTGCTTTATCGAGTCAGCTTAACTGTGAAATATGACACCTTTGTTAAAATAAAGAAAGCATTTTTTTACCCTTTTAATTAATAATCTTTACTATGTTGTCTTTTATTTATTTATTTTGTGTGTGTGTGTGTGTGTGTGTGTGTGTGTGTGTGTGTGTGTGTGTATG
>JAOUQZ010000049.1:26431202-26443051 GCA_028564935.1 Neosilurus hyrtlii | reverse complement strand
AATGGCCTTGCTCCTTCCTATCTCTCGGAGCTACTTCAGCCGTATAGATCTACCCGCACATTCAGGTCGACTGATCAGAGGAGACTGTGCTTTCGCTGTTGCAGCTCCGAGATTGTGGAATGATTTGTCCCTGCATGTGAGACAGACTCCCTCATTACCTATTTTTAAGTCATACCTTAAAACACATGTATTCTCCCTAAACCAAAGACCTCCTGCTGGTTTATCTATTATAGCTTTAGTATTTCTGTACTTATTTATGTATTGTATTTATTATGTTTCACTCCTCTGTACAGCACTTTGTTTGAATTGATGTTGTTTTTAAAGTGCTGTATAAAAAACGTGAATTGGATTGGATTGGGTTACTGCTGTAATTGTGTGGCATCCTGTGACAAAGCCATGTTTAAAGTCACAGAGAGGTTTGTTATGATCTACCCTGCTGCCAGTATTTCTCTGAGGAGATTGCATAGCTATGTGCCATGACTATTGGGAAGGAACTATCATTTACTTGTTATTCAACAAGGGTGGCATGGTGGAGTTGCCGTTAGCACATCCTCCTCACAGCAAGAAGGTCCTGAGTTCAAGTTCCCGGGCTTTGCGAGAGCATTTCTGTGTGGAGTTTGCATGTTCTCCCCATGCTTGAGTGGGTTTCCTACCACAGTCCAAAGACACGCACATTAGGCAACTTGGCTGTTCCAAATTGCCACTAGATGTTAGTGTAAATAGCTGTGTGTGTTGGCCCTGCGATTGACTGGTGGGCTGTTCGGAGTGTACCCTGCTTTGACTTGGAGTAGGCTGAGATAGGCACCTCTGCAAACCTGGCAGGATAAAGCAGTTAGGAATATGAAGGTACTGATAAATGTTAATTAATGAATACATTTTTATTTTATCAAGTATGAAAGATCTGTGGGACGAACACCAAAGTGGGCGACAGATTGTACCACAATGCCGGAGTACAACAAGCTGATAATTGGAACTGGGTAAGATATATCTGTTGTCTCCATCTTCATGTTTATTTGTTGTGTAAAACTTATCTTAAGGCGTAATGGTTATCAGGTGAGGTCAGCAACAAAAATGCGATGCAATACCCACATCTCATTGATTTCTTTTGAGAACCTCCATCCACTGCATCAGAACTTTACCCGTCACGGTTGTGCTTGAATTTAGGTCGATGGCAAAAGCTTATCTTATTGCCTTTTGCAGTGATTAACATTTATCTAATTTCCCAAATATGTTCCAGGAAGGTCATTTTATATCTTAGAGGTATTCTTCTTGATGTGCATGAAATGTCCATATCATTTTCTGTGCCTTAGGGACAGAGAAATCCAGCTGTATGAGCTTTCTTCACTCGAACCTTACTGTCAGATAAACTCGCTGGAAACCATACCTCTGAAATTAGACTACTGGTAAGAGCCCTTAAAGAAGTATGAACTTTATGAGATATTTTTATAATGCAGTCAAGAGCCTAAATTAAAAGGACAAAAAACCCAGAATGGATTATATGTCTGGCTTTGTGCAAATGTATTATCTATCTCACTGTTCTTTTAATAAAAGCCTTTTGTGAGTTTACTGACTTTATAGCTGTATTTGTTTCTCTGTAGCTATACTGCTCCTGATGAATGTGCTATTATATATGGTGATACTCAGGTAGGCACCGTTTTAATAAATACACAATCACAGCATTGATAACTCTGGACATGAAATTCACATCATTAGTCTGATTAATTATATAGCCTATTTTTTTTAAATCTTAGGGCTGTGTGAATATCATACTAATGACATCTGTGGGGGAGACACTGAGGTAAACATGCATATCAATGGCTTGTGCTTGCATTTAAAGCCTTACTAATATTTTTCATTATTTAAAAATTTCATTTTAATTTAGTTGTTCATTATTTGAAAATTTCATTTCTGAATGGTCATAAAATAGATATACCATATAGGCAAATTATTAGTAGTATTTTTAATACATTTATGTAAAATGTCTTCATTTTAATGGTCATATACATTTACCTGTCTCTTTATTATGAATACCTACAAATTCAACCAGCAGTGCAATACATAAAATCATGGAGATGCATGGCAATATTTATATTAATTATCAGAATTCGTGGTGGAATGAAACTTCTGATCTCAGATTTTCACACTCAGAGAGGTGTGAAAAACAAGTGAGCAGCATTTTTGCCGAAAAAAAAACACCTTTTCAGTGAAAGAGTTAAGCAGGTATACAGGTATTCCCATGAAGGTAGATGGTGGGTGTACATATATGGGTTGTAGGCAAGACCATCATAATGAAACTCATGTAATTTTCTGAACTACTTTTTCTAGAGTGGTGTCTGGAGCCTATCCCAGCTGACTCCAGGCGAAGGGATGGTACACTCTGAACAGCTCACCAGACCCCTGCGGGGCAAAACAGACATACCACTACTCACATTTAGGGGCAACTGAGAATATCCAAATCACCTAATGTGCCATTCACACTGCATCCAATGTCCCATGCCAACACACACACCCAGCTATTTACGCCCTTATCCAGAGTGACTTACATTTGTATGCCATACATACAACTGAGCAATTGCTGGTGAATGGCTTTGCTCAAGGATCCAACAGTGGCAGCTTGGTGGTACTGGGGCTTGAACCGCCAACCTTCTGATCAGTAACCCAGAGCATTGACCACAGAGCTACAATTAGTCCAATGTGCATGTCTTTGGATTGTGGGAGGAAACCAGAGTACCCTGAGGAGGCACAAGCATGGGGTGAACATGCGAACTACATGCAAACAACCTCACTGGGACCAGGGCTCAAACTCAGAACCTGCTGGGTGCTTACTACTAAACCACCATGCAGCCCTCATAAAAATCAAACAAAATAAAGCCTTTTGTGTGTGTGTGTGTGTGTGTGTGTGTGTGTGTTAATGATCTTTATACATTTTTATATTGTCTTCAAATGTAAGGTTTGTAGTTTAAGTTTTTAATGTACTGATCAATAAATTTAAAGATGAGTTTGAAAAACACTTTCACAGTAAGGTCAGCCTAGCCACCTTATTCTCCTCCATTCAAAAAATTAGGCTAAGATAAACCAGGGGCTGAAATGGGAGTGTTATGAACATAAGCCCGCATAAAGCAATGATGGTACCCTTTTCATGCACGTTGCTAAAGAATCAAAACTTAGAGTTCATATAAAACACAAGTTTTCTTGGGCCTGCTTCTGTTTCTCTGGCTGCTCATTTCACCAGTGCATGCTGGATAACAACAAGTAACTGGAAGTCTTACCATGGGCAGCTGGAATAGGGTGGATCCCTTAATCTTCTGTGTCTATATACAAGTGGCATGGTGGCGTAGTGGTTAGCACATCTACCTCACAGCACGAAGGTACTAGGTTCAGGTCCCCTGCTCTAGTGTTTCTGTGTGGAATTTGCATGTTCTCCCCGTGTTTGCATGGGTTTCTTCCAGGTACTCCAGTTTCCTCCCACAGTCCAAAGATATGCACATTTTGCTAATTGGCTATTCCAAATTTCCCCTATGTGTGTGTGTGTGTTGGCCCTGTGATGGTCTGGCAAGCTCTTCAGGGTGTGGCCTGCCTTCACCCAGTGTCGGCTGAGATGGGTTTCAGTCTCCACGTGAACCTAGTAGGATTAAGCATATTGGCAAATTAATTAGTGAGTGAGTATATATTTATATTTGTATATATGAGTAATTAATGAGTGAGTATATATTTCTATACATTTCTGGTTAATAAATAAGCTCTGCCCCAGATATAACAGAGCAACTCTGGCAAACCATTTTCTGTAAAAAAGACAACAAATTTAAATTTACTTTATTTTAAATATTAGGTGGAACTGTGTATGAGTATAGGAATAAATGTTGTCAGTTTTGTTTTTGTTTTTTCCTGTTGCAATCACATTTCACTTCACAGGTATTAGAAGGAGCCATTTTAAGTAGGGTTTTATATCAAATTCCTTTATAGACTGTGGAAGAAATCGACAAAGGTTGAAAATATGCCCAGTATTGCCATTGATAATGCAGTCCAGTCTCTAAAAGTGACATATATTAGATGGAAAGTCCATCAAGACAGGGTAACAGAGGTAAGACATTTCTTCTATAATACTATAAAGAAATTTGAATGGAGTTTTTTTGTTTTTGTTTTTGTTTTGTTTTTTTGTATCGGGTATCACACTGAAGCCTATTAGAACAGTATAACAGTAATTTGCAGTGTTACACTGGTGGAAACAGTGGATTTTTGAAAATAAATTTAAATTGGCATTCCATGATAAAATGATGCTTTAATTTTTTTTTTAAACTTAACCTGTCATTTCAGTTGAAATATAATAAAAGCATTCCTGGCATTGTGTCTACGTCAAACCATGAAGCTTCTGCTCTTGTTATTGGTAAGACATGAAACGAACCTCAGTGCTGTTCTGCTCATCTGTAATGATCATTAGTATGAGCTTTGACTTTGAATGGTTCAGACAGAATCTATCACAGACAAAAGGTTGCTTTCCTCCACACTGTCTGAGGGAACAAAGTGATTATCATTCCCCTTTACTCCTCATTAAAGTCTGAAAATAGTATGCTTTTTTATTATTATTATTTTCAGTTTGGCCTTAGGGGATAGGTCTCTGCACTTGCTCGGCAATTAATCCATTTTATTTATGTCAGGCGGGGGATCTGCCAGGGATGTCGATGTAATGAAATTTCAGTTAATCTCATTTGAATAGCATGTCATAACTAGAAAAAGGGGCTATGAGTCTGTCACCTGGTTCTTTGTTCGTGTGGAAGAATTCTGCACATGCTGTCAGTGGTGTCAAATAGTTAGTACTATTTATAGAATTAAGTTTTTTATATGTATGTATATTACATCTAAAATTGCCAATGCTCATTTTTTCAAGGTTGCATTCATCCATCTACCAATGTTGAACAGCAGTTAAAGGAGATTAAGGAGATGAGTGAGGGGAAACCCAAAAAAGTGGCACTTAACATCAGCAACCCTCAGACAAGAGCACCCTGTGATCAGACCATCTTTTCCATATATAAAGGAGTCAAGACTTTTGACTTGTGCAAGAGGCATAATCTCCTGGTGACAGGCGGGATGGACAGAATAATACGCATGTGGAATCCCCATGTTCCAAGGTGAGCTCATGGGTTTTCTGCGAGAAAGAGTACTGGATTATAAATTAAAAGACCACAGGGGTCCAGATGCTCCCACCGAAAGGATAATTTCATAATATGCCCATAAAAAACAAGCGGCGCAAGTTTGAAAACCCCATCTTCAGCGCCCCGCAAGTAAATGTCCGGAAGCATGATATATACAGTTTTGTCTTGGTGACCTTGAAAAGAAAGTCAAAGTCACTCACACACAAACTCATCCTAGCGCTCAGAGTAGTGAGCCACTATACCAAGTTTGAAAGCCCCAGCTTCAGCATGTGACAAGTAAATGTCTGGAAACTAAAGAATGACAAACAGACGATCGAACAGAACCCATTCCTTAAAATAACTCTGATTATATAAGTGTCAAAGTATAAGAATTAAGTGTAAGAGCTTCCATATCGGGGATGTATAATAGTGTAGTGGTTAGCACGGCTGTCTTACAGCACGAAGTTCCTGGGTTCGAGTCCTAGGCTTGACGAGGGCGATTCTGTGTGGAGTTTAAATTTTCTTCCCGTGCTTGCATGGGTTTCCTCTAGATACTTCAGTTTCCACCCTCAGTCAAAAACATGCCCCTTAGGCTAACTGGCTGTTTGAAATTGCACCTAAGTGTGAGTGTGAGTGGTTGTGTGTTGGTCCTGCAATAGATTAGTGAGCTGTTCAGGGTATACCCTGCCTTTACCCAGAGTCGGCTGAGATAGGCTCTTCAACCTTAGTAGGATAAAGTGGCTCGGCAACTGATTGAATGAATGAGCATTCATATAGATTGGGTGTAACGCAAACATATGTATTATGCATTTCTAAATCTATACTGTACCATACTATGCAGTGTCAGTGATATGAGCTCCCAATTAGACTGCACTGCTTATTAGCATCCCGGAGCACAGAGGTGGCTTTCTACAGATGTTTTTAATTTTAAATGTGTTTGCACGACTTCCCTGTTCTCGGGTGTGGCAGCAATGTGTTTCATCTTTCTCTGTTCTGAATAGTGGTGGCACATCTATGTTTAATGCTTTCCCAATGATAGGAGACCCACAGGCATTCTGAAAGGTCACACTGCTCCCGTCTTCTATCTCTGTATCTCCTCAGAGGACAGCCGCATTTTCTCCGTCTCCACCGACAGCGCTGTCCGGGTGAGTGAAAAATAGGAAATTCTTTTTTCACATAAAGCATAATTAAAGTTGCAAATGTTTATTACCATGAGGATTGAACTGAAAGGTTACCAGAAATTTGAGATCTGAGTCAGAAATACCAGTATCAGAATGTAAATCACTCAAAGGTGCAGCACCTAGAATTATAGATATGAGTGAGTGTCACATTAAGTGAGCCTAGCTTGTCCAAAATTAAGAAATTCATCGCGGTCCATTCACGGAAGATATTTAAGGCAATCAGTCCTGAAATTTTAATTTAAGCGAAAGGGATACCTCGAGTGTTATTAGAAGACTTGATGCAATCTTGGTGCATTCACATTGACAATATTTTAATAAATTATATGAGTGTTTCTGTATAAGGAAAAATCAAAGGATAAAAAGATAAAGATACCATATGGAAGGGGGCCTGACCTTGGGTTAGTTGGTGGTGTTTCATGGGGCACAACACACATGCAATGCTTGATTTCTGTCGGAGTTAGAGAGGTCTGCAAAGGTACTTTGCTCTGGAAAGTGCATGCCGTGGTTGACAAAGGCACTGATTCGTGTACAGAGGTCATGCAAGGTCAAAGTGACAGATTTCCTTTAAATTTAATACATGCAAAAAAGTCATGGCATGCACAGTGCATGGCATGGAGGCACAGTGGTTAGCACTTCTGCCTCACAGCAAGAAGGTCTTTTCTTTGCTCGTAGTTCCCATGCTTGTGTTGGTTTCCTCTAGGTACTCTGGTTTCCTCCCACAGTTCAAAGAAATTCACATTAGGTCAAATGCCTATTCCAAAATGCCCCTAGGTGTGAGGGTTTTTCAGGCCTGCGATGATCTGCTGAGCTGGACTGTACCCCGTTTTTGCCCAGTGTCAGCTGAGATAGTTCTCCAGCCTCCCCGCAACCCTAGTAGGACTGAGCAGTTTGCTAAATGAATGATGAGAGATGATAAATACAATTATTTTTAGTGAAATTAATGTATGAGTATGAGAATAATGAGTTCTCACTTACAAAAAAGTTACACTACTGTGTTTTTTTTTTTTTATGCTACATGTCTCATATTGACTTTTGGATTAATTGCATGTGTTTGTAGTTTTTATTATATTTACTTAGATGAAATGCGGAGTTTTCAGGGATAGCATAGTGTAATGCAACCTGTCTCTCTTCATATCATCTATTGCACACCTGATCTCCTGTAAAATACATACCGTATAATTTTTATTTCATGTGCGATGGCCTGGTGAGCTGTCCAGGGTGTATTCTGCCCTCGCCCAGAGTCAACTGAGATGGGCACCAGCCTCCCCACTACCCTAATTGGGATTAAGCGGTTCAGAAAATAAATGAATGATTGAATGAATGACAATTTTATTAATTTCATTCATTTTCTAAGCTGCTTAACTCTAATTAGGGTCACAGGGAGGCTATCTTAACCGACTCTCGGGGTACACCACGAACAGCTTGCCAGACCATTGCAGGGCCAACACACATACAACAATTCACACTCACACTCACATCTATGGCTGATTTGGAACAGCCAATTTGCCTACTGTGTATGTTTTTCAATTGTGGGAACAAACTGGAGTACCCAGAGGAAACCCACGGGAAGAAGATGCAAACTCCACGCAGAACCACCCCGAGTCTATTAATCAGGCCTTCTTGCAGTGAGGAGGACATGTTAACCACTACGCCACCATGTCGCCCTTCAGTATTTTTATGTGAACTACATGTGCTTTTCCTGTAATCCACAAGCAAATGAAGGTATTTGAAGTGTCAGCTGAACTTGATTATAACATATGTGCAATGAATTGCTTGTGTGTACTGGCATTTATCAAAAAAAAAAGAAAGAAAGTAAGAAATATTTATCTGTATATGATTTGGTCATCTGCAATGGCCTGGCAAGCTGTCCAGGGTGTACCCCGCCCTCGCCCAGAGTCGGCTGAAATGGGCGCCAGCCTCCCTGCGACCCTAATTATGATTAAGTTGTCCAGAAAATGAATGAATGAATGAATGATTTGGCCATGTGAAAGCCGCAGTTGTGTTTTTTCCCGGTAGATATGGGACATTGAAGATCAGTGCTGTCTGTTTGATGCCCATCCAAAAGCAAGTGGCCTACGTGGAGAGTTGTCAGCCTGCCTCTACTTCCCTGCAATGAAGAGCCTTTATGTAGCCACTGATTCACTTGCCGTACTTTCCCTCAAAACTAAGTAAGTTTTAATGTACAGTGTATTCTCAACTAAAGGAAATATCAAATACAATCATTAGAAGAAACACCCCAAAATTGTTTTTTTTGCTATAAAAAGCTATCTATAGCATGTTTTGCAACCTCTATTTTATGAAAAGGGCAGCAAGGTGGTGTAGTGGTTTGCACATCCACCTCAGAGAAAGAAGGTCTTGGGTTGAAATCCTGGTCTGTGTGGAGTTTGCATGTTCTCCCAGTGCTTGCTTGGGTTTCCTCTGGGTACTCTGGTTTCCATCCACAGTCCTAAGACATGGACGTTAGGCTATCTGGCTGTTCCAAATTGCCCTGAGGTGTGAATATGAGTGTGAATGGTTGTGTGTTGCCCTGTGATGGATTGGCAAGCCGGAGATCTTCCTTTCTGCGTGTTTTATCTCCAACCAAAATATAAAGCACCTCTTTAAGCGTATTAAGAACTTAAGTCAATGAGTTGATGTTTAGATGAGCATGATTAGGGTTGGAGCCAAAATCTTCAGGGAGGTAGATCTGTAGGAACAGGGTTGGTGACCAATTTTCTGGTAAGTTCTATATATTAAAAAATAATAATTAATTTATTATTAAAAAGTAATTTATTGTTTTAGTGACAAGGAAAATCATCCACAGCAGTCTGTGGTTAGGAACCCAAGGGAGCCTAATTGGCCTGGCTCTCTGGATGGAAATAATGCCTGTCTCCTCTGTGTAATGCTAGTACTGCCAACTGTGGACATCTATTAGCTTGTTTAAACAGCAGTGATGGGAATTCTGGCTCTTTTCAGTCAGGAAAAAAAATCAATTGGCATATGTCAGAAATAAGAGAAGAGTCTTTCAATCTCTGCACTGTGTATGGCTGACCCCCCCCCCCCCCCCCCCCGCCTATAATCAGTGCAATTAAATCTTACGTACTGTTAAAGTAGACGCCTTCATTCTTGTATCCTTGTTAGCTCATTTATTCATTTGCTGAACCACTTAATCCTATTAGGGTTGCGGGGAAGCTGCAGACTATCTCAGCCGACTCTGGGTGAAGGCAGGGTACACCCTAAACAGCTTGCCCTTCCAGTGCAGGGCCAACACACACACAAAACATTCACACTCACATTCATACATAGGGGCAATTTGGAGCAGTCAACTCGTCTAATGTGCAAGTCTTTGGACTGTAGATGGAAACCAGAGTGCCACCCTGTGTGTTCCATGTTGAGACCAAAAAATATGACAGTGATCAGTAGTATCTATCAGTGGTTCCACCATTTCTTCCTGACCCACTTCCAAAAGTGCCATTGTGCTAACTGCAAGCCACCTTTCATTGATGTTTCTCTCCTTTTATCCCATAACATCTCAAGGTGGTGGAGCAGCTGTAGGGCTGGCTTTCTACTACTGCCTTCTGAAGCCAGCCAGTGGGTCCTCACATTCCCAATGGCTGGCTTCAGAAGGCAGACATATAAACTGGCCTTAATATTCTGACACCTGTTTGCTAACTCTATGTTTACATCAGGCGTTTAAGTCTCCAACGTCAAATATCTCAAGGTGGTAGAGCATGGCTAGGGATGTTGCCCGCCCTCCCTCCCTCAGCAGCCAGCCCAAGCATCCTTGCTTTCCCCACACCTTGTTCTTTCTTCCAAGCCAGAGAAAATCGAGAAGCAGGATGCCAGGGTGCACTGGGACACATCATCAGTGGTGTTTTCAGATCCATACAGACCAATCCAGTGACTAAGGCTGCGACAAGTCCCACTGGCACCGAAAATGCATGCTCAATGCCATTGGTTCCTTCTGGATTTTAATGCTGGCTATCAACCAGCATATTGCTTACAACCGAAGATATGTGCCTATTCTAATATATCTTCTTTGTGTCATCAGTTATTCCCTTTCTCTTTTGTTTTTAGAGCCCACAGATGGTAACACCTATCCCAGGGGAAATTACTGATGAGGGAGCTGTACACAGTGTCACTTCACTAAGAAAACGAAAACGTTCAAACATCCACATGGGGGGAAAAGTTGCGTGCATGTGTGTTATTTTAAATAGTTAGAGAAAATATAACCTAGGATGAATTATTACTGAGTAATACGGTGGTGTAGTGGTTAGCGCATCCGCTTCATGGCAAAAAGGGTTTCTTCCGGGTACTCCGGTTTCCTCCCAGAGTCCAAAGACATGTACCTTAGACTTATTGACTGATCCAAAATTGCGTCAAAATGTGTGAGTGTGTGTGGATGGTTGGTAAGCTGAGTCGACTGAGATAGGCATAAGCAATTATGCAAGCGAATTATTGAATGAATGAATTGCTGATTGGTAGCTTTTTTTATTTTTTTTTTATATGAAGTTTTTTGGAAATAGCTAGTTTGTCAAAATCACCAAGGTCTGAATTCTCACTAAATTCTCCTTAAAGTAAAGTAAGAAATCTAAAGTCATTTTTGAAAAGTTGGGCCTGACTAGGTGATAAATAGAGGCTAATAAAACAGTACTATTCTTTCATATGCCTCCGTTTTTCTTTGTCTATATCAGATCACAGCCTGAAGGCAGTCATATTATTTCCCATAAGGAGGCAGTGCAGTGCTGCGGATACAGTCAGGAGTTTCGACAGGTGGTGAGCTGCACTGAAGCATCAGTGAGTACAAAACAGCTTTCAGGAACACCTGTACAAAGCATACACTCCACTGCTGACATGCACTGTGTGTCAACTGGAGTGTTTGATGATGTTATGTGTGTGAACAGCAAAGTGTGTGGTGATCTGCTGTGTGTGAACAGTAGTGTGTGTGTGTGTGTGTGTGTGTGTGTGTGTGTGTGTGTGTGTGTGTGTGTGTGAGTGTGTGTTTGTGTGTGAACAGCAATGTGTTTGATGATATGCTGTGTGTGTTTGTGTGTGTGTGTGTGAGTGTGTGTGTTTGTGTGTGAACAGCAGTGTGTTTAATGATATGATGTGTGTGTGTGTGTTTGTGTGTGAACAGCAGTGTGTTTAATGATAGGCTGTGTGTGTGTGTGTGTGTGTGTGTGTGTGTGTGTGTTTGTGTGTGAACAGCAATGTGTTTGATGATATGCTGTGTGTGTTTGTGTGTGTGTACAGCAGTGTGTTTAATGATATGCTGTGTGTGTGTGTTTCTTTGTGTGAAAAGCAGTGTGTTTGATGATATGCTGTGTGTGTGTGTTTCTTTGTGTGAAAAGCAGTGTGTTTGATGATATGCTGTGTGTGTGTGTTTGTGTGTGTGTGTTTGTGTGTGAACAGCAGTGTGTTTGATGATATGATGTGTGTGTGTGTTTGTGTGTGAACAGCAGTGTTTGATGATATGATGTGTGTGTTTGTGTGTGTGTGTGTGTGTGTGTGTGTGTGTGTGTGTGTGCGTGTGTGTGTGTGTGTGTGTGTGTGTGTGTGT
>JAOUQZ010000049.1:26405444-26431028 GCA_028564935.1 Neosilurus hyrtlii | reverse complement strand
TGGAGGAACAGCAGAGTGTTTGATGATGTGCTGTGTGTGTGTATTTGTGTGTGTGTGTGTTTGCGTGTGTGTGTGTGCGTGTGTGTGTGTGTGTTTGATGATGTGTGTGTGTGTGTGTGTGTGTGTGTTTATGTGTGTGGAGGAACAGCAGAGTGTTTGATGATGTGCTGTGTGTGTGTATTTGTGTGTGTGTGTGTTTGCGTGTGTGTGTGTGTGTGTGTGTGTGTCTGTGAACAGCAGAGTGTTTGATGATGTACTGTGTGTGTGTGAACAGCAGTGTGTTTGATGATGTGGTGTGTGTGTGTGTGTGAACAGCAGTGTTTTTGATGATATGCTGTGTGTGTGTGTGTGTGTGTGTGTGTGTGTGTGTGTCTGAACAGCAGTGTGTTTGATGATGTTATGTGTGTGTGTGTGTGTGTATGTGTGTTTGATGGTGTTTCATGATAATCATGTGCTGTGTATGTGTGTGTGTGTATTTAAACACACGTACCAGTAAGGCAATACTTAGTGTAGCCAATATACTTATTTTTAATTGTGTAATAAATCCCACAGACCCTCTCTGTCCAGATTTATTAGAATAAAACACATATTTATAGGCCTTCTGGTTTTTGAGTTTTATATATATATATATATATATATATATATATATATATTAAACACTGAATAAAAATAGCTATATTTTGTCACTTGATGTAAAATAATTATAAATGTATTTCAGCATACTTGGTGCGATTCTTTTTGACTAGGACTTTTAAACATGATTTGTTCTATACTAGATCATAAAGGTCTGGGATGTGGACACAGGAATTCAGCTCTTTGAGTATGGTGGCGCTCATGGAGTCTCCGCTATAACCTGCATGGCATTTGATCCAAAAGGAAGAAGGTCTCTCTCTCTCTCTCTCTCTTTTTCTCTCTCTCTCTCTCTCTCTCTCTCATTGCATGTGTATGTAATCAGATTTTCTTAAATCCCTTCAACTTTCTTCAATGCTCCTTTCATTTGTAAAGACTTGTAACAGGTGGCAGAGATGGCTGTCTCAGAATCTGGAACTTCCACAATGGCCACTGCCTGAAGATACTGAGACGAGGTGCGGTAGGCTGTCAGTTATGGTCTGTACTACCAGAGGTCATAGTGCTACATGGGTGTAGAGCAAGGACCATTTATAATCTCACCATATCTCTGAATTCTCTAACATGGATCTACAGTATTCACATTAAAGATAAGCTGTGTGTTTGAGTAGTGTTATTTACTGAATCCTAATTCAGCCCTATTCAAGAGAGCTTATTTGGCTGCACATGCATTGGCGCAGACTAACCGGAGCAAATATGTTTAATTAACTGAATTAGCTTATAAATGTAGAATTTGAAAGACTTCAGAAGTGAACACAATGATGTAGTGCTTAGCGAGTCTGCCTCACAGCAAGAAGGTTGTTCCTGTGTGGAGTGTGCATGTTTATTTTAATAACATTAACTCTATTTCTAGCATATTCTACAATTTTATTAACTAACAATAATTGTACTACTCTGGTGACACTGGGAGAGGGCGGGGTACACCCTGAACAGCTCGCCAGACCAACACACATATAACCATTTACACTCACTCCTACGGGCAATTTGGAACAGCCAGTTAGCCTCAGGTGCATGTTTCTGGACTGTGGGAGGAAAACAGATTACCCGGAGGAAATCCACAAAGCACAGGAACATCCGAGTCCAGGACTCGAGCCCAGATCCTTCTTTCTGTAAGGCGGACATGCTACCCACCACGTAACCATGCCGCCTTGTTTATAACTTGTTAATCCAAGGTAAAAGAATCTTCTGTGTTTCCCAGCAGCGGATAAACGTGCCGAGATCTGCGACTGCTCCTATCTGCAAGTGCACAGGAACACGTGAGCCCTACACTTCAGCACGGCCCATATTTCTTTGTTTCCCCCTTATTTGTTTTCTACATTTTTTTAGCTGAATCATGGTTCACATTTATTCTGGCAGATTTGTGATGTCAGTTGGCTGGGGTCGACGGATTGACGTTTACTTAGTGAGTATTAAGGCCAAAGACAGTCCAGCCTTCCTATTTCAATCAGCGCAATTCTCCAGATGGCTCTCATAAAAGACAGACTGCTGTGACCTGTTTTCTTTCACCACACTCCTGTTTACTGCTGTACAGTGCATTTCCATATTTCATTTACTGAATCCCAAACACTTTTACTCTACACTCTCTCTTCATTTTACTGTGTGTGATAATGCATTATTCAAAATACACTCCACAAATTATGAACTGGTTGAAAATAAAATCAGCTTAGAGTGTGCGAGGGTGGTAATATTAAAGAAATATGTGCATCATATTTGTCCAGAAGTGGATTTTGTACAGAAGGTCTTAAATGTTTTCCAGGTAAACAACAACCTAATCTTCTTTTCATTGCTTCTTGGTAAGCTGTTTATGCTCTACCACTGGGTATTCAGTCTTGCACTCTGCAAGAACAAAAGAATACAAAAGAATTCTCTATTTTCGTTCTTTTTTTCTTTTCTTTTTATCTTGACATAGTTACAGACTTCAGGAAAGTTTTTGAGATTTGTTTTACCACAATCTGTATAATCAGCTGTGTTTTTTAGGACATACCAGATGACACACGTTATGTTCATAGGCCACAGCCCACATGGCAGGAAGATCTGGTACTCTACACACACATACATACTCTCTCTCTCTCTCTCTCTCTCTCTCTTATTAATCACAATTCCACTATCCTAAATTGACTTGTATGATTTATAGACTCTCTCTAAAAGAATGTTTCATTCACGTTTCATTGTTGAATAGAAAAAAGGACACAAAGATGACATTTTGTGTATAGCCCAATGTCATCCCTCTCTGATTGCAACTGGCAGCTATGATGGGGAAATCATTGTGTGGAATGTGGTGTCTGGACACATCCTGTGCCGCTTTCTTACACCTCTGCCTCCACACGCAGACCACATTCAAGGTACTTTTGTCTTTTTTTAAATCACCAACTACCTATTGTAATGTGTTTGGCAGTGTGTGATAACTCACATATAAATGTATAAATGATAAAATAAAGGTATAAATTCCTCACTCACTCACTCACTCAGAAGGATCTCATTTGCTGAACCGATTATACGATCGATCTTATTAGGATCACAGGATGGCTGGAGCCAAACGCAGCAGACACAGGGCGAAGGCGGGGTACACCCTGAATAGCTCGCCAGGGCCAGAACACACACAGCCATTCATGCTCACATCCCCGCATAGGGGCAATTTGGAACAGCCAATCGATCTAATGTGCACGTCTTTGGACTGTGGGAGGAAACCAGAGTACCCGGAGGAAACCCACGCAAGCACAGGGAGAATGTGCAAACTCCAGAAACAGAAACACCCCGAGGCCAGGACCTGAAAACATGACCCTCTTTTTGTGAGGTAGACATGCTAAACACTACGACACTGTGCTACCCATGATATATTGTCGACTTTATATATTTCGGAAACCTACAGGCTTTCCTGAAATGAAAATGGATTCTTTTTTGTACGTCTAAAATTTTGTTGGCCACCTTTAGCCTTGATTACAGTACACATGATATCCTTGCTTCAATTGGTCAGATTGAGGCTCAGCAACATCATGTGGCAATAAAATGAAGTCAGCTGAGGATCTGAATGTACTGAATGGACAGGTTATCCTGAGAGCACAAATATAAAACTGGGGCTCATATAGTGAGAGAGGAGGAGGTTCAGGGATCAAGAGGAATCATTTTCATTCATGAACTGGCCCCACACAGTCCTTACCATAACAATATTAAAAGCCTTTGGGATGTGCTGGAGAAGGCTTTATGGAGTGGTCAGTTTTTCCCATCATTAGTTCAACATGTCTGTGAAAAAAGAACCCAACTCTGGATGGAAATAAATGTTGTGATGTTGCTTAAGTTTGTCAAAATAGTTCCATTGTCACTCTTTACATTCTGTATTCAGGGATAAAGGCGGACCATATGAAAAATATGTCCACCTCATAGCATGATGGTTCTGGGTTCAGGTCTTGGGCTCGGCGAGGGCGTTTCTGTGTGAAGTGTGCATGTTCTGCCTGTGCCTGTGTGGGTTTCCTCCATGTACTCCAGTTTCCTGACATGCACATTACTCGAATTGGCTATTCTAAATTGCTCCTAGGTGTGTGTGTTTCCTTACATAGTGATGTCAAAGTACACCTATATGTTTACTATATGCACCTATATGTTTACTTGTATTACCACTAATTACAACTGCAGTGAGCAGAAAAGCTTCATAACATGCACAAATATATGTAGAACCTTGGATGGGCTACAATGACAGAAGGCCTCATTAGGATCCCCTTCTGTCAGACAAAAACAGGAGTCATGGTCACACAGAGATGAAAAGATTAGGGGAAAAAATAATGAAATCTTCAATTTTCTACTTTCAGTAAGTCTGTGAAAATAATAGTGTCATATTTTGTTCTTGTCTAAGCTTTGATATGTTGAGCACTTGTTTTTTTTTTTTTTTTTTTTTTTTTTGCCTGTTTAACTCTAGAGACCAGTATATCTGATATTCTTAGAAGATTGAAGTTTTTGAAATACTCAAACCAGTCTTTTGGCTCCCAACTTCCATGCCACGGTGGCAGCCACAGAGATCACACTTTTCTTTCATTGTTTGATTTAAACAATAACTGAATAATTGTATCTGATTTCTTTTCATTAAGCTAATGCAACATAAGAAATGATGATCAGTGACATAAAGAATCATGATCTGAGAAATTGTGATGAGCGTGAGGGGTTGTGGGGTCGAATCATGATGATCTCGATGGAAGTTGGTGGATTCATGATGATCTTGAGGGAACTTGGTGGATTTGTGATGATCGCGCTGATAGAAAAATTTTGCATAGATTATTACCATGTATTACAAGTTCACGACAATTGTGATCAAACGTGAAAATCATAGTAGAGTGCAGTAGAGATTAATAGACCTTAACAGAGGGTAACAGACTTTGATGTGCCAGCGCAGGGGATCTTGATGAACTTGTAAACACGATTTCTTCAAGTTCCATCTCTTGGATGGAAGAGGAAGGGCCTCCTTTTTATACCCCATTTGTGCTCCAAGCATGCTCATAAATCATGGAGCATTTCTAAATCTTAGACATCGTGCCCCAATGTAAACCCAGGGTTGAGTATCTGTTTTATTACACAACAGGGTGTTATTACCTACTCTGTATTTAGTTCTCTCTTTAAGCCACAGTCATGCCAGGCTCGCTGAATTGGACTGGAGCTTCTGGGTTTTATCAGCTTCTGTATTCTTGGTGGTGCCACATTATCTGCATAATCTGTCTGCCTGTGTTTCTAGTTTATTTTATCCTAGTGGGAGCCTGAGCAGAGGTTTGTGAGCCTTTTGGTTTTAGGAAAAGTTTTTTTTCACAGTTTTCATATTCTCTCTTTTATGATAAACTCCACTGTCAGTGACTCCTGCATCTTTGTCATCTCCTATACTTGATATGATATTTGTTGTAGCTTAAGCTATATACTGGCAAATATATATTATTGAGTTTATGCACTTGTTTCGAGAAGCATCAGAAAAGCTGAATGAACTGTTCGATTTAAAATAAGAATATGTTTAGCAAAATGCTATTTTATATGATATTTGCTAAAATACCTTGTTTTTTGCAGTATAAGACTGAAATCTGATTTACTAACAGGATGACAAAGGCAAAGAAACAAGCTATATGATTTCCACCAAGGATCAAGCAGGAACTCACACACAGGGACCAAACATTATAGAAATAGAAAGTGCATTATTGTATAATAGGTTACTTGCAGTTTTTTAAGCTCTGTCTCTCCTCTCCAGACAGTCTCCCCCTCACACAGCACTGCTTTTAATTAATCCCTTTGTGTGGACTATTGTGAAGTGGTCATGGCTGTGCTTAGCTTCCTTAGTCCGTCACAGTGAGAACTCTCTTCCACAGGAATTGAAAGCAATGTCCTTTCAGAATATATATTAATGTAATTTTGTGAAGTTGAGTTTAGGGCTCTGTTGTCACACTGAACCTGTTTACACCCTGTAGTTGTGTTTTAATTTACGGAGTTGGGAATGATGGTCAGTGTATTCAACCAGAAAATATGACAGCACATGGGTTCTTATACAATTTTTTTTTTATTTACTGAACACAACAAATATCAGTAAAATAAAAAAGGAGAAGAATAAATATAATAACAAAATGTATCTTATTGTTGCATGAGCTCTATATGTTAATTTCTATGATCAGAGTTTCACTTCAATTTTTAGGAGATAACACCTTCCTTAAAATTCAGACACGAGGAGCTGTCGATACTTGAATACTAAGAAGATTCAAGCATTGATTTTTCTCTTTATGTGCAGTTGTGAACAGAAGTGTGCTGAGTCTCGTCTTCTTAAAGACCCGGGCCTTAGATTCTGCCTTCAACTCAGCTGCATCTCTAGTGTCCTCTGGGGCTGAAGGTGAATTTCACTGAAGATTTATTATTACATTACAAGTCTGAGGTCATATTTTACAGCATGTCTATTTTTTACAGTGGTGCTTGCAAGCTTTTTGACTCTTTTGAATTTTGCTTTAAAAGAAGATAAAAGCATCTAATTAAACAAATAAAACAAAACATATAGCGCAAATAAAGGAGATTTCTGAGGGCCTCAGAACAGTTGTTGATGCCCATCAGGCAGGAAAAGGATACAATACAACTTTTGGCGCGTGTGAATGCTACCTATCCACAGTCAGGCACGAAGAAGCATCAGTACCATTACCTCAAATAAGATCACTCAAAGAGCAAGATGTGTAACAGTCAGTAAAGTCACAGTTTAACCAAAGGTAACTTCTAAACAACTTAATCTATATTTCATACTGGCTAGTATTAAAGTTTATAAGTCCACCATCAGGAGAACACTAAACAACAATGATGTAAAAGGCAGGATTGCAATGAGGAAATCATTCCAAAAGAACACTGCTGCCAATCTGCGATTTTTGCTAAAGATCGTGTGGACATGCGAGACAGCTATTGGAAAATTTTTGTGGATGGATGAGACCAAAACGCAGGAAAATATGCCAGCATAAAAACCTTATCCCATCTGCAAACCATGAATGTGTTAGCATCATTCCTTCACCCTAGGCCTGTTTTTCTGCATCTGGGCCAGGACAGCTTACCATGAGGGAACAATGATTCTGAATTATACGAGCGGGTTCTTAAATACAACTTAGGACATTTCTCTATAACCTAAATCCCAATAGAATGTGGGTCATGCACCAAGACAATGATCTTCATCGCACAAATCGTTCTAACAAAGAATAGTGTAAGAGAAATAAAGTTGATGTTTTGCAAAATCCAGGTCAATATCCTGACAGTTTTTCTATTCGAATAGAAATGTTGTATGAGCTGTTTATTATCTGAGGAAACTCATGTACAAGAGAAATTGGCCTAAGTTCCTCTAAGCTGCTGTGCAGGACAGAGCAACAGTTCCTGGAAAGGAAAAGAGCTTGTTTAATGTTTAACGTTATTTTAAGACACTGCGTCACAGGGAAATTTTTATAGCACTTATTTATGCATTCCGACTACTACTGGATGAAGTACCCTGCATGCTGTTTTCTCATGTGTAGTCAACATGCATACTATGTGCAGACACACTGTCCATGTGAATGTGTGAATGACAAAATTTTTGGTGAGAATTGGGGTACACTGCATACACATTGCCAGCTGCCAGCATGGCTAACAAATACCCAAACACAAACAAACATTCAGACACAGCTGCACCTAATGGGCAATATAAAGTAGCCAGTTGACCCAATCTATGCGTCTCTGGACTGTGGGAAGAAACAAGAGATGCTGTAGGAACCCCACCCATGCACTGAGAGAACATGCAAACCCAACAAGGAAAGACACTTGTCAATCCTTGGGTGTTGAACCCAGAACCTTTTTGTTGTGAGGCAACAGTGTTAATCAGTGAGACTCTGTGCTGCTATCACCCAACTTAAAATGAAAGAAATTTATCAATCTCACACAGTTGGACGAGATGGTTTACAGCCACCTCCGTGTAACTTACAGCAGTCACCAACCAATCATGGATGTCTGTGAGCTCATTCATACAAGGGGTGGATAGCGCTTTCCCTCCGAGTGAGTTAGGCCACCTCTGAATATGAATGTGCAGCAGTTTGTAAAAGATGCAGTTGGGAGCATTGAGGGTTCACAGAGGAGGCATGTGCATGGTTATGCCCCTCGTGGTTTGTGGTGGTCGTACATGCTAGGGAGGCAACACGTGACACTTGGTACTTAATATTAAAGTGTTTATACAGATTACAATACTAGTATGTGGATTGCATTATTATATTGCATATCTCTATATATTTTAAAGCATATTTAATATTCTGCAGGTTATGTAAATTTCTGGAACGTGCTGAATGGGGGGAAATTTTTAACATCTTTTAAGGCGGTATGTGTCATCATATCACATTTTTTCACCTCTTCACCATAATATTATTATAAGACAGTAAGAAAAAATACAAATCTGTTGACAGATTTTTATTTTTCAGTCTAGACGTCAACGGCAGGTAACAAAATTGAACGTGACCCAGGATGACCATCTTCTCTTCGCTGCCGATCATGTTGGCTACATCTATGTTTATGACATTAAAGAGTATGCTATCACCCATGAACTAAAGCCACCAAAAAGTAATGTTCCATTGTTTTTGCACAAAAACTCTACAATATCAAATCATGATGTGAATTTAATGATTTGACTGAATGACTCCTTTTTCATTGCAGCCATGAACTTTTGGCGAGCACACATTAGCAGTGTCACTGGGTAGGCAGGCAGGCATTGTATTCAGTTTTCATTGAACATGTTATTTCAAAAGTCACATCTGTACTGATTTCTACTTTTATTCAAGCTTGCAGATCGTCGAGAATGACCAAGTTTTGCTTACTTCCTCTCTGGATTGCACTGTGCGCTTATGGAGCCTCCATGGGGAGTTTATAGGTATATTTGATATTTGAATATATATTTGCAGTTGATGACTTGTGATTCTGTCTTTAAAAACCAACATGACATGTGTAAAGTGCATACCAATCTGCAAACTAAGTAGTATTTAGAGTTGCTAGGATGGATTCGTTGTTTGCTGTCCAGTCACTGATTAATACCTTCCAATTAGACCACTATTATGAATATTCCTGAGTTTAGGGGCAATCTAGGAAAAACATCTTAAACAGGCCGTGTTATAAATCAGCTATAGAATTAATTTTGTATGGATTATCTATGACCTTTCCCTCTATGGTGACACAGTTCCTTTAATTTGTCACATATTTGTAGATCTGTATGTTATAACTGTAGGCTGGACTGTCTGAATATTCTCTCAATCTAAAATGAAGAAGTGTAGAAGAGGCTGTAAAACATCAAAAAAAATCAGCAAATTATACAGGAACTTTAAAGGTAGCCTATATGTTTTATCTTCGGTTATCATCGCATATACGATGTTACTATTTTTTTTTTTTTAGATTTGTTTTGCTGTTCACTTCATTTGTGTCTGTGTTGATGGTCACCATCTTGTTTTAATGATTAGTTTGCGCTGTTGCATCCAGATGCTATGCATGCTATATTTATGTTCTCCAGATCATTATGCCCTTGCAGGAGTGCTTCGCACTCGTATACAGGGGAGGTAAATGTTTTTAGAATGACAATGTGGCAGATTCCATTTTATTTCCTAGATATAACTCTGTATTTCATTCTTATTTATTATGCCTGGTTACTTTATAGGCATGTTTAAACTCCATAAGCAGGTTTATATAGCCAAATAGGATGAAACTAGTAGCCAATCAATCATTATCCATACTGTTTATCTTAGATTCACAAGGTTGCTAGAACCAATCCCAGTGGATTTCGGCAAGAGGAACTGTATCTCTTGAACACCAGTCTATTGCAGGGCTAACACAGGCACAAACAACTATTCACATTCATACCGGTGGGCAATTTAGATTACTCTCCTGGACAAAACAACTGAACTGAGCCAATATTGAAATTACATATTTGTAGGTATAGCGGCAAAAGTATGTAACAGCCAAGAACACATCATTACCAGTTAAAACACCAGCTAATTTATATTAAATAATTAGTTTTATAACTAATAAATGCCCCAGCCCACACCACCAAGGCCACTAAAGCTTGGCTGGACAAGAACAGCACCAAGCTCCTGTTCTGGCCGGATTTGAGTCCAGATTTGGCCGGATTTGAGTCCAGATTTGAACCCAAATAGAGAACATCTGGGTTTGAAAATACAGACATGGCCCAGGAGTGTAGATTATTCAGTTAATGTGCCTGTCTGTGAAATGTGGGAGGAAGCACAGGGAGAACATGCAAACTCTATATTGAAAAGCCCCCACTAATCTTAAGCTTGAGCCCTGGACAATGAGAGCGCTAACTCTGTGCCAATTGTGCGATCAAATTAGAATAGCTTACATTAAGATTCTTCTTTTAAGAAAATGCCAAAGATATAAACCTAAATTACACGGTCAATAGTTTCTGGACAGTGGATTATCACATCTGGAGTATGTGGTCCTTCCCCAAACTTCAAATATGAAGATACATATTTATAACTTTCATGCGGCTTGGATGGTAGTATGGAGCAGAGGACATGACAGACAAAATGTTTTATTTAAATCAGCTACAGAGTGGCAAACCCACATAACAAATCTGAAGATCCATTAAGTGAGATGAATTTGTTAATAACAATACTCAACAATGAAGCATAAGTTTAAATGGAATAAAGTGAAGAAATATAGTGTATAACTAAGTTATTATATTTTCTGTGTTACAGTCAATGCTCAGAGGAAATTTACTCAGCAGGAAAGCCTGCCAGCAAAACATTGCAATGTATTAAACTTATTGTAGACCAGGGGTCACCAACCTTTTTGAAACTAAGAGCTACTTCATGGGTACTGAGTCATACGAAGGGCTACCAGCTTGATAGGCTCTCCTAAAATTACACATTTGCTCAGTTTGCCTTTAGTTATACATTATCAATAATGATTAATGATACTCATCTATGTGAAGACACTAATCACGTTAATGATTTCTCACAATAATTATCAACAATAAAAATTAAAAAATAATTTTAGACACACCTCACTAGTAAGTTGTGCTATTTTTAGAACAGCTAAAACAACTTATGTGGTCCCTGGGGGCGACCTGGTGCCCGCGGGCACCGTGTTGGTGACCCCTGTTCTAGACTATATGAAGGCATATACCTGTACAAAATTTTCAGCACTGTTTAACATGGTTTGAGATTTTGCATTTCCTACAATTAATAATATGCAGTTTTATATATTTACAAAAGGTATAAAAAAAAGTGTTTGCCCCTTCCTGATTTCTTCTTTTTAAACAATAACCTAACTGGGGTTTATCACACCCCAGTTCAATTTCTTAATCCACACCCAGGCCTGATTACTGCCACACCTGTTCTCAATCAAATAATCATTTTAATAGGACCTGACAAAGTGAAGTAGACCAAAAGATCCTCAAAAGCTAGACATCATGCTGAGATCCAAAGAAATTCAGGAACAAGTGGGAAAGGAAGTAATTGAGATCCATCAGTCTGGAATAGGTTATAAAGCCATTTTCTCCCTTAATAAAAAAAAAACCCTCAATTTAAAAACTGCATTTTGTGTTTACTTGTGTTGTTTTTAACTAATATTTCAATTTGTTTGATGACCTAAAACATGTAAGTGTGACAAGCATGAAAAAAAAAGACAAGGGGGCAAACACTTTCCCACACCACTGTATGTATGTATATACACATATGTGTGTGTATAATGGCAATAATAGTGTAATATATGTAACATGTGTTTTTAATAATGTTATTAGACCACCTATCTTAGATTAAAGAAATGCAAATTATTTTGAAACATTAGACTTCAAATTTTGTTTATGTTTGTAAGTTGAAGAGTGAAAATGTAATATATACTGAATGCCAAAATTAAATTTCAAAAAATCAGTAGCCTAATTAAAAAAACAAGCCCCTGTCATTCTCAGCCCAATCTCCAAACCTGAACCCCACTGAAAACCTCTGGAATGTGATTAAAAGGAAGACGGATGGTCACAAGGCATTAAACAAAGCTGTGTTGATTGGATTTTTGTGCCAGGACTGGCATAAAGTCACTCAAAAGCAATGGAAAAAGATTGCTGGAGAGCGTGCCAAGACACATGAAAGCTGTGAATAAAATATCAGGGATATTCCGCCAAATATTGATTTCTCAATTCATCTGAAGTTAAAACATTAGTGTTGTGTTGTTTAAATATTTGAATATTATTTCGATTTTTTAACATTATTCAAGGTTTGAAAACACTCTTTCTTTCTTTCATTCTTTATTTGAATTAACCCCCCCATTCATTCATTTATTCATTCGTTTGTTCATTCATTCATTCATTCATTCATTTATTCATTCATTTATTTATTTATTTAGACCACTTGTCAATTTCTGCAATTTTAAATTTGGAATTTGGAGTAATGTTAGTAGATTATGGAATAAAACCAAAATTATCATGCTTCTCAAACATACCTAGAAATATTAAAACTTTAGAAACTGACACTTTTGCATGGTCTCTTTTAACATCTGTGGGATAAAGAAAAAAAAACATATATATAATACTATGACAGATACTATATCTAAACACAACAGGAACCTTTGGCCAGCCTGAGCAATGGAGCCTCCATACTGCATCATCATGGCAGCACCCTTCTGTTCCCTATGAGGTTCTTGTAGATCCCCAGAGCATGCCTGAACACACCGTGCTTGATGGCAAGACAGCTTCCTTAGATGATCCCACCTCTGTAAAAGCTGAGGACACAAACAGTGAGGTACTTACAGTCCTAACAATATCAGACCCAGCTAACACACAACACTGAGCAACATTATTGAGGCGTTGCATGAAGGTCATAATTTGGTTTGTTGAGCAAAATGTTATCTGAACACTGCAAAAATGTTAAACTATGAATTTATTAAGAATATGTAGGTGATCTTTATGCATGACATTGTTTTGGCATTGCTAGAATGTAACATTAATTTGTAAGGATTGTGCACATCTGTACTGCAGTTTCCTTTTCAGTCAATCATGCAGGTACTGAAAAGGAAACCAGAGTACAGATGTGCACGTAGCATCTTCTGACAATGTATTTGAGTCATTTGTTGAAAATGTTACCTGCGACATTATAACAAACTTTGTGGGAATCTAAAAGTAATGATACCACAACTTTTGCACAACATCTTTAAACATTGTTAAAACAAATTGTTAGCTGGGGGATAAGGCTATAGACTAAAAAGACTTCCAAATGTGTGACTATTAATGTATCTTATCCACCAGTTGTCATTTAAAAGGTGGGAAATGTTTTATGATTCTGTGTGTATGATCAGCATTATTGTCCTTGCAGTTGGATTCTCTCGCCAACATCAGATCCCCATTGGCAAACTCCAGCAACCAAGACATCAGGGAAGAGATTAATGCTTCTTTTTATCCTAAATGTGGGAAGTGGTGAGCTTGTTTCTTAGCCTTTAAAATGCACAGTTCCACTGTGGTGAAACATGACCCAGTGTCCTGTGAACTGTTTCTCCCTTCTGGCTTTGCAGGCTGCAGCATGAAATATTCAAGCACTCTAACAAGCCCCTGAACCATGCGGGCCTTAAAGGCTTCCACAATCGGAGGTATTTCGAGGTTGTAAATGTCCCTACTACATATGAAAAGCCAGACCTCTCACTCGCAAGTATAGACCCTTTCAGAAGCAGATCTGTGGTTGAGAAGACAGCAGGAGAGTCACAAGAGCTCCTGAAATAATGAGCTCACAACATGGATTGTTCTAAAGGACACAGTAGCCACATGAAGCTGCAGAGAAAATGCAAAACACAAAACACATACACAGACCCAAGCTCAGGAAAAAAGAACCCTGAAGCTGTGAGGAGACAATGATTGTCCCAAAAATGCATACACTTTACAGAGTTGATGAAAAATGTCATAAGAATGCAGGAATTGTGATTTATTTATTTATTCTAATCGAATGCAATTGTTTTCTCTGGTGATCTGCATATTCATAAAGAATGCATTTATTTTATGAAAACATAACAGTAGTCATTTTGGTATGAACTTTAGTTTATATTATAAAAGTAATGTAAATTACTCGTAACATACAATCAGACAGGGTCATGATTTAAAAGGTTAAAAAGACTGAAAAATAAAGATTCAGTGGATAGTTGCAGGTGATGTATGCAACAGTATGCCATTGCACATGGTCACCATTATGGGTGGTTACTGTTATTAATATCATTATTACTATAATAATAATTATTATTTATTCATTCATTAATTTTCTAAGTTGCTTAATCATAATTGGGGTCATGAGGAGGCTGGCGCCCATCTCAGCCGACTCTGGGCGAAGGTGGAGTTCACCCTGAACAGCTCGCGAGGCCATTGCTTGGCCAACTCACACAAAACTATTCAAAATCACACTCACACCTAGGGGCAATTTGAAACCGCCAAACAAATACCGCCAAAAAAATACTGTGCATGTTTTTGGATTGTGGGAGAAAACCGAAATACCCAGAGGAAACCTACGCAAGCACAGGGTGAACATGCAAACTCCACACAGAAATACCCCAAGCCCAGGAATAAACCCAGGACCTTCTTGCTGTCAGATGAACGTGCTAACCAAGGCAACACTGTGCCACCCTATTATTATTATTATTATTATTATTATTAGTAGTAGTAATAATAGTCACTGTATTTATTCGTTTATTTTATATATTCCATGGGGACTGTTTATTTGCTGTACTATGTCAGACATTCTTCTCTAAGCTTGGGTCAATCTGTCTGAAATGAAAAAAAGAAAAAATAAATAATAATAATAATAAATAAATACATACCTACATACAAACATACATACATACATTAAAGGGGGATTAAAATAGATTATATGGCTTGTCTACATTATTGTCACTGTTCTTCAGCTCCAGAGATTGCTTGATCAGGACTCACTCTTTTAATCCCCTTTTAGAGCACAGCTATAATTTAACAGAAATAGAGTTGAAGCTCTAATTTGAACAAAGCTCAACAGTAACATGCCTGCTTTACAATTGAGCGGTTTCTGATTTGAAATTATGTCTTTCTTTTTTTCTCTCTATTCACAAATTCCATTTTGTTTATACTGGCAAATACAATATATTTAATGGTATTCATTAATATAGGCAGGGTCGTGGTGGCGGCGTAGTGGTTAGGGCAATGGGTTACTGATCTGAAGGTAAGTGGTTCAATCCCCACTATCACCACTGTTGGGCCCTTGAGCAAGGCCCTTAACCCTCAATTGTTCAGTGGTTTAAAAAAAAAAGATAATTGTGAGTCACTCTGGATAATATATAGAACTTTAAGTAGGTGATGATTTAATATTTGTATTTACACTTCTTCTTCTTTCATGTGCCATGCCTGTTCCAATCTTCAGTTGCCGCTGAGCACAAGGTTCTAGTACTAGGCATAATACACGAGGGTGGTCTGTGTTTGCCCTCCCTTGGCACCCCACAGCACCAGGTCTTCCTAGGTGGTCTCCCATCCAAGTATTAACTAGGTCTGACCCTTCTTAGCTTCTTAGATCAGATTAATAGTATGCTAATCTGGTGGGACATTGGTTAGGTTTCATCCTGAGTTTCCTCCTGAGGCTTCCTGCTCACTTAATTGCTTTTTCTGATTAATAAATTAATTAATCAATTGGATGTTCTGATCCATGAGCACCTTAAATATGAGGCAGGTTAATATCAGCATTACATCTAACTCAGAAGCTGTTTCCAGGATGCATGTCATCTACCACTCCCCACATCTTCTGGAGAATCTGACCTTCAAGTTAGGCTGTTTGATTCTCCATGTTTCTACATGATTACTCTTTCTATTGATATTAAGGTATGCACTCTTACTGCTTTCATTAATTATATGTTTACTGCATAAATCAGCATTATATCTACCTTTACCATTGCAGAACTTTGAGGCAACTTTTATAATACCCTAACAACAAAAAACACTAAGTTCAAGAGCACTCATAGAGTGCAAACCCCCACCAAGCCCAGCAAATCCTCCCATATGAACCAAAGTGTCAAAAATTGTCTGTATCTCCCAGTGGTAAACAAACTTTTAAAACATTCCAGGATACAGAATTTGACCTGGATCATTTTCAAAATCTGATGAAGTCTTCCTTGTCCAAAGCCCCACCTCTGGTAGAAATTTCATTAAAATCCACAAAACAAACATGGAGCACCGGCAGGAAACCCATGAAAGCATGGGGAGAACATGCAAACTCCACAGAGAAACCCTCTAGATATACTCCTCTGTTCTCATCCTGTATTTCGGCATTTTGCCCTAAAAGCTCCTTAAAGAGCTGCCGTCTCCTTACAGATTTTTGCTATCTATCTTTTACAGGCGTACCCAGCTTCAGGTGAGCAGAAAACAATGTGGAATCATGCTTCAGTGCTTTTGGGGACATGAGTTGAGTTTGTATTGCATAACAACTAATTAGCATTCAGTGCAAATTCCTCTAGCCTTTCAACCTTCAAGAGTGCAAAGTGTCAAATACAGCATGCTTTCAAAACCTTGCTCGGTAGTCATTTAACACGCCGTCAGTGCTTAAACTTTAAGCTAATAGGACATTAAGACTTTGCCGTTAAGAGACCATCGCAGCCCATTTTTCTCTGAGGGTCTTAAACAAATTAGTCTAGTCTATGAGACAAATTAGCTGCATGTGCTAGAGTGACACAGTGAATACTAAATGAGGCATAAACACATGTGCTTGTGTGATAAACAGAGACTTATGACTTGCACTGGGTTTTGCTTGTTTGCTATATTGATCTGCTCGTTCATTTTACAACAGACTCAGTGACAGATCCAAAAGCTGTAAGAACTACATCTATGCCTATAAAGGAAAATGTGAAATGTGAACAGAATTAACAAAATAATTTTTTTAGGTTAGGACCTGTATATTAGCAGATCAGTATAAAAACTTTATATATATATATATATATATATATATATATAATAATTGGGTGACGCAATGGTTAGCATATTCACCTCACGGCAAGAAGGTCTTGGGTTTGATTCCCAGGCTTGGCCTTTCTGAGTGGAGTTTGCATTTTCTCCCAGTGCCTGCATGGGTTTGCTCCGGGTACTCTGTTTCTCCTCTCACAGTCCAAAAACATGCACAGTAGGCTGATTGGAGGTTCGAAATTGCCCCAGGTATGAGAATGAGGGTGAATGGTCATGTGTTGGCCTTGCAATGGCCTGGCGAGCTGTTCAGGGTGTATCCCGCCTTTGCCCAGAGTAGGCTGAGATGGGCGCCAGCCTCCCTGAGAACCTAATTAAGATTAAGCGGCATAGCGTAAATAATTTTGTGTACATTTATGATATATTACTGTTTGAATTTGTTCTGGTTGCAGGTTGGCGGCTGTAAAATGTGATGTTAATACAAATACAAGCAACTGAATCCCAGCACAGCTTTGTGGCATAGTGGTCCTTGGTTTGAGTCCCAGACTTGTGCGCTTCTGTGTGGAATTTGTTCTCCCCGTACTAGTGTGGGATTCCTTTGGGAAGTCTGGTTTTCTTCCACAGCCCAAATACATAGACATTAGGCTAATTGATTGTGCTTAGATGGCCCTAGGTGTGAGTGTAATGGTTGGGTCTGAGTGTTGGCCCAGCGATGGTCTGGCGAGCCGTTCAGTTTGTATCGCTCCTTCATCCAGTGGCTGAGATAGTGGCTGAGATAGGCTCCAGCCTCCCCATGACCCTAGCTGGATAAAGTCTTTCAACAAATGAGTGAGAAAGTGTATCCCAGCATTCCACAAGTGACCTGAAGTTAACATGCCTTCTAGGTGTTCGGTTCACAAGTACACAGAGAAAAGTACAGGTGTAGACGAGATGAAATGCGTCACACACATAGGGCACCTAAGCATCACATATTGTACGTATGTAGTGTGAATGCAAATGTGTCTAAATGCTTCCCAATGTATTGGCCACATAAAGACCACCTAATACACTGCATTACTGCCCCATATAGGGAATGCTTATTTATTCTGATATTATGCATATCTCTACTATCCATAGATAATAGTGCTCCATCACAGTTGTAATCACTACCGGCAGAATTCTGCAGGATCATGTGGCTAAAAGAGCAGGAAAAAAAGCAAATGCTTTTTGTTTTGTCCTCTGTCATCTCATATCTTAGCAGACCAAACCAGCAATGCATTTGAAACAGCCCACACATATACATAAAAAAGTATTCAGTGGGCATTCTGTCTGAAAACAAATCCATGAAAAGGCTGCATTAATAAATGAGTGAGACACCCTTCCTCCAGTGGAAAAGATGTTTAAGATATGACACCAAGTGGTAAGTGGTGTTGCATTTATAATGCCAGGTGAAAATAGTTATGCGTCTCCGCTGTCTACTTGATGTCAGATCACTGTAGAAAGATGTTTATGCCAGGTGTGAACACTGCCTTAGAGACCTTCACCACTTGTCACAGATTTGCAGCTACTACAGGTACATCTCAAAACCCTTATATTTCATTTCCTAGCTCCTCGATCCTTGCTTAAACTTGAAGTTCTTCTGGTCTGCCATCTTTGCCAGCCGTCCCAATTCACTTATTTGTGCATCAAGAGGCGAGTACTGAGGAGCAAGGATCAAAGAGTCGTGATGAGCGAGGATACACCAGAGCAGTCTTCCCGGAAGAGCTGCATGCCAGCATATAAATAGCCCGCTGCATACATGTGGAAAAAAATGAATGAAATGCTTTTGTCATCAGAAGCAGACGTCACTCTGTGTGATGCTTTAGAGAAAATGTCTCCTCATTTCTCTTAAAATGCAGGGTTTTTTTTCAATTCCACGCTCTTCACATTGTTTCTTTGCATCTTTCCATGTTTCCTCCGTGAGAGACTTTAAAAAACAAGGATGACATGCACAAGAGTAGGCTGGCAAGCTGTCCAGGCTGTACTCTGCCCTTGCCCAGAGTCAGTTGAGATGGGTGCCAGCCTCGCTGAGACCCTAATTAGGATTAAGTGGTTCAGAAAATGAATGAATGAATGGACGACATGCACGTGAGGGAAACAAGGATGCAATTTAAGGGTTTTTGGGTGTACACTATGTCGTTTTGTTTTGAATTCACTATATCTGCCATAGTTTGTTATGTAGTGTGCTTTACTTCAGCCTAGTTCTGTCTGTACCCTGTGTTTATCATAATGTGTTCACCTGTACTGTGTCTGACCTCACATCCTTATTTTAAATGCAGTAATAAAAAGCTATAAGGTGATTATTTAAGTTATGAGTTATGGTTTGTAAGAGATATGCACTGCTTTGTTGCAGATGGATGGGTGGGGCCATCTTAATGCTGAGCCATAAGGGTTGGTTTTAAACTAACTGTGCATATCCTAGTGTGGCGGTACGAGGTGAGGGAGGAGGGAATTATGAATTATGGCAAGAGATGGCACGTGAAAAGGATAATGATACTAAAGTGGAATGAAAGGCAAGCCTTCCAAAGTCTCCTGTGACACATGCATATTTTCATTATCATGTGTTTTTTCTTAAAGTTGCAACCTTGTAAAATCTGTTTAATAGTTTGAATTAGCCAGTCTGAAAAAGCTGCTCTTTCACTGTCGTGAGTGTGCAAAAACGTGAGAATAGGTTGTGAATCTGCCAATTCTCATGCGGCAAGTCAATGGCAAAAATAACAGTATACAGGTATTAATCAAACAAATCAGATATAAACAAAAACTTTTGAATAAAATAAAGCTTGGCATAAATACAAATCATACACACCTCTGTTCACAAGCTTCAAACAAGAGTGCACTTGTAAACATGAAGAAAAGAATACCGTGTCATGAATTCATATGCAGATTAGTTCCGTATTACAGGGGAAAACACCGGATGATCATGTGACTTTTTGCCTTAAGCAGGGTACACCCTGAACAGCTCATGGGACCACTGTAGGGCCCACACACACATCATTCTCACTCACACCTTGGGGCAATATGAAACAGCCAGTTAGTCTGATATGTATGTCTTTGGACTGCAGCAGGAAACAGGAGTACCCAGAGGAAACCCCCACAAGCATGGGGTGAACGTGCAAACTACCCAGAAACACCCAATCACAGGACTCGAACCCAGAATCTTCTTGCTGTGAGGCGGACGTGCTAACCACTGGGCCACTATGCTGCCCAGTTTGTGTTTAATTTCCTTTTAAATCTCCAATGAAATCTAACACAAACTGAGGAGAGTTTTTAAATAAAAGAAAAAAAGAAATAAGGTGATATTTTTATCCATTGTCAATCAAAAAAAGTTTTATTGCAGCTCAGACCACTGGTTTCCAGACAACAACAAAACAACAATAGTGCTTTCATTTTGCTTCAGCTGGGGAGGAACAATAAAGAGTAGAAAAAACAGACACCAAGAATTTTACTAGGAGAGCTGAGTTTGGGAAAAATCCCTTGTGTTGTGGTGCAGACAATGGCTGTGCTGATTCACACTGGCACTTAGGAACGATTGATAGGGCCCCTGCTGTTCAGCCGACAGAAGTAAAAGTTCTCCTCCACTGCACTTTTGGCATTGTTCCTCTCTTTCTCCTGCTGGTCCTGTTTTATCATTTGATTCTGTAATGTGGGGGAAAGAAAAAGGAGAAAAAAGGCAAAATATTGAATGTGAGTTTTACCCTCACCTATTTTCTTTAAAGTTACAAATGTTTCACACATAATTGCACTTCAGTTCAAATGTAACTACATTTCCTGTTAATTCTTTTATTCTTTCTTTCCTCCTTTTTCTTTCTTTTTATTTTATTTTATTTTATTTTTGGCTGCTACTATCCAACACTAAATGTATCAGGACTTAATATATCATCAAGCAAATTCAGTACAGGCATTGTTTACAATCTTGTGGCACCAGGTTTGTCATAGTTCACGGTTTTGTTTTTAAACACAGTATAGGTTCAAATTGTGTTAAAACAAACGACTTCCTGGTAACCTGATTTGTGTGATAACCTGATATATATACCTGATTTTACTATATATACTGAATTTGTTAAAACTCAATGAGCTCATGATTATATCATGATCAACTAGAGTGACACTCATATAGTGCAAGGTACCATGCAATAATAATAATAATAATAATAATAATAATAATAATAATAATAATAATAATAATAATAATTTCCCATCTGCTCATCTTTTAGTGTGTTCATGGATGTGACCAAATTATAAATAAATAAATAAATAAATAAACATCTATTGTTTAAATGTTTTAAGAGATGGATGGTGTTTGATGGCTTTTTGAAGATCACTTAAGGTCAAAGGTAATTGTCTCATTTGAGAGTCTATTAGTGTCCCTAATATTACAATGTGACCTATTACAGTCAACTTTCAAGGTTACTCAAGTTCAAAGATAATTCTCATTTGAATGTCCATATATGGTTGCCTATAGGTATTCTATAGTAATTGCGTGTCTATCCGCACTTGTTTCAGGGTTATAAGTACTCTATCTGCAAACATTTGTGACCTTTATCTGACCTCAACCTTCAAACTAGACATTCTTAAATCGTATAATCTGTGGACTAGGGTATTATTGTATTGTAATTTTGATGAAAATCCATGAACAGGTGTGGTCAGGATTTTGTTCACAGACAAACTGACAAACAAACAGATGGACCCAAATGCCACTTGCAAATGGCAGTGACTGGTTGGAGTGTTACTGCAATATCTTCCTCTAATTCCTTTAAAAAATCAAGCATGCTTCAGTATTATTGACATAACAATATACAATAGATTTCAAGATCACGTTTTATTGGTAAAAAAATAATGGTCTGAATGGGATTGGGTGTCTTTTATAGATATTATAAATTAATTATAGAATTATATAACTGATCACAATTTGGTAAAACAGATATTTAATTATGCTTTATATTTCCAGTGATTTAGTTGAATAAATGATGTGCTTTTACTAATGAACTGCCTCCCTGATTCACATCTATCAGACAAAATGGCAGTGTTTTTCTTACTATTTGCTAAGGATTAAACAACTCGTTTCCATTGTATTAAAATGTCATGGAGTGATATTCAAATATCTATACCATCGGACGAATGTGGACCATTTCAAGTCATAAATCACCTATTGTACCAGTTTGCCAACACATATGGTATGTTGATTTATAATCCCAAACATTTGTGTTGCAAGGTTAAAAAATGGCTTTCACCAATTAATGCTTGGGTAGTACATTCATTCAGGATTCATTTTGCTGTATGTCGCCATGGTTGGTAATGTTCCCATTGTTGGGAGAAGTACTTACTACCAGTATTATTACTAATAATACTGACTTTGGGTGAGGGATGGTGTACACCCTGAAAAGGTCACCGATCTATGACAGCTCGAACACAGAGATTAATAACCCTTCGCACTTGTAGATAAGAGTAGCCAGTTGACCTAATCGATATATCTTTTTGATGGTGAAGGAAATCAGAACAGTGGATAAAACCTAAAGAAACACGCAAAAAAAACAAAAATAAAAAAACATTCAAACTATACACAGAGACATCAGAGTTTGCGGCAACGTTCCAACCCAGAAACTTCTTGTTGAATCAGTCTGTAAAATGAGGGTGTAATATTTCACCAAGTCTGGTCTAAAAATAACAAACACCTTCATGTGACTATTAATCTTGGTGTTCGGCTTAACTTCGGCTTGAAAAGTTAGGGCCTACTTATGTCACAGAAAGGAGAACAAAACTATTGATTGTCTTTAATCTTTTAGAGATCACGACATATTGGAATCTTATTAGGCTGCATTCATTTGCAAATCCCAATAACTGAGATGCTGTCTCTAAAGTTCAAGTAAAAGTTTGGCAAAGTGAACAAACTATAGATGGGGACTCTCTCACTTTCATTGTCGAAAGCATTCGTATTTTTCTTTACTCAGTAGATCCACATGCTTGACCTTCATCTTGACATTTTCAAGCATTAGGTGGTTGACTGCTTGTTTCTCCGTTTAGCTGCACAGACAAAAGAGATTACACGCATTATCTTCTAGAGCATCTCTAAGTCAAACTGACAGTTTGTCTTAATCTTTGTGAAAGACATGCATGTATAATATAATATTTATACATAAACCCACACTTATACACCAAAGTTCTAGTGACTGAGTGTGACTGGTTTCTTTATCGAAGGGTGAACACTCAGCTGTGGACTAGTTTTCTATTTTTCTCTTTTGGGACTAATTGTATGATCATTTGTTTCCTGTGACTTGTCCCAGAATCACAGTCCCAGGAAACTTGCTATTCTATTTAAACCTTCCCATAGCAAAGAATTTTGAAGAGAGGTGTGAACTGGCAACATTAAAGGGACAAAAATTAAACTATGCCAGGAGAGATGTTTGCTCTGTCAAATAAAAATGTATGCACATGTCATGTGAGTAAACAGTACTCAAATATCCACTTCGGGTGGCACAATGGTGTAGCAAGAGGGTTCTGGACTGGAGTCCCAGGCATTTCTATGTGGAGTTTGCATGGGTTTCCTCCAGGTAGTCTTGTTTTTTCCCATGGTCCAGACATGCAGATTAGGCAAATTGGCTGTTTCAAATTGCTTCAGGTGAGAGTGTAAGTGGGATTGGTTGTATGTGTGTTGGCCCAGTGATAGTTCGGTGGGTTTACCCCAGTTTTATCCAGTGTCGGCTGAGATAGGCTCCAGCCTCCCTGCAACCCTAGTATGAGTGAGTGGTTTGGCAAATAAGTGGGTGGGTGAATCTCCACTCCTGGTTTACTTTCAAATATGGTAGCTGAGTGCCTCAAGAAACAACAATAATCTAGAATCTGAATAAACTGTGTATCAAACAATCTGTGGAGTATGATAACTTGTCATTTTGACATCTATTCATGTGTAAATCAATATCATGGATCAAGATTCATGATCTTTGGAAAACTCAATTTTATAAAATTATTTAGTGTTTATACTGCAACAATGTTTTAATATCTGACCAGCAGGGTGCAACTGCACATAAATACATTTATTGAAAGTTCATAATTCAAAATTCAGTGTTTTTGTACAGGCAAATGTAAGGGGATCAGGCAAGCAGTTCATCAAAGAATGGTCCCCAAACTCAGGGATATTAACAGGTAGACCAGACACCAGCAAACAGACAATCAAAGGCAAAGACAACATATCAAGAATGTGAAATATGAAAGCAATACTTCCCACTGAGTCTAACTTTACAAGTCTTTAAATTACCCCAAGTTTATGGCATAAATCTGCCTCAGCTGTGTCAGGTTGCATCATGAATCTGTATTCTTCACTAGGTATGCTGGGTCCTGTAGTCTTCCTCAATGCACCTGAAAGTAGCAACTTGCACTACAGAATAAAGCACACTATGGATGGGAAAGTGTTGTATGAGGTCCAAAGGGCAGATGTGACATCTGCCAAATACCACATGGAAACTGAAGAAAGAAAACAATCGCCAAACAACACAATTATTATATAATGAACAACTCTTTGTATTAAATATGGATTAAATTCAAATAGAATTACACTGCAGTTATGATTAAGACATCTGTGAAGATGAATGCATGTGTGCTATTTTTACATTGGATGCTGACAGTGCTTTGTGCACTGTTCAGATTTACAATTTAGCCCTTTTCTTGCTTCACTGCTCCAGGACAGGAGGGATGGGGAATGTGATGGCATCTGTGATGAAGAACTCTTGCACTCTGAATGCGGGGGACAGAATGCCACACTGTGGAGTAAAGGACATCCTTATGCTGCAGTACTGTTTGCGCTTTGCTGCATATTCTAGTATGACTATCTGATGCTCATGGATCTTACTTCAAAGGCTTCACACCATATTCCTGCACTTGTTTTAAATTTAGCTGGCATTCTTGTAACCCAGTACCTGGGTAACGAATGATTTCTTTTTCAACATCTAATGCACTTTGCATAGGGTCTGAATTTGGAATATATTGACTAGTCTCTAAACTGCCACTAAACTCCATACAGCATGCATGCTTTCATGGCATCAACTAAAAACTATTACACTCCTCCTATTTGTTTAAAAAATCCCTCTACCTATGTGTAATGCCCTGCCTCTGGCTACTGCTTGATAGCTGATTTGTGCCCTCAGGACAAGAATACGCGTGACTCCCCCAACACTATCCACCATACTGATGTCCTGCAGCTACAGCTGTGCCTTCACAAGGACAGCCAAAAAAGAAAGAGTCACAATTCCTGGTACACAATTCCGCAAATTTGTCCTTGTAAACAGCCAGGCATAAATTTGATCTTAGGTAGCAACATTAAGGATAAAACTGACTACACCTGGCATCATTTTAGAGACGGTATGTGCATTCCATAAACAATTGATAATAATAGTAATATTAATAATAATAATAATAATAATAATAATAATAATAATAATAAGTGCCTAGCGATGGCCTGGTGAGCTGTCCAGGGTGTACTCTGCCCTCACTCAGAGTCGGCTGAGATGGGCGCCAGCCTCCCCGCGACCCTAAGTAGGAATAAGCGGTTCAGAAGATGA